>CAUYUJ010020362.1:155109-158547 GCA_963575745.1 Prorocentrum cordatum
GACGCTGATCGACCGCGAGTGGTGGATCTTCCGCGAGTGGGCGTTCCTCCACCAGTCGTGGGCCCTCAAGCTGGTTGGCGAGCTGACCACGGGGATCTGCACCTCCGAGATGCTGGGGCGCACCTTCGACACGCAGGTGCGGATCCTCCGCGTGAAGCGACTCCTCCACCAGCAGCCGATCTCCCACCAGACGTGCTACCACCAGGTGCACCTGTCCTCCAACGTGGAGACCTCCGTGGCGGTGCGCAGCAGCTACCTCAAGCAGGCGCTATAGGTCTAAGAGCTGGCGCTCCATATGCCGCATCTCCTGCCCAGTCGGTTGCTCTTGGGGCCACGCCTCGTCGTGGATGGCGTGTCAAACGGGCGCCTGGGCCCAAGGACGCGGAAAAGGTCGAACACGTGGACGACGATGCATCGACGCTCCAAGAGCGTCAACCCTCCGTCACCTGCGATAAGGCTGCAAGTGACGTGCCCTTCTCTGTTGGCTCCTCATCACGTTGTGCTGGCGCGGGTCTAGAAGAAGGTGTGCGCGTCCATGACGGTAACACCGAAGACATCATAGGGACGGAGACGCAGCCCCTCCACAAGCCTCCGAAGAAGCCTCCTACGGAGAATGCTGGCAAGGATGGTGGGCATGACGATGGCGGCTCTGTCATTCCTCCTGTCGTTGCCCAGGTGTCCCATGTGCCTCCCTCGGAGCTCTCTGATTCAAAGTCGGAGGAGGGGCGAAGACATGCCCCGTCGAAGGCCAGCGACAATCATCCAGTGATACAGCCAGTTCTTTGTCCTCCCAATCGGCGCGTGGGAGGTTTGACAGGAGAGGGCGGAAGTATCCAAGATGCGCAAGCTGGTGCGGAGACCAGGGCCGCAGGTTTGTTCACCGGCGCATTCGGGCCCACGGCTGGCGAGCAGAACAAATACGTTCCAAAACAATTCGCTCAAAATGGTCCCGTGACGTCTGGGCCACCGAAGGGTGGAAGGGCGGGCGTCCATGACGTACCCGCCAAGCTGGAGCCCGTTTCGAATGCCATACCGATCGACTCCATGGGTGTGTCCACTCCGAGTGCCACTCCTGAGTCGGCGGTCTTGCCGATCAGGCCTGCCGCACGGCCGCCTGCCTGTGCTCCCGTCGGCGCTCGGGCCACGGGGCAGGGGTCTGCTGCTGGAAGCACCCGGCCTCCGCTTGGAGTGAGGGCTGACATGAACTCCGAGGCTCATCGTGTGAAGAACGACGAGGTCCACGACAGTTTGTGCAGTCTCACTGGTCGAGGCGATGCCAGTGCTGAAAGTCAGAGGCAAGGTGACAAGCCGCACCCAGCTAGCGCAGCCCATGGCGAAGCTAGCGGGGTGATGGCCGTGAGCCGCACCCATGGTGAAGCTCACGACGCCACTCGGGCGGTGGTAAGTAGCCTAATGGTTGTTGTGAACATACTTGAGGGTTGCTTTCTAGCTGGGGCTGCACGCCGCGAGCTGGGCTCAGGAGCTACCGTTGCTGGTTCGTTGGCTGGTGCTTCTGGGTCCACCCCTGGAGCCACTAACAGCCTGCGGCAAAACGACGAACCGAAGACGGTCCAGACAGCCCATGGCGAGTCTGACCGCAAAGACGGCGCGTGCCAGGTACTCCGCGAAGACATGAGGGTCCAAGTCAACGGTAATCTGAAGACAGAAATGCCAGGTAAGCGACGCCGTGGCCGCCCTCGTCTCCACCAAATCCTTGTCGGCCTGTGCGGTACCGTGCACACGGTCGACTTCATGGTCGGGACGTGCAGCCACGAGGAGGTCTACGGGGCGCTCGTTGCCCGGGACCTCCCGCTGGAGGGAAGTGTCGGCATGACCCTCTATCCGTACGACGAGTGGCAACATTTCACACGTGTCTGACTTGGTGCTGTTTCACTCATGCTCGTTGCCTGGGTGAATGACTTGTCTGGGTTGTGGGTCACATGAAGGAAGACGTCTACGCCCTCCCCGTCACTGGTTTCGCCTTCGGCTCCGTGTTGCTCTCCTACCTCATGCTGGACGGGATCTTCCTTGACTCGTCCTTCCTCAACACTTTCTTCCACCTTGCCCTCTCCGCAATCGTGGCGCGAGGGCGCCTCGGCGTAGTCCGTCGGGCGCGCGCCAACACGGCCGCCGGGAGACGCTCGAGAGGCGTTGCGCTCCTCCGGCCCCTCCTCGTCCTCCAGCTTCGTCTCGGGGGCCGCCCTCATCGTCCTCGTCCCTCTCCTCCTCTTCCTCCTCTTCCTCCTCCTCCTCCTTTCGCTCCTCGCCTCCCTCCTCCTCCTCCTCCTCCTCCTCCTCCTCCTCCTCCTCCTCCTCCTCCTCCTCCTCTTCCTCCTCCTCTTCCTCCTCCTCCTCCTCCTCCTCCTCCTCCTCACCCTCACCCTCCGCCTCCTCCTCCTCCTCCTCCTCCTCCTCCTCCTCCCTCCCTCCCCCTCCTCCTCCTCGCTCCTCCTCCTGTTCCTCCGCCTCCTCCTCCGCCTCCTCCTCCTCCTCCTCCTCCTCCTCCTTCTCCTCGCCGTCCATGCCGCTTTTTCGCCCGCTCCTCCTCCCGGGGCGGCGCCTCTGGCGCCCGCTCCGCCAGGGCGGCGGGGGGGTCCACCGCCGCGGCGCCCGCGGGGTTCGGCGCGTTGGCCACCGCGGCGCCCAGCGCGACGTCGTTGGATTCGGGCGGTTCCGCCTGGGGTCCGCGGCGAAGGGCGGTTTCAGGAGCCTCCTCGTCCATGTCCTCCTCCTCCTCCTCCTCCTCCTCGTCCTCGTCCTCGTCCCTCGTCCCTCGTCCTCGTCGTCCTCCTCTTCCTCCCCCCACCTCCTCCTCCTCCTCCTCCTCCTCCTTCCTCCTCCTCCTCCTCCTCCCTCCTCCTCCTCCTCCTCTCCTCCTCCTCCTCCTCCCCCTCTCCTCCTCTCCTCCCTCCTCCTCCTCCTCCTTCCTCCTCCTCCTCCTCCTCCTCCTCCTGAACGTTCTCCTCCTCCTCCACCTCTTCCTCCTCCTCCTCGTCCTCGTCCTCGTCGTCCGCCCCCTCCGTCCTCGTCCGCGTCGTCCGCCCACTCCCCGTGTTTCCATAGCCTGGTTCTCTCCCTATTCCCTTTCCTTCTCCTCCCCGGTTGCGGCAGATATTTTCACCCGTCCCAGGCCGCCGCTGCGCGTGTGCTGTGGGCTTGGACGTGGGTCAGATATCCGAACAGTGCAACAACGCGGTGGCCGTGAAGTGTTCGGTCCTCTTCTGTTTGTTTGTTTCGACGGTCTCCCCGCTCAAATCGAGCATCAAATGCTATGGGGCGGGCGCGGGGTGGGTCGCGGTTGAATGGCGGGTTGGTCGCGGGTGGATCGCGGTGTGGGTCGCGGTGTGGGTCGCTGGGTGGGCCGCGGGTGGGTCATTGGGGGACGACGACAATAATCAGGAATAGGCCGGCATGGCGGAGCGCCTCACCCGCCCTGTC
>CAUYUJ010020363.1:0-112500 GCA_963575745.1 Prorocentrum cordatum
GTTTCTTGCCGCGGGTTCACGCCTCTTCGGAAAAGATTGCCGGGTCGGGAAAAACGCTCCTGGGCGCCCGTGACAGGGGGGGCGACCAGCCCGCGGCGGCGGCGTTGCCGGCGCCGGCCACGCGGGCGGGGGCGAAGATCCCGACGATAGATCTCCGCGTGAGAGCGCGCATGTAAACGCATCTCCTGCGGTGGTTTCTGCGGGTTTGGGACTTCGAGTGAGTCCCGCCGCAAGAGGTAACTATATGCTTAGGTGATGCCGAGGTCGGTGGCCATGGGAGTCGCGCGGCGGCGAATTGCCGCGCGGCGCCCGCGCTGGCGGGCGCGATCAAAGACCCGTTTGCTGGGTTGCTACGATGTCTCGAGACTAGGGGCATGGAGACTCCACCGGAAGCCGCCCTGGATATGTCGCAGAATGGCAAACTTGTGCGGAGCGCTGTCCGCGAGAATGTGGGGCGCGCCGCCTCGGTGGACGCGACTCGGAAGATCGGGGCAGGCACAGGTCTTTCTATTCCTGCCCCTCGTGCACGAACGCCACCAGGCGATGTCCTCGCGTTCGACTCCAGGCGGGCGAGGGGCAGAGCCTCAGAGCAGAACAAATCAGAAGCTGGCCTATGCCAAAGCGGCCAAAACAGAGAAAGACGTTCGACGTCTATGGGCCAATTGGGATCAACGCCCAGATGGCGCGTTATCTGATTCCGGCCACGACTCGGAGGGCGACTGCGTCGCTGCGTCTGCGAGGAAGGCCACTAAGAGAAGAAGTGTCAAACAAGGTGGCCCTGTGCGCCTAGGACGCATGAGGTTCAATATTGACGAAGGGCGTGGACCCAACTTGATAGCGGTGCGCTTGCTACGGGAGGCTGGGCCGATGGAAGGGATCATGCCTTTGCATGCGCAAGCGACCCTTGACGCTGCAGAAGGGCAAACGCAGGCTCTCCGGACCGTGCGCGTCGCTAGGGATCAGGTGCGCGGGGGACGCTTGAAGGCCATGGTCATGCAGGAGGCCCCGGGCGCTATATATGTAGGCGAAGTCTGCGTAGACCACGGCTAACAGTATCAACTGGAGAGCCGTCGGAGTTCTTCATTTACTAGTGCCAAATGGAAGACGGCTTGACCTGGCGGTCGGCGGCAGGACCCCGCATGCAACCGTGGAAGGCAAAGGGGCCATGGGTCCGGTGGACGAGGCAGTTCCCAGCAGCCCGGCAGGGCTGGCTCGGTGGGCGTCTGTCGAGACGAGCGCGACGTCGCTCCTGAATGACCCTGCGAAGGCGGGAGGTCCACCGCCCCGAGCGATCAGGCATCGCACGGCCTTTGAACTGCATTCCGAAAAGGCGATGGCCGAGGGCGCCTACCCCGACGGAATGAAGGGCGCAAGAAGCCCCGTGGATGCGAGAGGCGGCGACTCAATCGTGGCAGCGCCAAACGGCGTGGATGCATTCACTAATTTCTACCATGTGCCCTGGCTGGCATCGGGGCAGAGCTGGCTCATCGCAAGACGCACTCTCTGGGCGCGGTGTCTCTGGAGATGCCCCCAACGAGAAAAGCCCGACGCGGCTCGGGCGCCGCGGTCCACGGCTGCCCCTGCCCCAGGCGACGCTGATGTCGCCGAGGCAGGGCTTGGTGAGATAGGACTGGTTGAGGTAGTCGACGACCTCGGCAGAGACGACCAAGAGGAAGGGGATGTTGCCGATTCCGGGGGGATGTCAAAACTCACCAGTCGAAGTTGGCAGCGATTTCCCGACAGCATCTGCGCGCTCACTTGCCGACGAACCCGCGCTGTCCCACGTGTCAGCGGGCTACGACGCTGCGGGCGCAGCAACGGCAAAACAAGACATAAGGCCTGCGAGCAACTGCGGCTATGCTCGGACACGGCAAATTTCGGGGGCTCGTGCACCTCGTGCACCGCAGGATTCCTGGCAAGTCAATCCACCCGTGAGAAGACGGCTGAGCACGCGGTTGAATTTCGGGCACACCTGCGGGCGCCAAATGAGCACCTTTCGTCTATTTTCACGGATGCGGCACCTGGGCTCAAGAATGTGTGTAAATCATTGAACGTGCACCCCGTGAGCGAGTCGATGACTGCTCATGACTCAACGCAACCGGCCAATGCGAAGGAAACCTCCGTCGCGGAGAGGGCCTGCGGGATCGTGCAGGATGGGGCAGGGGCGCTCCTAATGACTGCAGAGCTACCAGCCCCATTATGGGTGCATGCTGCGTCCTTCTCCTGCATATGCCACAACGCGCAGCATCGAGGCACAGACGAAGCGCCATGGAAAAATAGACTTGGAGTTCCCTTCGACTCCCCTCTCGTGCCCTTTGGATCGGCAGTGCGACGCTGGCCGACGCCCGATACCGACATCGAACAGCCCCAGACTGGTTTCTTGGACGCGCATCGGCATCGACCTGGGGTATGTCACGCATGCGGGGGGACGGGTGGGGCCCGATCATTATTGCGTGCCTCTGGAACAGTTGGATGGCTCGAACTTCAAGACAGTCATGAAAGAGGACGGGAGGCGGCCAGTCGTCGATGGGTCCGAACAAATGTGGACTGACACCATCTTAGAAGCAGGCGCCGACACAAGCACTCACGGGATTGCGCGCAACAAACCGGCAGGCGCGAAGGTCCCATTCCTATTGCGAAAAGCATAAGATGAAGCGTCGGTGGCGGTTCCATCGATCAACTTGGTGGATCTACTTGCCGATGACGATGTCGCTGGTGGTCCAACCCAGGTTTGGGACGGCGCTCAGTCGTCCTGGAGGCGATCCGCTTCGTCGAGCGGGGCGGCCGCGCATGGCGGAGCTCAGCCGCATCCTGCCAGTGACGGAGCGGGAGAGGTGGCGGAACACCAGGTGAATGAGGACCCGACTGATAATGGGGGCCCTTCAGGGCCGCCCACCCCGTCTGCAGGGGACCAAGAGGCGGCACGTCGTAGCCGCCTGAACGCCTTGGCGGGCAAACTGGCCAAACGGGAAGTTGTTCTAGCTCGACAAACACATGTTCTACCGGTTCCAGAGCGCGGAAAGCCGAAGTTCTCGCAGACAATGACCTGCACGACGCAGAACTTGGCGACAGGAGAGTACTTCAAACAGGACGCCGTGACTGTAGGACAGACTCTGGAAGCGCAAACGCAACGGCTTCCCCTCGCTGGAAGAGCAAAGGGGGCACATCTACTTTTACGTTTTACTGCGACCGTTAATACAGATGGCCTGATGCCGCCACGACGTTCGACGCCGAATTTGGGAGGCGACACCCAGGCGTACGCAGAGGATTCAGCTAATCCAGGCGCACATCCTAACAGATGGTGGACAATGAGAGGACCTGCAAGACAGAGGGCAATTGCCGCATGCAAAACTGAAGGCGACGGTATCCATTGTCTGTCGTGTCGGATTCCGGGCCAAACACCGACCTTCTGAAAGAAGTGGACATGGGGATTCCTCGGCTTCGACCTACCTGTATCACGTCGGCTGTGGGCGAGACCTGGAGTTCGAAGACGAGCTTTGGCACAGATGGTGCCAAAAGCTTGCAATCACATAGGAATGGTACTGATGAGAGCACTGATTGTGAACGCCGCGAAGGAGCCAGCGACTTTCTGGCGGACGACAGTTCCGGAGTGCATCGCGGCGCTGAACGCAGAGGGCGACGCCTTCGACGCGTGGCTCCAGAGAGGGGCCCACGAGCAGGACAGAGAACATCAGGAAATCATTCTCTCTCGCCGCGCGCCTGCACGTCCACCAGCTTGCTAAGCATGATCATTTAACCATGCGTTCGGCCCCCAAGTATTCGGCACCTGGGAGGATTGACCACTCCGCCCTGCACAAACACAGCAGATATCGAGAAGCCTTTGCAGAGTATGTCCAGTGGATGGCGCGCGTACTCTGGGGCGCGGCAAATGTCCAAGACCCCGACAGCTTTCAAAAGCCTGCTCTTCGTAGGAGTTGTTCGCAAAGCGAGTTTGAGCGGCCTGGAGGCCAACCTTTGAGAGACGGGGGAGGAGGGGCGCCTGGGCGGAACCGTTGCCCGAAAATCCAGATCTAGCCCCTGTTCCCCTTGCCCTGAAGGCGCGACTCGCGATTGATATCTCGGCGTGAACGCGCTCTGCGACACCAACGTCAGTCTCGACAGTGGTGGGCCACCCCCCTGGGGAGATGTCGTTTCGAACGAGAACGTGATCCAGCAAAATCTCGAGGAGAGATGGCCCCCCCGTGGCCCCGCCGACGGTCATCGACGACCGCGCCGACGCGAGTCCGAAAGCGAACCCTTGGGCCCGCCAGTTTTTCAAGGACCTCCAGGACCCAGCCGAGGACGAGGAGTCTGGGGAGCTTACCGAGTTCTTGGAGGATCGGAAGATCGTTCTTTTCCAGAAGAATGTCGTCCAGGCCCTGAGCGACATCGAGGAGCGTCGAATGCTGAAAAAGTTCACCCGAGTTGCAGTTCCACCGCATGTCACCACAACGCGGCCACCGCCTGCCGTTGCGACCGAGGTCGAGGGTGACTTCGCGCGCGGGTTGAAGATGGAGGGGGGGGGGCTCTTTGCCAACGCCGCGCTAAGACACGCACAGGACTGGTGACGCATCAGTGTTGCGCAGGTCTTGGTGGCGAGCATGGTCGGAATCATATTATGCGGTTCTTGCCCGTTCCAATCGCTGTCCGGTGTGCGCCGCGGTTTCTCGAGAAGCCCGACATTTTCATGCGCTGGAAGGAGTCCTGGAACCATTCCCGATGCTATGCGACACGCGCGAGATGTCCATGCGATTGCATCGAGCTTCCAGACATAACGTGCCCCTTGTGGCCCGAAGCCGTTTTTGTTATGTACTGACCTCCTAGTGCCACCAGCTGGAGAGTTTCTGGTCGCGGTCCGCGATGGCGACCCACGACTGGCCCCCGACGCTCATGGGCACGCACATGCAGGACGCCCCACCGGGCGGCCGGCGCAGGAGGGAGAGCGACTCCGCGGGGCAGGGCAGGACGAAGGAGGCCTAGGTTGTGCGCCCGCCAAGGCGCGGGAGGAAGCGCAACAAAGACTAGTCGAAGGAGGTGTGGGTAGCCGACGAAGGGTTGACGGCCATGCCGTTGGTCACGTTGAAGCAACTCATCATCAACGCGAAGCAGCTCCGATAGATACGACGCGTACCTCTTGGACATCAAAAACAAGGCAACGCAGGCCATGCAGAGCGCGGGCGCCGCGAACTCGGCCAGGGTGAAGGACTGGCAAAGGCCACGGTCTCGGCCTGCCAGCAGTCACTATGTTCCTATACTTGGTGGAGACGGTGCTAGAGATGGAGATCGGAGCCGTGAACCGCAAGGGGCTGGAGGGCTCGATGTGCCAGCTCAAGGACACGGAGCGTTGGGACATCGCGCAGTTGTGTCATGCGTGCCGCCTCGAGCGGTGCTTCGACGAGATGCAGGTCAAGATCGCGCTGGCCGTCTTGTCGCCCGACCTGCGGAAGCTGTTACGCAGCGCGATGGAGCAGATGGGCGCCGCCACGACGATCGGCCAAGCGCCCGCGGGGTACTTGGAGGAGGAGCTGGACGCGTAGGTGGACATGCTGTCTTGAGGCGGCCTGCCAGCGCGCCTCTAGCGAGTAAGAGGACGACGGGGGGGCCCGTCGGGTCGTCGGACGTCGTCGGGTCGGCGGGAGGAGGAGGAGGAACTCACAGTTCACTGGAGGAGTTCGGTTTCAGGCGGCACCCTGACTCAGGGGACGACCGCGGGAGCCCCGCTCTTCGTCGGGGGGCAGTCTTTTTCTACCCTTTTTGGGGACACGCCCTGAGCGTGACAGCGAGGCGCTCTCGAGCCGAAGTTCGTGTTCAGCCGGACCTATTTCACTGGCGAGAGTGTTCAAACATCGTGACACGGCCCTCTATGCTGCTCAAACGAATGCGAAAGCCTTTCGGGCGGCGCCGCCGACCTGGAAGGGGGACTGCGACGACGACGAAGCAGACGACGACGACGGTCACAGCGACGGCGACGACGAGAAGGAGGAGACGGAACAAACATAGAACATTGAATTGGCAACCCATAATGTGCGTCCGTGGTGGCCCCTTTTAGGGGACCTCTCTGACCCCCTTTGTCGCGTCTTAGAGGTTTCTGATGCCATTTTGAGGGTATCCAGGGTCGCTTTGGAGCCAGATGGGGCTGTCTCAGGGTCGTATTGGAGGAAACCGTGTCTTGTCGTATGTGCCTGCTGCACCATAGCATACCACCATCACGTCATGGCACGGCGCTGCGCGGCAGACCGTGCTGCTCGCTTCGCAGCGATGCCTGGCCCAGTATTGGCACAGCTTCTGCGCTCAAGGATCTGGCGCCCGTGCCGCGAGGCAACAACCAGCCAATAGTCAGCACGGGCCCCTGGTTTGTCTTGGTCTCGGGGGAACGTGAGAAACGAGAGACCCGAGTTCGCCAAACCTCGGGTTTGCCGACGCTTTTTGACGGACCCGCTCTTGATTTTGACGGCCCAGTTGCCGTTGGATGTTTGCAGCGGGAGCTCGCGTCAAGCGTCAGACTGGGTCTCGGCCCATTCAGGCCAACCCGGGTCCCCCGTACCCGACTCTTCGCACGAGCAGGCAGACCTCAGGCGAGCATACTTCGGAAGTTCTGTCCTGCAGTGGGGGCGCACATTCAGAGACCGAATGCGCTCCGTCAGGGTGCGTCGGGTTTCTTCGTTTCGTGCGCTGCGTGGCGGCTTGAAGTGGGCGTGGAGAAGCTATTGCATTCAGGATGCCCTGGATGTTCCCCAATTGGATTTCGGTCGGGCCAGATGTCCTTGGTTTCTCCGAGTGCTTCCGTGGCGAATCAGATCGCAAGTCACCGCACCTGCTGATCACATTGCATCGGATGTATAGCGGCGAATAGCGCTCAAAAGCCCCAGACAGCGATCACAGCGCTCTTTTGCGCCCAAATGGTGCCAGATGGTGCCATGTCAGGGAGTTGCATTACGTCCGCCTGGCGCGCTATTGGATGCGCTATTGGGCGCCATGGGGACGACCAAGAGCTTGCGTGAATTATTTTCTGAGGCCAAGACTCCCAGGCAGTGGGCATGAAACCGAACGGATCTTCAGGGTTGCGCTCCTGCGACGACCTCCTGCGTCCGCATCCGCTGCTACGTAACGGCGTGTTCCCCCTCAGAGGGCCAGGAAAGACATCTTCGGCCCTCCTCTGCCTGCTCCCCCATCCTCCTCCTCGTTTTGCCGACGATGGCCTCAGTTTTCCCTGCTCGTGGCTTGAGGGAGCGCACGTGCCACGCTCTTCCTTTCCTTGGTGGCCTCGTCGTTCGCGCCCCTCCCTGTGCTCGTGTCCTCGTCGTCGTTGTCCTCCGAGTCTCGTTGGCCAGTGCGGGGCTATCCCTGAGCCGACGCCCGGCCAATGAGGATGCACTTCCTTGCCTGTGTTGAAGTCAGAGTGGGTCGTCTGACCCCCATCCCCTTGATGTCTACGGCGTTGATGGCTTCAGATTCGCCGACGATGGTCTCAGTTGGCCCTTGCCCGAGTACCATGTGCGTGACAATGTTTCGGAGAAGAAGAAGAAGCATCATCGGGAGTTTTCGACGGTCCGCGCTGAACCTCCCTGGCGTGCTCAGCGCGCCAGGGAGGGGCTCCAGCGCAGATCCAAGAAATCTGCGCGGACCGTCTGCGCTTTCTTATATCTTGTAGTTTGCCGCGCAGGTGACGGCAGGGCGGGCAAGTCATACCTTGGCTCCCGCATCGTTGGTTCCGAGGACGCCTTCGAGTCGAGCGACTCCGCGGAGTCCGTCACCGAGGCGCGGTGCGCTTTGACCAGCTTCCTGCCTTCAAGTCAACACAGGCAAGGGCGAGGAGGACGAGGAGGACGAGCAGGAGGAGGAAGAGGAGGAACAAGGTCCAATGCGGGGATTTATCCATAAACACCGCATGGAGGATCGATCTTTTGGACCCCGGCAGCCATTGGACAGGGATACACACACATATATATATATATATATATATATATATATATATATATATACGCACATCTGTTATATATGTGCTTGTGTGTACGTGTGTGTGTGTGTGTAGTCGGGCCCTCTGTAGTCTACATGTATACATGTCCACCGCCTTCCGAGGTCCCAGGACGTCGGTTCCCTAGGCGGTGGATATGCATAAATCCCCGCCTCGCACTAGCGGATGGTGGACGGGGTAGACAAAGAAGGCGAGGAGGGGTGTAGGAACACATACAAAGTAGTATGAAAAGGGATGCTGAGGAGAAAGAGGAGGAGGGCGCGTCAGAGTGCCTGGGCGAACCTGTGCCACGCGATCCGCCAGTCCTGGCCTGGCGCGCTAGCAGTATCGATGATCCTCAGGACGAATGTTAGCCAATGTGTGCGTGTTTAACCACTTCAGTTCCTCCGATAGCGCGCAGCCTGTGTCGGCCCTCGTTCCGCCGCCTGCGTTGTATTGATAGGCTTCGGTGGACAAGCACATCCTGAGGATCATCAAAAGTGCCGCGTAATTTGCCTCCTACACTCATACATCCGTCGTCACGGTCCACCCGGTCAATGTTTATCATGGGCCCCGTGTCGGCGTTTTCGAGTTGGTGTGCCGAATCTTCCGCACGATTCCTTTCGGCATCATGTCGCATCGCCGAGACACGAAATGTATACACGCGGCAGGACGATTGTGGGCCATGCGCGCACGAGCAGGCCATTCAATCACTAGCCAAGTCACGCGACGAAGCGCATGCTGCAACCAATGAGCACCGCCTACACGAAACCCATGAACACACCCTGTCACACCAGTGGATAGCACTTCACACGACAGCTACACACACTGGTTCAAGCAATCTCGGCTGTAGCCCAGCAGCCTCACGAAGGGAGGGTGTGCATGCCGCTCTCACGAAAGGCGATCGCTGAACAATCCATCGGGACCAGCGGACACCGCCAAGCGGAAGACGCTCGGACAGCGAACTATGGTCTGACCGGGCTATCCAATGGGTTGCCTTCGTCGGGCATATCAGAGACTTCTGGCGACTGGAGCTACAGTGTACCCTCGGTGTCCTACAGCTTCGGTCAGAATTCGGATAACCCTCTCGGGCGACGGACGTCGGAGCGCACCGACGACTCCGAGTTTTCCACTTCGTTCTCGGGCACGCCCTACGGGCGGCAGCAGTTCGAGTTCCCCGACGACTCCGAGTTCTCCCACGACGCGACATCGTTTACGCAGTCGGGGAGTGGCTTGATGCCGTGGGAGCGCTCCGACGACCCTGACGTTCCCCGCGTCGCGGCGTCGCTTCCACCGCTGGCGGCGCCCATTGGGCGCCCGGTGCCACTCGGCGAGAGGAGCCCTCCCGGTGGACGGGCGCCGACGCCAATGGGCGAAAGGTCGTCTGCTCAGAAGGTTCTGGTCTCCGCCATGAGCTGGGGCCGGGTAGTCAGCCACGAGTCCGTGATGGCGAAGGCGGCGGAGCAAAGCCAGGAGCAGGTGCGCAGGCGAAAGGCAAAGCGGGGACGGGAGACGGTCAAGGATTGGAGGCCTAGAGGGTGGCACCAACACCAGTACCGGTGGTTGCCGCCACTGAGGGAACTTGATCACGAACTCGGTGGTGTGGTGGTAGTAGTTCTCCGGCTTGTTAAGTGACCGATCTAATACCACCAGCACCAATATCCAGGATCATCACTTGGTTGTGGCAGCCCTTTCTGTTGGTGTTAGTGCCAATTTCCAGGCCTCCCAAAGGAGGGTTCCCGCCTCCTTCTCGCGTCGACGATGATCTACGGCGTTGGCAGCTGGAGAAGAAACACCTCACGACTCAAGAAGGTAGGCTGACGAAGGTCCGCGCGGACTTCGTGCCCAGATCTCAGACGATACGGTTTTTCAATCTGGGCGTTTTTTTTTGATTTCGGCTCCCCGGGCACGTTACCGGGCCCAAGATCGTCAAACATGGACCACATGGATCCATGACGAACAACTACCCTGGTGGAAAGGGTTGGGACCTCGTGCGTTGCTCATCTCAAACATCAGATCGTCGGATGTCTGGGTTCGTGGATCGGTGCAGGACCCCCTCCTTGGCGCGCGAAGCGCGCCAGGGGCGCCGCCCAGGGCGTCGAACGCCGATCCAAGAAATCCGCGCGGACTTCTGGACGTCTATGTTTTGGCTGTGTCTTCTTCTTCCAGGAAGGCTGGTCGAGCTCATCCTCCGCGGCTTCGACGGGAGTCAGGGTTGCCCGTTGCTCTGGCGTGGGGGCAAGGTTGCAGAGGGAGAAGCACGCGCGCCGTCGTTCGGGCTCTGCGTGTCACTTGTCCGCCTTGTGCGCCTAACATATTGACATTTGCTCAACTTTAGCACGCTGATTGGGTTGTCCGGCCAGCGTGACACTTACACAGGCAAGGTGTTGACAGAATAATCGCTTTCGGCTCAGGAACCCTGAGCATCCGGGGGACACAGAAAACTAAGTTTAAGATAAGTCTAACAATATATGTTAAGTTCACCATCTGAAAGCTAAGCTAACCATGTTCAACACTAAGTTATGTTCAGCCGATCAGAACACTTAAAGTCCATTCTAAATACATTCTAAATACATAAAATGTATTTAGAATGTGCTTGAAGTCTTCTGATCTGTTGAACACAGCTAAGTTTTAGTTTAATTACATTGGATTTTTGACGGGCTGAATTTCACTTATACTGAACTTCACCGGGTACCTTCTCGGGGTCCTCCTGAGGCCCTCAAGCGCGCCGCAGTTGCGCCCCGAGCACGCGCGCAAGATGGCTGGCGGAGGTGGCGCGAGCCACGCGGGATAATGGGCAGGCGGAGGTGGCGGCAGCTTTGCGAATAGATGGAGTCGGACGAGGAGTAGGAGGAGGAAAAAGGAGGAGGAGGAGGAAAGAGGAGGAGTGAGGAGTGAGGAGTAAGGAGGGAGCAATGGGATGGACATGGGCAACCCCCTTGGTTATTATGGCAAGGATGGGCAGTCACACGTAGCATGTCTTTTGCCAGCATCAGGCTGCGCCTGATTCATCTTGAAGCCGTGCTCCCCAAGAAGAGAGGCTACACAACATCAAACGTAAACAAACTCGAGTCGTAACATGCGTACGCACGTCGCAAAACACCTGGGGGTGGCCTATTAGGCCGCGAGGGGCGATGACACTCGCGAAACACGGTGAGACTCGAGGCCCACGGTGCGCTCGTACATCATGGGTGCGCTTCTGGTTAAGAGAAGGACTGCTTATATGGGGTTTATGAGGAGGGGGCATCGGACGGAGGGTGCATTGCAGCAGCGTTGGTGCAACCTTGATGCGTTATGGTCATGCGTCTCCTACACAGGGCCTTGGGCGACTTGAAACTGAACCACCCGTGTCTCTTTGTCATCGTACACCTCGCCGTGCCGCCGTTCCTTCCCCTCGATGTCCCCGTCGTCCTTGTTCGCCGTCGTGTGCGTTTGTTGCTGCTGCTGTTGTCGTGTTGTTTTAGTTGTTGTTGATTGTTATTGTTGTTGTGTGTTGTTTGTTCTCGACGAGATCGTTTGACTTGTTGTGTTTGTTATGATTGTTGTGTTGTCTGTTGTGTGTTTTCCAGTGTCCAGGTCAAGCGTCAAACGCGCCTGGCCCACAACTGCAAGAAACGCAGCGCTATTCGAGCGCAAGGCCCCATCGATACTTCTCGGTGGTTGTATGTGGCACATTATGCATTTTTGTTCCAGCAACAGACTTACCATCAACTTGTTTCATGTGCTTAACGAAATCCTCGTCTATGAACGTTGTGCCCCGCCTGGTACCCAAACATCGCGCACGATAAGCCATGTGCCACATCCAGTGCAGCTTTGGTGCTGGGTTGAATAGAAGCATATCCTTTCGCTGGCTTGCATTTGTGAGCCAGCAATATGTTCTACTAAGCTTATCAGTTTCGTCCAAGCAAGCGGCGGCAATGCCGTCGGGCATGCATATGCCACTCTTGTAACCATCTATAAGCAGCTGCACCTTTGTCATTCAATCCAAAGCCTCCGAAACCTTATCGCAAAACCGCCTTTAATCCAAAGCATTCGGCAGCCGCCTGTCGCACGGACAAAATGCACATGGGTCTGTTTTATTGTAGCTTTTGAGGCCTAGGCCTTTAAACCAGTCGAGGTCTCCCTTGACACCACATCACAGCAAAGAAATCGTCGGTGTCCGAACATAGGGGCTCCCCAGCAATCACAGCTTCGCTTGAGAACGAGTCCCATTCTTGATCTTCCCAATCCGTCTGAGGAAGTCGCCCTTCGCACAACGCTTTCAAAGACCAGCAAACGTTTTTCCATACAGTAGTAGATGTATTTTCAAGCCCTGGAATACCACTGACCTTATTCCTTTCGAACATCGAGAACATCAATACCTTTACTCGCAAGGTCGGCCCGTGGGCCAACTACGACTGTATCGATGTATCGATAAGCATTCCGAGCTCTCCGTACCAGGCTTGCCCACTCGAACCACTAGAACTGCGTCGCCGTGAAGGCTCAGCGGTATGCACCGCCTGGCCCAGTCCCGCCGGTGGCACATGGGGTGGTTCTGTATCCGCTGGTCCCGCCGACGAGCTACTTCATCCCAAAAGAATTGCAACAGATCCTTCGAGCCACCCCCAAGGAATGTTTCGTCGAATCGGTGTCGGTCGTATCTGAACATGTGCGAAACAAGTTGCATGCGGGTCCAGGATACTCGCGCCAGATGTCTGAATCGAAACTTGGGCCCCCCTAACTTTAGGGGCCTTCACGCGCACTTGAAATCCCCAGGGACGGGGGCACGAAGGTTCACCGATCCATCTTCTGAGTTCTGATGACACGTTGCCAGCGTGTCGGCCCCACGTTCCCGGGGAGGCAACGTGTTTGATTGAAGATGGTATGCTGTCTGTCGTGGCGCCCATTGTCTCACACATGCGCTTCATGTCATCGTATGCCGCTGCTGCCTCTGCCTGCATTTCACTTGCGCTCATGTGCCCCCAGGCCCATTTCCGAACCATCATTGTGACGAAGGCCGCGTCGAAACGAGCGGCCTTGGAATCGGTGTGGCTTGTTGCATCATGGCCTGAAGGATCTGCTGACCACTCTTCGAATTTTCGTTTCTTTTGCTGCCTGCCAGGCATGTGAAGAAATATGCATAGAAGTGTGAAACAAAGCGCGTAACCGCGCGACAGCTGGATTTGAGCCCATATGATTACGGAGGAGGATTGGAGTGGAGTGGGGTGGACGCCCTCAAAAGGGCACCAAATCTAAAAGGGCCCCTCATACAGCCCCAAATCTGCCCGAACATCTTTCCGACTGGCCTCATGGCTTCACCGTACTCTGCCCGACCACCACGGAGTCGAGGAGAACATTCGCGAGTTCACACGAACCGTCTCCACTTCTCCACCGAGACGTGCACCCCGCGAGGCCTCTGAGAGGGCGCCAACAGTTCAGCACGGTATCCCCCCGAGAAGACACTTGAACATAGAAATGGTTCCCG
This sequence comes from Prorocentrum cordatum, assembly GCA_963575745.1. Taxonomy (NCBI): domain Eukaryota; class Dinophyceae; order Prorocentrales; family Prorocentraceae; genus Prorocentrum; species Prorocentrum cordatum. The sequence continues at coordinate 13,419 of CAUYUJ010020363.1, forward strand.
GGGCGCTCTCGTCGCCACGGCCGGATCTGTCATTACACGGTTGGCCCAGGCGCGCCCCTGGGCACGCCCTCGTGCCATGCATAGATCTGCGCGTGCGAATTGCATGGTACACGCGCGCTGCGCTCAACTATGACATGTCTTTGCTGTGGTTTTCTGTAGTGTCCTGCGCATGATTGAGCGTGTGTGTATTGCGTACGGGTCTCAACCGCGGGTGTCCAGAGAGTTGCCGACAACGATTGGGAAAGTGTTGTTCCCTACGAAACAAACAACGTTCCCCTCTTTGAAAATAAGGGAAATATCAAGATTCCCTTTTTGCTTCAAAGGTGATAATGTCGTTTTCCCGACGGGAGAAAGGCAACGTTCCGATCGTGGCTTTAGCTGGTCACTGATGTGTTCAAGTGCTTGCGCGATGCGTGCCATGCATTTTTTGTTTCGCATGTTATCGTTGCGCGTGTGTGTTTTGTTTCACCATTTCGTTTGTTCTACAAAAGTGCAAGGAAATCGTTGCACTGGTTCATTCTCGATTCGGGGGCTTATATGGTGCTGTAGATTTGTTGTAGATTTTGAAATTTACACCAGGTCTACAACATATCAGTTGTAGATCTGTTGTATTTTCCAGATCTACACCTGATATGTTGTAGACCTGGTGTTAATCTCAAAATCTACAACAGATCTACAACACCTTATACACGCCCGAATCGAAAGCACACCAGCTCAGATAGTGGTTGGATTTGTTGTTGCGAATACAAGAGACGATGGGATGACAAACCAACACAGGCAACCTCAACTTCTGATACAAAACGATGAACGACACGCATCGCGCAACGAAATTATCACACCACCCATAATGGGACCATGCACCTAAACGGAACAACTACACCAGGGTGACTTGTAGCACGTTGTAAGATTTGGTGTGCTGTATCAAGAATAAGTGAGCATATGTGCATATAGAGGTGTTGCAAGTGTGCTATGCTGGAAATGTGCGTGCCATAGAATGTGTTCGGATGAGCTCATCCGCGTTCAATCAGATATAAGTGTAATTCAAGTGGCGCCCGCCGCCCGCGACCCCATGAGAGCCACAGCGCCACTTGTAGTCCCCGCCCCCACTCACCGCAAACCCAGTTGCGAGAGGTCGCTCTTGTACTGAAGAGCCGATGATTTGGATCATTGCGTTTTCTGCATGTCTTCGGCCAGGGCCTCCATATGCTTCTCGGCGTTGGGCCCGTACACCGATCGTTTGATTGTGGTCACGTGTATTCGCTTCTGGTTCTTTCCCCCCGTGGCCGTTACCTCGAAGCGGCCGTCTTTCCCCATTGGGGGGACAAACAACGAAATTAGAAGGAGTGGGGGAGGAGGAGGAGGAGGAGGAGGAGGAGGAGGAGGAGCAGGACATCGGGCGCCAAAATCTATGCCAGGGGATGCCACCCCCCACCCCCCTAAGGTCCTTTAGGGGGGAAGGGGCTTGGAGCAGTGGGATAGGAAGGAAGGAGGGAGAAGGAGGATACAGGAGGGACTGTGCATGCGTCGATTTTAACCTAAGCTCCTTAGCCTTCGCCAACTTAGGGTTGATGCGCTGATCGTCGTCAGTGACCTTCAACGGCTTGGCGGCCTTGCCGCTCTCGGGGGCGGTTTGCTTCGGGGGGTCTGCAGCTTCTGCGTTCCCTTGGGCTTGGGCTTATTCTGGGGAGCCTGCTGCACCTGCTTTCCCGTGTGCTGGCGCTTGTCCTGGGAATCACCGTGTTGTTTTGCCTTAGTGTTTGTTGCGAGCTGCTGAGGCTGTCCTCCGACGCCTCTGCGCGCAGGGATCTGGCGGATCCTCTGACGCTTCCTCGAGCTTGGGCGAAGTGGGAGCCTTGACGCGAGGAACTCCTTCCTCGTCATCGCCCATGCCATACTCGATGAAGTTACCCAGGCTCATCACGCTCATCGCGGGCGTAGCAGCGGGTGGCGGCGCTGGCGACCCGCATCGAGGCGCAGCGGGCGCCGAACTCCGCGGTGGCATCCTCGGGAAACCGTCCGCACCGAACGTGCTTTGGGTTCTGCCCGTCCTCGGGGTAGACGATGGTAGAAGGCATGGGTACCCCGCTCTGCGCATCACTCATGTCAGCCTCCAGCGAATCGGCGAGGGCCAAACCCGAACGGATCATGTCCAGGAACCCGCTCATGCGGTGGAAGGCCACGGCGGGCTTGGCCTGGGGAACGATCGGGGCTTTCGGCTGCGACACCGCCGCCTCGCCACCGACCTCGGGCGGCGGCCCCTTTGTCACGCTCCATCTTCCTGACGAGGGAGTCGATGACGATCCGATCTGAGGCCCCGCACTGTCACTGGAATGACGCCGTTGATCTGTCGGATCATCGCACAGCATTCTCGGACGTGGTCGGTGATATTAGCGGCAAGGAGGTCGTCGTTTTTCGACATGGTTGTTTTGACGCAGGCCTGGAACCGAGTGGTATACAGAACGCAATGTTTGATGCCGCGAGCCACCAGGAGCTCCAATAGTTTAGGCGCTCAGACCACGTGCATCGGCAACAGTCTCGAGGCATCAGAAACCAACGGAGTAATGACATCCTCGATCCCCTTTTGCCAGCAATCTCCTTCAAACATTCAATGTAATAGGATTCGCGGGCAGTTGGGTTCGCAGTCTGTTGAGTGCGTTTTGCATTCGTGGTTAATAAATGCACGAACATTTTGAGCCAAATTGGCTGGCGACGGAAGAGGACAGGAGGGAGGAGTAGAGATATTGGAAAGATTGCCCGCCTACCCTTTGGGTGACGAGAGCAAGGAGGGCATAGTCGCGTCTTGCCCAGGCGGTACTTGGTAGGCGTCGGGGCGGGCGGGGTCCGAAGGGAATTGGATGGGCGCACGACCTGGCCTGGTATTCTGGTACAGTTTGTTCTAGCCGCAACATCCGAGCCAGCGGTCAGGGCGTCGGCCCAGCATTTCTTTTTGGGTGCGCCGTGGCACCTCCCGCTTATGTACGACTAGCACTGGCGAGGCCGTCGCACCTCGAACGATGATGCTGCGCTGCTGCGTCCTCCACCTCATTACATCCCAATCCTGCCTGTCCTCATCCTCCTCCTCCTCATCCTCATCCTCCTCCTCCTTATCCTCCCCCTCATCCCTCTCCATGGACGGTGTGCGCCGCCCTGGCCTGGCAGCGTCCTTCCTCATAGCGTGAGCGGCTTGAGGCCCTTGGCGGCCTTGTCGCCGTCCTTGCCCTTGTTGGAGCTCTTGACCTGGACGACGATCTCGTTGTACAGCTCGATCATTGCCTTGCACGAGGTTCCCACCGGCTGCAGCACCTTCCACCTTCGCGACCTCGTCCTTGGTGATCAAGCTGTTCTGCTTGCCCCGCTTCACCATCAGCGCTTCCAGGGCGTCGCTCGGGCCGAAGACGGACGTGCACAGAGCCATGGCGCGGCCGCACATCTCGCGAGTGGTGTCAGATCCATTTGAGGCGAGCATCTCGGTGCCGAGGCGCCTCAGCGCCAGCGTGACCCTGGAGATGGCGTCGAAGCTCTCCTGAGGTGTTGTAGAAGTGTTGCAACATCGAAACACACATACTGACTCATCCTCCTCCCTCCCCTCCTCCTGCTCTTGCTCCTCCTCCTCCTGCTCGTCGGCGTCGTCGTCGTCGTCGCCTCCCCCTTCTCCTCCCAGAGGGGGGAACTGGGAGGAGGAGGATCAGGGAGGGTGAGGGCGCGAGCTTATCTCCCCGAAAGCTCCTGCATGAGGGTGAAGTCCTCGTCGTCGGCCTTCACGGCCGAACCCTTCTTCTTCGGCGTTTCGATGGCCAACCACTCGTGGCCCAACGGCTCGGACGTAAGCTGGCCCTCCTGCTCGCAGATCATACTCAAGAAATCCCTGTCGTGGAAAACGTCTACCGTGCGATCGCCCGTGTAGCCGCGATCCCTAATGTTCGCCCTCGACACCGTGTGGGCGTCCTGGTGCCACTTATTCGTCTTCTCGTTGAACACGAGCCCGCCAGCGTCGACCGCCTTCTGGGCCAGCTCCTCGCTGCCGTTGTACTTCCCCCGACCATGCTCCACCAGTCCATGCCAGTCATGGCCTCCTTGCCCTCGTCGCGCACAAGGTGGGACTGGACGAGGCTGACCGTCGGCGATTTCACCACGAGCCCGTCGCCTTGCTTCGCCTTCCTCGACACGCAGGCGTTGATGATCTGGTTGATCTTGGCCTGCTTGCCCTTCTCCACGTTCTTTGGGTCCATCAGCCAATCGAACCGATCTACGAGCTTGGGATCCAGCAAGTGCCTCTTCGTTTTGAACGTGTACCTTTGCCCGCGCGTAGTCGTCCTCTCGTCAACCTCGCCGTCGGGCTTGTCATCTTTGCCGTCGAGATCGTCCACCGCTGGTTCCTGGGAGTGCCACGCCGCGGACCTCTTCACGACCGCCAGCGCCAGGGGCGAAGCACTAGGGCGCATCTTGGGTGGCATCTGGAGCTGCTGACCGAAACTGGATGTTTCCAGGATGTCGCGAATCCGACCCTGGGCTCTCTCTCTCTCTCTCTAGAGAGAGAGAGAGAGAGAGAGAAAAAAAAAAAAAACAAAAAAAAAAAGCGGCTGCGGCCATCGTGCATGAGAACGACACCCAAGTGCATCGAGCGACAGAATGGCGCACCACCCCATCTCCGCTCCAGACCGTTCAGCGGGGCTTTCGCTTGAGACTTTCTCGAATAATATGCCAAGGAACTGAACACATATGAAATATATGCACTGAATGAGGGCGGCTCCTTCTCAAAATTGGGCTCTCGCTTGAGACTTCCTCATAGGTTACGATCGTCGTTCTGAGATTGCGCGACTGCTTCACGGATGGGGGGTGGTTCCCCTGCTAAGCGGGTTTCCCGTCACGAATGCGAGTCCCATGGGGCGCTCGTCATTCGACGGGACGCTCCTGGCATCGCAGTAACCGACGTCGCTGCATCCCCAAGCGCGGCCAGAAACTAAGCACAAACTAAGAATGGTTTAAGTACAATTTAAGATCTAAGTTAAGTTGAAGTTAAGTTCGTCCAAGTTCAAACTATGCTAAGTTCAATCTAGTGTATGGTACAGAACTTAAATTTATCTTGAACTTTTTTGTGTGTCCCTCAGATGCTCAGGGAAGAGGCTCGTGTTTTCGGGCCGGTCCGTGAATGCAGCTTCGGTGAACCTGTTAGTGACCGATGCTCGCCGTGGCCAGAATCGCCTGTTCGTTCCTTTCAGCGCTCCTGATGGGACCGCGATAACTATACAGTAGGCACGTCAGATCAAGGAATCGAAGTGACCTGCCATCAGGTGCCCTTCGGATATTTCTTATCCCCCCGATGGCCCCAGGACCCACATGAGCCCTGGGCATCTTAGGACCCTCAACGATCGACGAAGGTGTGCCTCAAGGCGGCCTTATATCAAAGCGTCTTATCGTATGCGTCTACGGTGCTGCTTGGCAGGCACCTCAGGACGGGGCCAACAGGTGCCCGAGGACAGTGCCGACGCGAGGGGGTCTGGCTTGCGATTCGTAATTCGGTTCTGCGGCGGCCGTTCGGGACGATCGGGGCCCCCCCGGAACGCCCTCGGCGAGGCGCAGCTGCTGGAAGGCATCTCGAGGTTGGAGAGCCGCCGAGAGTCGACCTCCTCCTCTCCCCTCGTCCTCGTCCTCGTCCTCCTCCTTCTCCTGCTCCTCCTCCTCCTCCTCCTCCTCCTCCTCCTCCTCGCCTCCTCCTCCTCCTCCTCCTCCTCGTCCTTCTCCGTGCCGCACCTGTCTTCCCGCAGCAGGTGCCACAGGACGAGGCCCACACGCTGACGAGCCTGGTGGCCGAGGCCTGCACGCTGCTGGCGGGCTGCCTCATGGCCGCCTGCGGGCTGCGCCGCCCGAGGCTCTGCGCCCACTACGGCACGCTGCTGGCGCTCGGGCTCTACGCGGCGGCCTTCCCGCTCCTACCCACGGAGCTCACCGGTGGCGTGCGGTCGGGACTCCTTGCCCTGGCGTGTCGGGCTGCTGGTCTTGGCCCACCACTCTTCGGCGCGGCACGGTGCTTCTTTCCCGATCCCAAGCGTCAGGGTCCCGAGCTCTCTCGAGCCTCCCGCCCCACGCAGCGGAGCGACACGCCATCCACCTGCAAGGTGCAAGGCGTTGCGCGTCGCGGGGCCGCCGCGACGGTGCGCTGAGCAGAGGTTCCCGACCGTGGCCTGCACTGGCGGGTAAGAGATCACCACCCACCAAACCACCCCAACCCAACCCGAAGGCCCCAATTTATCCTCGATTTCCAGTGGAGGGGGGTCGTGGAACGTCGAGAAAACACGTATGGAACCCGTACCCCCCCAACCCGAAATTCGGGTCTTCGGGTTGGGTTGGGGTGGTCTGGTAGGTAGTCAAGAGAGGGAGCGGTGGGGGTCGTCGGCACTCTGCGTGGCTCTGAAGCCCACCGCAGGAACCGACTTTTTTGATACGTTAGAGGACGAGGTCGCCTCAGGTGCCCATCTATTCTTCGTAGCAGCGTGGGGGGGCGCGGGTGGGTCGCGGGGTGGGTCGCGGGCGCGGACGACAACAGTGCAACAAGAGCACAACAAGCAGCATCCGCCGGTTGGGACGCCACTTCTGCCACGCAGCCAGGAACAATGAATGAAGTCACGGAAGCTTTTCCTGGTCTTGAGAGCTCGCATGTTCAAATAACAAAGGCGGCATGTTGCTGGTGAGGAGGGGCTGCAGTTTCACCGAGCTCTATACGGGTTGCGCTTCAAATTCGCATCCTGGTGTCCCCACAAAGGGGCGCCGGTAGGTATTGCCAGCGGGATTGGGTGGGCTTGCTCGCTGGAGGTCGGCGCGATTGCGCGCTATTGCACACAATTGCTTGCTATTTCGCGAAATTGTCCCCAACTCAGGACTAGAAGAAACTCTAGTTTTATTTATACGGAGGCAGAAGATTCGGATACCGCTGTCCGCCCCTCTTCACCACGGCTGGGATCGCCTCGAAAAATTTGTCAGGACGCAATCCCGGAGAGGTCCAGGGAGGAGCGGCATTGGTACCTTTATGCCCACGGAGCTCATCAATCAGATGAGGCACAAGATATCGACACCACTGCCCTACCCTCGCCACCGCGGCTGGGATGCGCTTTGGAAGCCTGCTCTGAACGCACCTCGGAGAGATGTCTGGGAAGTAGCGCCATCGGTACCTTGCGTATCCCCCCAAACAAGGGCAATGTTGGGGGGGGGGGCAGGCCCAGGGGGGGGGGATGCATCGACCGCCAGTCGTCCGTTTATCGCCGATAGGGGTCCGATAGTCCAACCCGCCCAGGATCGGGCGCATTCGCCATCGGGGCCTATCGCCGATCTGTCGGCGATGTATTGCCGATTCCAGGTCAATGCTTTGCCCCTCCTGAGCCAGTTTCCACTCTCGTTTCCCTTCAGCCCAGGGGAGGAAAAAAAACGATACCGCGGTTCGTCCTAGACGGCCCGTGTCGCCACGGTTCGACTCTTTTCGAATTCGTGGTCGGAAAGTTACCGGGAAGGGTCCGCATGAGGGCGAAGAAGAAATTTCCCGGGCTATCATAACCCATGTGCAACAAGTGAGCAGAGCGGTGGGGGCATTCTTACACATGATGATGCAACAAGGAGAGCACCTCGCTGCGAAAGTTGCATGGATGGCATGGATGGCATGGATGGTTTACGCGTTCCACGACGCACGGGGCAGTTTTGAGCCAGGAAGCACCACATAGTATGGCATGGCAAGGAGAACGTGGGAGGTCAACGATGGGAGGTACGCGGAAGAGAAATACAGAGACGTAGAGAGGTGGAATCATATAGGGGACAAGGGACGAATGGGGACGGGAACGTGAAACAGACTAGGAGAGCGCCAATAGCTGAGAAATATACAGAGAGGGCTACATATAGAACTTATTGAAATGGACAAAGGACGCCAGTGCAGCAGGATTCGAAAGGAGGGAAGCGGTAGCCTGGAGGAGGGAGGAGGGAGGAGCGAGCATTGAGGAAGAGGAGACCACGTGTTGCTTGGACCCGCGCAAGTCACCACATCGCTTGCTTCCCCAGGAGACCGCGAACGTGCGCACTGCTTCGTAGCCTGCAGCGCCCCTCGAAGGCGATATCAAGTTTTGGATCCCCGCAAGACGCTACTCCGCCGGACCTCCCGGGAAGCCACAGGCGCGGCGACCGCACCGCAGCTGCCAGTCCCCCAGGGAGGGAGATTTCAAGTTTGGACCTCCTGCGTACGGTAGGTTTGCGTCGTGTCGACCAGCGGCGACCCCAGCGCGGGCGTTTCAAGGTTGAACGCCGCCTGCGACCCAGAATCGATCGATGTGGAACGATCGTTCAAGGTTGAACGATCCCTGCGGTGTCAAAATCCAACGCTGGGGTCGGCACGACGCGAACCTGCCGTAGACATCCCAGACTTTAAGGGTAGCTCTTTGGGAGATGTTATAGTATCGGGAGCATAGCTCGCGCGCCGATGCCTTTGGCTCAAGGCACGCGCGCCCTATTTGCCCGGATACCTGATGGTATTCGCTATTTGCACGGACATCTTACTTTAGTGTTCGCCATGTGCTGGAAAGACCGATACATCGATCTTATCCTATCATACCCATCCTCTCCCCATATCGTGTTCCTGCGGCGTGGAAGTGGATGCTATGTGAGCTCATCCGCCTCCCATGGAGACGGATGCTATTTGACCTACCAGGCTCACTTTCGACTTGGTAGCGGAGCTGGCCGCACCCTCGTGTGGTCAGCTCTTGCTCTTCTCATCCTCATACTCTTCGGAGCGATCTTCGTGACCACCTACCACCCTGCGCTACCACTCACAGTACGTTTACGAGGATCTATCCAAGAGCAAGAAGCAACACGAGAGGTACGACGTCTAGACAACAACATTGGTACCATATACGCTTCATCACTGCGCTACTACCAGCCGCTCGGCAACGAGCCAAAAACGCAATACTTGAAGCACGGGCGGAGGGATCCGCCAGATAGAGCGCCTCGAAGACTCGACAAGGCGCTACCCCAGCGCGGCAACGCGCCTAATAACCACCCTTATCTACACAGCCTTGGGCTGGTTATATTCGCTATCATATGGTTCGCGTTGGGGGCAGCAATCGGACACATGCGCCGCGGAGAAAACAGCACCGATGGGCAAACACATGGCCCATACTGGGACCCTCAAGGCAACGTACCTTTTCGTGAGTACGTTTATGAGGTCAACGCATGGCTCAACGTCACTAGCGGACGTATGACGCCACAGGCCCAAGCGGCCGCCATACAACGCGGCCTAGGTGGCCTAGCGAGGACACTCGCCATGAGGGTACCACCTGACATTATAAACTATGGTGCTGACATCGATGGGGTCCACACAGACCCAGTGACCTACATCATGTTCCTCCTAAGCATGAAGTTCGAGCGCCTGGAAGATGAGCGTCAGCTCACTTCCGGCACACAGCTCATCGACTTTCATGTGCCTCACGGAGAACGAATCGATGTCAGTCTAACCCGATTCGAAATGGCTCGACTTGAGGCACAGTCGGTGGGATTCGACCTTCCCAACTTCCAGTTACTAACCACGATCCTGTTCCGCGCCTTAGGCGTCGGCAACCAGCGAGCCATGCAACTCTTACAGCCACTCAATCATCAAATGCCCCGAACTCAACAACAGTATGATGAGTTGCTGGAGAGGATGCGTTCGATAGGCCACCTATCAGAACGGTCTCCTGGTAATGTAGCATCTGTGTTTGGAAGGGGAAGGGGATCTGGTAGTGGAAATTTCTACACTACCAGATGGAAACGGGCCCTCAACCATATGGGCCCTCAAGCATATGGGCCGATGATCCCGGATAATCTACTGCTCTACTAGCAGGAGATCGATCACAACCAAGCTGGGCAACCAGCCCTCCTTCTAGAGAACCTCAACCACACCGTTCTCTGTGGGGTGAATCAAACCCCCTTACCGACGGTGTGTCCACCTACTTAGGAGACGATGATTTCGACTCCGGCACCGACACTGATACTGCATCATCCGACGGTGTTGAAGCTTTAGACTGGTCAGATATTATGAATATGGAAACTGACAATCAGCGTGCTGAACACCTATTTTGGTTATTACAACAGGCTAAACGGAGGTGGAGGAGGTTCACACGAAAACCAGTGCGACGTGTTAGGAGAAGGATACGGAGGAGCTTCAAGGGAAAAAGGTAAAGGTAAACGAGGTCGTCGGAGGTTGAACGGACGAGGCATCACGGCACTCCTCCAGAGGCTCTCGGATGAACAGTATGATGAGATATTCTTCGGGGGAAAGGGCCGCGGCAAAGGCCGTAGGGGGACCCCAGGAAAAGGCAAAGGTAGGCGGGGAAACCCGCGGGGTAGAGACGGCCAAGTTCTAAAGTGCCATGAGTGTGATAGTACCGACCATATTGTGAGAGATTGTCCAGCGAAGGGAAATGGAAAGGGCAGATCGACCGAAGTCCATTTTGGCTCAAGTGAACCATTCATCGAATATCTGAGCCTCCAGGATTTTGAGGCCATGGAACAGATATTTTACACTTGGGTCAGTTGCATGGACAACGTCGACGAGCTCGAGGCGCATGGTCATGGATTGTACGCGTAGTACCTCGAGTACGTCCGCAGGTTCGTTATTGACAACAACGAGCTCACTCCCGTGGATCACGGTACGCTGGGAAACCAGCCTTTGTCTTTCTTCGACTGGATGTTCGGGAACCCAGGCAACATCATGGCCTACGAAAGCAGTGACGAGGACATCACTGTTGAGGCCTCGCCTTCCGAGGTTGAACGCAACCTCCAGCCTCCACCTGAACTCCCGCCTGGAAACAGGCCTACCTATCCCCGAAATAATGAGGAACTTATAGAAATGGAGTCTCAAGCGTTTGTTCAAGCTTTCATTGCAGGTGAACCAGAGATCCCATTTGTACCCCCTGGTTCGCTTGCTTCAGGCGAGTACGGACCACGTACACTTATGCAAACCATCATGAGGACGCATGAGGTACTTACCATCGCATATCCCGAGAGTCAAGAAAGCATCGAAGCTGGCATCATGATGCTGCAGGACACCGACGCCTGCGATGACTCGGAGTTAGCGTTGGCAGCTTCGACCCTCATCGACAGCGTGCACCCTGAGGACGTGCAGAGACATGTGATATACTCCCGAGGGAGATGGCGTGATGCTCTTGAAAGGGCCATCGCCGTGCGCGGTCAGGCTCTTCCTCCGCCAGGATGGGGTCTCCAGGCGGTGGGACTGTGGCCAAATAACACTGCCATGCGCAACATTGCTGGGCAGCCTGTGCTCGGCAACGAGCCTGAACCGACAACCGCGCCGCCTACCCCGGGACAGCCGAGCGACGCACAGATGCCGGCTATGCAGGGAAACCTGCCTGTCCCGGCTGCGCCACTGGCCATCATCATTGGTAGTCCTACATCAGAAGAAGAAGAAGGCGATGGTTGCGGGCTAGACGAGGATGAAGTCACAATCTTCATGATGGAAGTCAATGGTGAAGTAGAGGTTGACTTTGATCCTGACGAGCCTGAAGCACCATCACCATCGGCACAAGCGCCATTTGCGCCGAGCTCCGGCCAGCAGGGAAACCTGCCTGTACCAGACGATCCACCTGGGATCGCACAGGAGCCGCCGCCGGCGCCTCCGCCGGCTTCTACTCAGGCCGCTTCGGCAGCCTCTTCTGATGAGGATGCTGGAAGGTCTCGTTCCCATCCGCGCGTCAGAGGAGAGCCACATCCAAAGGCTCGGCTTCCTCGTGAGTGGAGGCAAGCTGGCCCGAAGGAACACGCTCTCAGGCGAGGAGGCGAACTACTTCCTTATAGTGACCCAAGACGCCGAAAAGGGGAACACTCGGCCTTCGGCAAGGGCAACCCTGCCTATAGGGACGCTGAGGGTAAAGCCATCCGCGGAGGCTATCAGCTTGCAACAAACATCCGCCGCCCTGAAATTGAAGAAGTGCGGACGCAGCTGCGAAACATCATCGCGGCTCGCAAGCTGTATAGGCCTCAAGCAGTTTGCGGACCTTGTTCCCAGCCGTTCCAGAACCACAGGCCGGGATGCCCTGTAGGAAACAATGAAGGTCTGAGCCCAAACAGGGGCAAAACCCTTCATAAAGAGGGCCATCCGCCACTAATCCCGATGACACAGGACGAGATCGCAGAGGTGAATCGTCGTCTCGGGATCTTGGGCCACTTGGATCCGAAAAAGGAAGAGGAGAAGCCTACTCCGGTTCCAAGGGGAGGACTGGTGCCCATGACCCAGGAAGAAAAAGACGCGCTCTTTAGTCTTCCTGGCATGCGAGGAAACTCGCCCGGCGTTTCCAGCCAGTCCCAACAACCAGAATCGACATCTAAGGATGAACAGAAGGCCCAGCGAGTTGCGGAGGACGAGGAGCGCATGCGGATAGCAGACGAACGCGCACGCGAGGCAACTCGCAAAATGCTGGAGGACTCCAACAAGATTTACAAGCAGGGGGTCAAGAAACCCCCGCTCCCACTACTTTCGAAGGCTAAGTGTGAAACCCCAGCACCGAAGTCGTCTTCGGAGGTGTGACGAAAGCACGCTCTGAGATCCTCGAACCTTTTCCGCGGTCTCAACTCGACAGTACGATGTCACATGGAGACTGTGTTTAAACCCCCAAACAAACCTCCCTACCTATTTTTTTTTACAACATCCAACAAAACCCCCCCCACACAAAACCAGGGGCGGCCATGCCGCCCTATCACGCCCGCATTCCTTTCACTGACGGACACGCCGCCCTATGACCTGAGCGAGCTCCACAGGGCGCTGTCTGAGCCCAAGCAGCAACCTCAGGACCCTGTGGAGGAACGGAGACGCCCGCCTAGTCGCAGCAGCTCCATTGCTAAGAAGGCGGCAGCTTTCGAGCGCACAGGGTATGCCCCTGCGCCAGCTTCGCCTGTGGCGGCCCGTTCCAAAATGTCAGATGAAGATGCTATGTCTAGGAGTAACTGGGTGCCGACGATTAGGGGTAGCGCCAGTCGCGGATCACCGCGGGGAAACCCGCCAGGCGCTCCCGCAGCAGCTTCCTCTTCGTCAGGAGCCGCAGCCTCTTCAGCGACAGAGGCTCCTGTGCGGGGAAACCCGCCCGTGGATCAGCTGCACCACCCAGGAGACACCTCCTTCACCAGTGGGACTCCGAGTGTGATCAGGGATAGATTTGCTCTGCGGAAACTCCCACCGATACGCTCGGCGGGTGAGGAATCCATGAAGAAATGCAGGCAAGCAAACATCGTTCCTAGATCCAACCATACTCTAAAACAGCTGAGTAAAGCTCTCAGCAGGGTATGCAGACATGCGCCTGATAGAGCACATGATCCTGTGTGGGATCTAGCTACATTCGATGATCATGATGGCTGGATTAACCTCGTATAGAGCTCGTGAATAAATATCCATGGAAAGCCGGGCGATCGAGGCATGATGGGTACAATCCCAGACATGACGAGGCCAAGGTCATCACCGCGAACCTACAGGGTCGATCCATTGGCGACCCTGGCATGATGGAAGTGGTTCATGTCCGTGAACCAGACGGAGAAGAAAAACAACGCCTTCAGTTCAAGGTGTCAGTGCGGGACTCCGGCGAGCCCGAGGTCTTCATCCGCGCCTCTCAGGGGCATTCATGGACATTGAGAGCTCCATGGTCGCTGTACAATTATATTGTACTGTGCGACCAACCTGCCGGGAGACCGGCCCCGTACCCCGAGGTCGCCATGCATGGCACTCGGTGGGGTGCCTTCGAAGGCATCATGTGGCGCGGCTTGTCCTGTAGACCCGAGCACAACACGAAGAAACGGGGGGCAGGCCGGTCGCGCATCCACTTCGTGCCGACGGTCCGCCGTCGTGCCGTAAACAGTGGGCGGGACCCAGACTCCGACATCATCATCTTCGTAGATTGGCATAAGGCCATGCAAGATGGTATGAAGTTCTGTTGGTCTGATAACGGAGTCCTGTTGTCCGAGGGAAATAACGGTGTCATCGAACCGTACTACATCTCCCATGTAGAGGACCTTGCCACGGGGAAGCATTGGCGCAATCCTGAGTTCATGGGGGATCGCCGGGCGCGAATCCCCCCCGCCGTGCTTTCAGCCCCTGGCAGGTGGACCGACGTTGGCAGTGCCAGCGTCAAATACCAGTGGTCCCGCGACGAAGAGGGCGTCGACCCTCCAATGGTCTACCTCCGCAGAAAGGTTGGGGACCACTACAGTCCCACCACGCTGGGAAACCAGCCTGAGGTCCACCAGATCTTCATGACCACCGAGAGTGAGGCCGGGAGCGTGGCACCAAGCCGCGCCCCAAGCCAAGGGCCGAACGCCATATCTTGGCAGGCCATCAGCACCTCGGACCTGGACCAGATAGCGGCCGCTCTGAACCCTGAACAGGTAGAGCAGTTGGCGGACAGGTTATACCAACAAGACCCCTGGGCCGCTGGCCAGGGAGCAATGTCCGCAATGGCGACGAGAAATCGTCAGGCCATGCAGGGAAACCTGCTTATAAATGGATTCAGAAATGAGATGCCTGAGCCGCAGGGAGACCCGCAGACGTTCGGCCGCATCTTTGGAGAGCCTGCTCGATTCGAGCAGATGCAGGGTAGCCCCTCGCAGAGTATGCACACACCGAGGGGCATGACCCCAATGGCTACGCCACCAGCACAGTCTCCGTTCGGGACTCTTGGCCGCCCTGCCACGAACGGCACCCTCATGGAGAGGATCGCAGCGGCTAGGGCTGAGCATGGTACAGCTCTCCTGAACATGATGCCGCCTGGCACTCCAACGAGTCAGCAGGGAAACCTGCCCGGCACCCCAGGCCATTCACGACCGCTTGCTGGTCATACCTCTGTTGCTGGTGTGCCTGAAGACTACCGTGTAAGGGTGGCAGCCGCTGTGCAGCAGGTGCAGAGCCATAATCTGCCTCACCCAAGTGGTCAGAGGTGGAGGCCGGCCTGGTCCTGGGAGCCTGAGGGTCCCAATCCAAGGGATCCTGCTCGGCAACGAGCCTTTATCCCAGCCTTCAATGCTCACCCGAGCATGGCCCAGGGCCAGAGGCCACCGCCAGCGCACATGAGTCCGCCACTGTACCCTGATGGGTCTAGAGTCCCGAACAAGTTTGTTCGTGAAATGGCGGATCAGTTCCACAGCCTCACTAACGTGCGCTGCAGTGATCAGTCCATGTATCCGCACGTGGCCTTTATGCCTGCGCCGACGACGCCAGATGTGGCTGTCCAACCCACTGCCCATCCGATATCGTCTGGCAGTAGAGGTGCGCCGGATTATATCAGGCAGACATACCACACTCAACAGGCATGCTTTAGGCGCAGACAGGCCGTGCAGAACGTGCGTGATCATTCGCGTGCAGCTGCGCTTGAGGTGGTGAGGAACAGAGGCTCACCCTGGCGAGGAAACCCGCCTGCTGTGACACCTACAACCTCCGTGGCAGCAGCCCCTAAAACTGTGGCTGCAGGAGTGCCCGAGGTGCTGGATCCATTAGTGGATCCCCCTGCAGCCTTCATGCCCTCCGAGACGGTCTTGGAGAGACAGCGGCGGGTATATCCCAGAGCAGCAGATGTGGAAGTTTTCACTGGGATGGAAGATACCTGCGCGGTATGCCTCGAAGAATTTCAGCCCAGGGAAAGTGTTTACCGTTTGAGGTGTAATCACTTATTCCATGAGGAGTGCTGGAATTCAAATGCGGTGGGTCATGTCGCAAATCAGCGCGAGGGAGATCCTCAGCAGCCACCATGTGCTATCTGCCGAGCACCTGGCATTATAGCGTCATCATTCCCGTGGACCGGCTCCTTCATTCAGACTCCTGAGCAAGCAGCGAGAGAGCTGCGGGTGTTGAGGAGCACGGTGGAGGAGATGACAGCCAGGATGCTAGATAGGCAGACAGCTCAGCCCCAGCAGCAGGGAAACCTGCCAGAGGAGGTGAGGCCGCCGATGGAGACGGGATACTTCGATCAGCTTATCCCGATGACGGCGCCTTTGCAGGGAAACCTGCCTAATACTCCTCAGATGTCTCCCCAGAGTGGGGGCGGGGCAGAGATGGCACTGGACCCTGATCAGCTGCGTGAGTTGCGTGTTCGGCATTTCCAGAATCAAATGGATAATGCGCACACAACCTTTATGCTGGATGCCGACAATCCTGAGACTGATGGTCCGTCGTTTGACCTCTCATATTCCTCAGTGGCAACAGCAGCAACAGCAGCCAGGGCCGTCGATATCACAGCGACGAACGAGGAGTTCGAGGAGTGGCTGCAGTACAGTGATCACCTCACGAATGAGGGGTTGCAGGACATTGCCCTTCACTCGTATCTGACGCTGACGAGACGCACGACCCGCGAGCAGTATAAGAGCATACGTGATGAGTATGCCAACTGGCGGGAGGAGCGTGGCGATCACGTCCAGCACGTGTCGTACTTCCAGTACATCGACCTGGTGCGCATGGCCGAAGGCAGGCCGTATGCCAGCGCCATGCGGGGCAACCCGCCAGGGAGTGCGACCGACCCGCGGGGAAACCCGCCTGACGGCACAGCCGACACTTCAGAAACGGTGCACATCAAGCAGCCGAGTAAGACGTTCCTGGATGATGGTGGAAACTCCATCCTCATCGATGTAGGCTCGAAGATCAACATCATGGGCGAGAACACGAGCCGCAAGTTCGTCCAGGCTGCTGAGGCACACGGCCGTACTTGTACGTTCGAGCCCCGCTCTCGTTTGAATATCAACGGAGTGGGAGAAGGGTCGGCCCCAGCGGATACCGTAGGCACATTCAGCATTGCCTGCGAGTACCAGGGGTCGACCCAGCTCGATTCGTACAAAACGAACATTGTGTCAGGCTGTGGCGAAGACCTGCCAGCCATCCTAGGCCTCGATAGTATGCAGGACAAACGCACGATCATTGTGCTTGAACGAGGCCAGGAGAAGCTGATATTCCCTGGAAAGGGGCAGGTCAAAATGGAGCTCCCCGAGGGCTCCAAGATCATGCCGACGACGAAGTTGCCGTCAGGGCATCTGTCGATCAGGTGTGATCGTTTTGGAGCTGCGGGGCAACCCGCCTCGAGCTCAAGCAGCACGTCATTTCCAGACAGTGCTGACGGGCGAGCCGACCCCGGCGCAGGAGCGCGAGCAATTGCAGGGAAACCTGCCTCAGGGGTTGATGGAGACGCTCGCCAAGGCCACTATGCGAGGCGACAGCATCGACGACCTTGAAACGTTCGATTGCTTTGTTGCCAGGACACTGGCCCAGCATGATGGAAGTGTACCCATGGGCGCTGTGCGGCCCCGCCGGAAGATAGTGATGGGGTACACTAACCGTGAGCTGCAGACAGTCAGCGACGCGAGGTCCAAAGGCGTGCTGAAACAGCTAATGGATAATCCATCCATGCTGACAGCATTTGCGGAGCAATCCGCCTCTGAGGCCACGGCGCGCTGCAGCGCTGAGCTCCAGCATTTGAGGGAAGCCCAGATGCTGGCAGACATTGCAGGCACATCTTCTCTATCTTGAAGATGGCAGGGCGACGTTGCCCCCTCGTCGTCTTGCCTGTTGGCCGAAAAGCCAGGGGTAACAAGGACAGCGGGGTAACCTGCCTTAGTAAGAGGGCTTTTGTCATTGAAGATACGAGAGAGGCTTGTGCTGACCTCCGCGCCCGAGGTTATATCTGTGATCGTATTTCCCACAATGAGCTTATGACGAATGTGGGCACAGATTACCTGGGTGCGGTGATCAGTGGAGATTACACTCTCATATGGATTAGTACCCCGGGTGACTGATATGTACGAACTCCAGGAAAGAGAGTGGCCCCACATTGGTCACGTATCCAGAACCTTTTGATAAAAGCCAGGAAACTCCGCATGAAAATCATAATATTCGGACCCCCAGGATATGTTTGGAAGTTATCTCCGGTACGTGATACCCTGGACGATCTTAAGTTGTCAGTGATACGGATGCGTTTGTGTCATTTCGGTATTCGGTTCAATATCCAAGACAGGACCCCGAGTGGTACTTATATGCAGGTAGCGACATCAATACCGATTAGCTCGAAATTGTGGGCATGTGCATGCAAACAGGCGATACCACAACATGTGTTGGATTGGTATGGCCATACCGCACGGCATGCTGAATGGAGAGCTCAGACACGTACTACACTCATCCGTCACCTGAACGACAAAATCCTGGGAAGCACCACCACGCACGGAAACGTGTTTATATATCTGAACACTTATACACGCACGGACCATAACATCCATCACTACGTGACGACCGACAAGGGAGGACCGAAATGGTCTGATGTTATCCGGCGTGTAACGATTAACCTGGATACCAATGCGGTTATTCAGGGTATCGCAGTCGCCGATCAACCAACAGGGTATGATTGGCATGCACCATTACCTGCATGGGGTTGCCAACGTCAGCACTCGGTTGCATTGGCAACCCGATGACCCGGTCTTGCTCGGAAACGAGCCGACTCAATCACCACAGAAACCTCGACGCGTCATCATAGATGACTGTTCTCTCCCCCTCCCGACTCTGGCGATTGACGTATGTACCCACTCAACCACGACAATGGGCACACAGACCGGTGAACAAAACGAGCAAGTCTTACCTACAGAATCGCGTATCAAGCAGAAGGAAAGGCTCAAAGCCGAAAAGGAAGCAGGCATCAAGCCTCGCCGCATTAAAAAGCACGTTGAAGACGGAAACGACGACTGCGGCGACGACTTGTCAGGACCCGGACAGGATTTTATGGCGACCTGGAGTGCTGACGTCCCTATTGAGCTGATAAGCTCCGATGAGGACGATGACCTGTTCCTTACCCTCCCCACATCTATGCCCGACACACACGCTGACGTATACAGCATAGTTGCTACGCTATGCTATGGTCATAACAACTGCGTGGATATGTTGGAGCTTTGTGGCGGCGCGGGTGGTATTTCAGAGCTTGCCTTCTCAAGGGGGCTCTTTTCAGGAGGCAACCTAGACAAGACCGCATATGTCGACCTGGGAGACCCCTCGGTGCAGCGGGTTGTAGATCATTACTTCGCTATATGCTACGTACGAGTTGCCATGCTACAACCCAGCTGCCGCACCACAGGACCACCATCCTACTATAACTACAAAGTCAATCACAACACTTGGGAACAGCACCACAAATAAGATTTACCACACATAACTTACTGTGGTAAAATTGCTGTTGCCCAAGATGATGCTCGGAGGTGGTTTATACGCGAACAACCTACAGGAACATGGGTGGATGATATTCCCCCATGGAAGAAACTTGCCAACCGACCACACATTACAACCGTACGCATTGATCAGTGTGCTACGGGACTCAAAGATACGGCTGGTGACTATATTAAGAAGCCGACAAATATCACCAGCAATGACGAGACGATTCTTAAACCCTTGAGCGACTCAAATGCAACGGTCAGCATGTGCACGCACAACCGTGCAGCAAAGAGCTTTCACTGGCACAAAAATACACTCGACGACTGCAGTCTGCCTTTGTGGAAGCCGTCTATCTGGCGAAAGCCATTGATACTACGCGCGGAAACGCGCCTACAAGTACTGCACATGCTTACCCTGCCGACCTTCCTGCTTAAGCTGAACCAGGCGAAGGTATGAGACGCATCGGTGATCGTATCATCCCAAAGGTGGCCACCTGCCCGGCATGCATCGACAACGTCCGAAAAGACAGTCCTAGCCATAACAGAGACCGTACGCGGTGTAAGTATCATGATTCCATCTTTGTATATTGGCCATGCCCCGCATGCCAGAGGGATCTTACGAGAAGCAAAGGTGTTAAGAACCACCTTGATACCGAACCTGGTAAATGTCGTTTTGCGGAACCATTTAAATTTCCAGACGACCACGACCACGAAGGCAAAACCGTGCCAGCTTGGTGGAAAACCTTACCTAAACCTGGTGAGGGCCAAGCTTCAGCTTCAGGTGGCCGCCAAGGCGCACGCGCCAGGCCACCGCGACCACGATCCTTCGGTAACGTTGATCCGACATCTGGTGCCAGCAGTTACGACATGCTACGAGACGCCCCCGAGCGTGGAAACACGCCTTCTGCGTCCTCGAGCGAAGCGCCACAGGTAGCGGCCCGTCGTGGCCGCCTACAAGGCGTACCACCACCACCAGATGCAGTTGACGAAGGAGACCGACTGCGGAGAGCCACAAGGAACCCTCTTGCCTCTACCGGCTCGGGGGCTCCACGACTACCCGACTGGACGAGATTCGACATCCAACGCAGTCTGCAAAATCTCCGTAGTCACGAACCTCATGTCGTTAAAAATGAACTCCGTAAACTGCACCTGCGGTGGTATCATGCGAAGGAACCCAAGATGAGGCTAATCCTAGACAAAGTGGGACTGGATAACGTTCGACTGAACATGATCAAAGAAGTTTGCGATACCTGTCGGGAATGCAGAGCGTGGGAACGTCCAGGAAACTCAACATTACCTTCGGTGAGCCTTCCTGGTAACTGGCTCGATGAAGGCGAAATGGATCTCATGTTTACAAGAAACGGACCATATTTCACATTATGGATCGTTGTATTCGCCTGGCAGCAGGCCAAGAAATCTCCGACAGAGAACGTGATATTATCCTTGACGCCTACCACTACTGCTGGATTGCCTATCATGGACCCTTCAAAGTCTTATACTCAGACGGAGAAGGCGCCCTGAACAATGATGCCGCTAAGGCCATGATGGCCAATAAGGGCACGGAACTTCGTATCCGAGCGCCTGGCCAACACGCGACTTCAATTGAGTCACGAAACGGCATTCTCAGAGGCGTCCTCCACATGATTGAGGAAGAGCTGAATAGACACAACATCCCTGTTGTATTCACTAGAGTATTGGCGGAAGGCATCTTCGTTACCAATGCCTTTACGTTTTACAACGGAGTATCGCCATACCAAGCACACACAGGACGTCAGCCCTCCTTTCTTCCTGACCTCGACACCCTTGACTTTCCCAAGGGACCCGAGACATCAGGACACGAACGAGAACGTCGTGTGAGGGAAGTTAGCCTAGGAGCCATAACTCAAGCCACTGCTGTGGCCAAGACAAATCGTGCTCTTAGGGCTAAAACGGCTCCTGATGGTGCTCGCCTTTACTCTGCAGGGGATTTGGTCGACTACCCACTGCCACTGAGGACGATCATGGAGGCTGGAATGGCCCATTCCCGATGATCCGTAACGTGCCTGAAAGAGGACATATTGCTGTCAAGGCAGGATCTCGTGAGGTAATTGTGATGTATCCTGATGCTCGTCACACACTATACATTGAATGTCTCCTCACACGGGAACTTGGCATGGATAATATGGCCATGCAAACCGTCCTTACATATGCGGCACACCTCGGCGCAGGGAAACCTGCCAAAGTTTTCGGCTACATCCCAGATTACAAGGGAAACCTCAATCTTTCAGACGACAGCAAGTTTCACCCGTGCGTGCACTTAGCACTACAGTATCTCGTGCGAAATTATATCCGAGTAGAACATGTAGTAGCAGTTAGGCTGGCCAAAAGTGTGTCAACCCTACCTGCAGTAAAGTACGCCACGGGGTCTACGCTGATCCACTACGACAACGATATCAGCCCAGCCTTCCACTACTATGAGTGTGTGGGCACTGGCCTGAACATTTCTCAAATCACTGGTAGCACTCATTCCAGACTTATCCAATGCTTGATTTCACGTGTCCCCTCCTTAGGATTTCACGACGATTTGGCCAAATATCAGCATTCAAGCACCACGTCTGGAGAACACGATTCGCTTGGAAACAGGCCTCCACCAGACACCCCAGGTGCTTCATCGCCGAGTGAAGGCCGTCTGTCGACAATCTATGAAGAAAACGAGGAACATAATATCGAAGCTATGATACTGGAAGAGTGGTACGACGAGTTACGTATGGACCTTCATCCCACGACAACTACCGACGATTATCTTTACTGCGTCCCAACAACCATGCTGCCCGACCAATGTGTTTTGGTTTCAGCATCTGTGGACGAAGAAGATATCGCATTGTCGGAATCGCTCGGAGACGTGCCTGATCCACGAGAGTCCTGTCTAGTCTCTCTCTGCTCAACCACACCTGATGAGAGCTACTCTCTCGACAGTGATGAATATGGTCCCTATGTTGAGTTATGTTTCACATCAGAAATGTCAAAGGTAGTGTTGGATCAGACTCAACTTGCTCAGCTCGAGACCGATATGGTCGCAACGATGAGAGCATATGTATCATCTGCTGCTAAACGTGCTGTGGTAGTCAAGGAAGACGACCTACTCACCAAAGCCGATATAGCAGCACACCCAAAAGAGGTTAGTGAAGCTTTATACACTGAACTCAAAATCTGGATTGATAACCGATGCTTTGAGATGTATGATTTATCCAAAGCTTCCAACATCATGACATCCAGGTATGTATATAAGTGGAAGTTTGTGAAGGTGGGTACCGAGAACGTTAAAACCATTCGTCTCAGACATGTCCTTCGTGGATTTATGGACACTGAGGCTTTCGATGTGGAAACTTTCTCCGGAACCGCCCGAAGGCAGTCCCAGAGGCTCCTGGCAAGTGAGGCGGCATGCCATCCGGAGTGGATCTTAGCATCCATGGATATCGATAAGGCGTTCCTCAAGGGTCTGACCTACGAGGAACTTGCCCATGCCACCGGCGAGGAAACTCGCATGGTTTGCTTCGCCCTTCCACCGGGAAGTGCTCAGGTACTTCGTCCACTACCCGGCTTTTCATCCTATGATGAAAGCCGACACTGCCTCAGGTGCCTCAAACCAGGAACGGGTACAAAGGACGCTCCAAGAGCGTTCTCTCTCAAACTTCGTACGACCACACGATCTATAGGCCTTGCACCGACCAGTTATGATCCTGAATTTAAATTCAGCCAAGATTTGCTAACGGCAAAACATGTCGATGATATTAACATGACAGGCCTAGAGAAAAATATGGACGACTATGCACAACGCGTCGAAAAAGTGTTTGGCACATGCAAGCTTAACAAACACTCATATACGAACTGCGCCGTTCGCTACACCTAGAATGACCAGGGGGACGTGATCATGGACCAGGGCGAATATATCAAACAACTTCGTCCTATCACACACCCAGAACTTACAGGAGCGGCGGCCGATGCCAAAGCCACGAAACTTATTACCGACACGTTCGTCAGCTTGCGAGGAGCCCTCGCCCATGCCCTTCTTATTCAAACCTGGCTCATGGTATACGTGGTCTCTCTCCAGAAAATCCAAGAGCCCACCAACCTACGAGTCAGACGACTTAATGCTGCGAAGCGAAAGTTGATCAGCAGCCCGAAACGCATCACCTTCCCTCGGATGAAGCCGACGAATGAAGTTGACATACACAGCGATTCGGGGTATCGGAAGCTCACCGGGGAGGAGGATGATGAGACTAAGGGCTACGGCATACGCGGGGCCAATGTACTACGGCGAGGAAACTCGCCTCAAGGCAAATCCGTCGTTCACCTCTGCGACGGACTGTGCAAATCACACCGACTGCAGGAGAGATCCAGCTATGCTGCGGAGGCACTCGCAGCTGCGCATAACCTCGATGAGTGTTACCCTACGCTCATCACTCTCCACGAGCTCAAGGCAGGAGCTCTGGCTCCAGGACAACTACGAGATATGCGTGAAGTTGGAGGCCGAGCCATTAAAGTATCTCTTACCATAGACGCTGAGTCCGTTTATACATCATTATCAAGCAAGGATCTTAAGATACCGACAGAACGGACTCTGCTTGGACATAGCAGTTGGATGCGTGAGCTCATGGATATAGGTATAGTACATACAACGTGCAGTGGTGTGATACTAGGGATATGACCGCAGATGGGCATACAAAGGGAAGCATCGATCGGGAGCTGCTTTTGGAAGTGATGTCAGGCACTCAGTCATTCAAGTATGACGCGGAGCAGTTTGTTCCCTTTCGGGGTCCCGAGGACAGAAACAAACCCAAATCTAATCAATTTTAATATGTCCTTGTTGCCCCCCGCGGTCCAATTTGCCAGCATGGGCGCCTACTACAGAGGCGCCCTTCTAGTTGCTCGGAAACGAGCCTTACATTTCACGCCTGGCAACGAGCCGGCTTTATATGATTCAGGCTCTCTGCCTTAATACCTATTTGCTCGGTGAGGTATGGCCCGTTTGGCTTACCTCTAGCTGAGCCGATAGCCCTTCATCGCTCGAAGGGGCTATCTTGTATTTGCGTGAAATGCTTTGCGAGGAGACTCGCCTTACAGTCTGGTGTTAGGCCAGACTGTACACACTGTTTTCTTTCTTGCAAGCAGTTGTGCGCGCGGCCTTTGTAGAGCCTAACGGCTGCGCGGCTATGCTCTCCGTCTCCTCCCCTCCCGACTTTAAGGGTAGCTCTTTGGGAGATGTTATAGTATCGGGAGCATAGCTCGCGCGCCGTTGCCTTTGGCTCAAGGCACGCGCGCCCTATTTGCCCGGATACCTGATGGTATTCGCTATTTGCACGGACATCTTACCTTAGTGTCCGCCATGTGCTGGAAAGACCGATACATCGATCTTATCCTATCATACCCATCCTCTCCCCATATCGTGTTCCTGCGACATGGAAGTGGATGCTATGTGAGCTCATCCGCCTCCCATGGAGACGGATGCTATTTGACCTACCAGGCTCACTTTCTACTCCAGGAGACCACCAACGTGGGCGACGGTTTCACAACTCGCAGCCCCCCCCCCCCGAAGGCGAGGTCTAGGTTGAACCCGCGTAGGGCATCACGCGCAAGACACCAACCCGCTGGCCCTCTCAGGAACAGGCGATCGTCACGATATCTGCGCTGTTCACAGCCCCCAGTAATGCGACGTTTGGTTTAGATTTGCGTCGGACGCCATTGCATCGGCCCTCCCAGGAGCGCACAAAAGTGGGTGGCAGTTTCGCAACTCGCAGCCCAGAAAGGAGGTTGAGGTATAATTCAAATCCACGTAAGGCATCACTGCGGTGACCACCCCTGGAGCCCACGAAGGTGGTGCCAGTTTCGCATTACTTCTGGTCCGCGTAAGGCGTGAATGCGCTGGGCCTCCGATCAGCACACGGGAGCGGCGACGGCTTCACAGTTTGCAGCCGCGAGGCAATGCAAGGTCGAGTCCTGATCCGCGTGCGACGTCACTGCGCTTGCACTCTCAGGAACACGCGAGAACGGCGACCGTTTCGCAGCCGCGCAGGGACGGCGAGGACCCGCTTGATCGGCGTGTGCCACTGCATTGCGTTCCCCTCCCACGAGCTCACGAAATTCGCGACAGCTTCGCAGGTCCCAGCCCCGCAGTGAAGGCAGGATCCCGCTTGATCTGGGTAGGACAGCCTTGCGTTCCTCCTCGCAGGAGGTCGCGCACGTCGCGACAGTTTCGCTGTTCTCGGTCCCTTCAGGGAAGGCGAGATCATGCTTATTCCGTGAAGAGCGTAGTTGCGTTGGACCTCCCAGTAGCTGACCAAAGTGGCGAGAGTTTCGCAGTTCGCGGCCCTACAGGGACGGCGAGATATCGCTTGACCCGCGTAGGACGTCATTGTGCTGGCCCTACCAGGAGACCACGAGAGTGGTGACAGTTTCGCAGTTCATAGCCCCGCAAGGTCGGCGAAGACGAGGTCCCGTTTGATCCCGCGTATAGCGTCATTGCGCTGGGCCTCCCAGGAGCGCACGAAAGTGGCGACGGTTTCGCAGTTCTCAGCCCCGCAGGGACGGCGAGATCCCGTTTGATCCCGTAGGACGTCATTGCGCTGGCCCTCCCATGGGCACGAAATTGGCGACAGTTTCGCAGTTCGTAGCCCATAGGGACAGCGAGGAGCTGAGAGGCAGGAGGAGGCGGGATGAGTAAGGAGACAGCAGTGCTCTATTCAAACCGGGAACCCAAACCAGGAGGGTGGGGATAAACGGCGTTAGAGACATGTTCGGAGGTCCGCCAGGGTTCCTCGGATGTGCGCTGGATCCCCCCCTGGCAGCGCCTCTGGCGCCTCCCCTGGCGCGTTCCGCGCGCCAGGGAGGTGGGCCCAGCGCAGTTTCACTAGGTCCGCGCGGACCTCCAAGAGTTCGTGATCATGCGGCTTCGTCTTCCTCCTTAGGAGCCTTCGTGTGACGATCAGTGGCGTTACCTGCAGTGCGCGAAGGGCAAGGACTGGTGGCGAGCCGACAGGCAGGGCTGCGGCCCGCAGGGCCTCACGGCCTCGGTGATGTGCATGGTCATAGTCTGTATGTCTCCGCACATAGTGCCCGAGCTGAAGCCGATGCTACTGTTCGTAGCTCTCTGTGTGGCGGCATACCTCGCGGCGTCTGCAATGTACCTCAATGCGACCGAGCTCGGTTATTACACTTGGGGGGACTTACTGGCAGTTGTCGTGCTGCTCGGTGCCGCCACCGTGATAGCGGCCTACAGGAAGTACAAGATGGACGTACAGCAGCAGTACGCGGACTTGCTCTACCATGAAAAGTCTGATGCGACTAGAAAGCTCCTCGACTTGCTCCAGGATTTCCTTCCGGACCACATTATATCTCGAATGTTGAAGCTCCCGAGCGCCACCATCGCAGATCAGATCCCAAAGGCGTCCGTGCTGTTCCTAGTGATTTCAGACTTCGAGGGTCACATGAGACGGCAGACGCCGGATCAGCTCCTGGACTTTCTGAACACCCTATTCGGCAAGATCGACCGTATATGCTTCGACTGCCAGGTGACAAAGATCGAGACGGTGGGCGAGGAATACGTCGCTGCCGTCGGCGTGAAGCCAGAGGACTATGAAAACGGTGTTGAAAAGCACGAGGACGTTTTAATCCGCCTCATCGTGGCGGCGCTGGGCATATTCGATGTGCAGGAGGGCAAACCGGATGACGTCCTGACCAACGTCAAGTTCAGAATGGGCTTGCACACTGGCCCTGTCGTCGCCGGCGTGATCGGTCAGAAGCTGCCGAGATTCCGCCTGTTCGGCGACACGATGAACACCGCTGCCAGGATGATGCAGAAGGGGGTCGACGGCGAGCTCCAGTTCGGGGAGGAGACCCGGGCGTGCATGCCCAGCTGGGCGCAGTGCCGTTCGAGGGGAAAGGTCGATATGAAGGGAAAAGGCCAGGTGGACGTGTATCTTCTGGACAGGTCGGGCGGGGACTCTGAGAAGAAAGTCTGGGAGCAGATCCGCTCTTACGGACTCCGCAAGTCCAGGCGGTGCAGTTTGGACAGCATCATGTCGGTCGGCAGCCATGGTTCCCACGAGCGGCATCGCGCGGAGCCAGAGGATCTAGTGATTGGTGCCAACAGTACTTTCACGATGACCCGCTCGGACTCGAAGCTTGGACAGCTGCTGGCGTCTGGTGTCCGCGGCGGTCCGCTCGGCGGCGAGGAGGGCAACATCGATTGGCTACGAGAGTTCTACCACTTCCGCTTGGCGAGCCACCTGGGGCGGCGTTCGGATCGCCTAGCCATCGTGTTTATTGCGCTCACTGCGGTCGAGGCTCTTTCGGCAGAATTGCTGCAGCCTCACATGGGGGACTTATTTGGCGTGAGGCGAGTCTGGATGTTTCTGGCCTTGCGCGCAGTGGTGCTCGCGCTGATATTCCGGTGGCGCGTCTTCGCGCAGAACAAGGACTGGATCTTCATGGATCCGACGACGGCGGAGCTTTGGGGGTTGGCGCACGCGTGCGCTCTGCTGATTCTGCAATTTACAGCGTACGCCCTTCTCGCTGTGCCCCTCGTCGACGAGACCAGCATCGACTTGAGCGCCTCGCAGGCCAGGGCCAGGCTGCTGAGAGAGCCCCTCAGGACACCCCTGTGGAAGCTGATGTTTCTCCTGTGGTACGGGGTGAGCGTGATGGACATACAGCTGCGGCAGATGCCCACAGTCTACTTCGTGTCTTTCTCGTTCCTAGCGCCGCTCGTCCTTTCTGCTGCGTGTCCAGTGTTTCGCGGCCTCGCAAGCGCCGTGCAGCTTGTCAGCATGCTCATCATGGGCCTGGTGGGCATCCAGATTGCTGGCGCAGACGAGCATCACGATAGAGAGCGATACAATGCGGAGAAGCAACTCAAAGCCGCGCAGCAGCGCATGGACTCAATCTTGAGCCAGTTGGTCCCCCCCTTGGTGGCAAGCGAGCTGAGCAAACGGCAGGCCTCCCAGAGTGCGAACATTTTGCACCGTGGTTTGGGGTGTTCCCACTCTTACCCGCAAGCCACCATCGCCTGCTCGGACCTTGTGGGCTTCACGGCGCTGGCAAGCACGCGTACAGCCACGGAGGTCGTTGAGATGGTCAGCGACCTTTTTGGGCGCTTCGATCGGCTGAGTGACGTCTACAGAATCTGCAAGATAGAGACGGTCGGCGACGCCTACATTGCTGGCCAGGCGGTCCGACCGCTCACTTCGATCTATAAGCCCATCAGCGTGCTCATCTTCGCGGTCGAGATCATAGAAACCGTAAAGAGATGGTCGCGTGAGAGAGTCATCCCCCTCGATTGCCGGGTTGGCGTCCACACTGGTGCGTGCGTCGGCGGTGTCGTCGGCGTGGAGATGAAGCGGTACCCGAAGAAGACACAACGGCATGAACATAATTGTTTTGCAGCTCCGCGCAGATTTCTTGGATCTGCGCTGGGTTTCCCTGACTGGCGCGTGGATTGGCGCGCTCCGAGCGCCCACGAGGCCCAGTGTATGTATACCTAAGAAATCTGCGCAGAGCCCCGAACGTTTATGTTTACGCTGTCCCGCCTGCCCGAAGACCCTTAAGACATAGTCCTCGACCCCCTCGTGGGGTCCATGCTGACCTGTCTTTTGAGGCGGGTCCAGCCGTGGCGACGAGAGGCCTCTGGGAGGCCCGAAAGTGACGGAAGGTGCCAGGGAGGGCCGCCACTTTGTCTCGACTGGCACTCCTCCGAGGTACCACCTCTTCGGCCACCTGCTGTCGGCACTGGAGCTGCTGGAGGCCACCGCCCCGACGGGACAGGTCCACCTGAGCGGCGCGTGCCAGCGGGCCGCGGAGGCGCAGGCCGCCGCGGAGGGGCTCTGCGACGACGCCGTGGTCTGCTCCCCCAGGGCGGATCCCGTCCTCACCACGTCGAAGGGGGACCCGGTGCTCCGGGGAGTGCCGGCCGAGTTGAGACAGCAGCAGTCTGCCTTCGGCGGGCCCCCCGGCTGCCGCTCGGAAAACTGGTTCGTTTGGACTTGCCGAGGAGGAGGAGGAGGAGGAGGAAGAGGAGGAGGAGGAGGAGGAGGAGGAGGAGGGGGAGAAGGAGGAGGAGGAGGAGGAGGAGGACTGGTTCGTTTGGACTTCGGGGGGGGGCCCGGGGACCGCTTTGGAGCTGCCGTTGTCCCAGCCCGCCCTGCTCCGAACCATGCCGATACACCGAGGCTCTTGCATCGGCACCTGGGCCTTTTGTTTGTTTCACAACGGGCGTTTTTTTGGCCCAGCTCCTGGGCCCGAGGACCCTCATAGATCGACCCGGTCAGAGAGATGCCGCGAGAAGATCGAGGCATCTGCCCCCTTTTGTTTGTTTCACAACGGGCGTTTTCGCCAGCTCCTGGGCCCGAGGACCCTCACAGATCGACCCGGTCAGAGAAGTGCCGCGAGAGGACAGAGTCTAAAAGCCCCCGGTTGTGATTTGTTGACGGTGTTTTTTTTTTTTCTAGTTCGCGACACTGGAAAGCAGTTGGTGGTCCCCAAACGTGGTGGTGAGAACACCCGGTGGCGAGTTTTGGGCGATTGGGGTAATGGTTTTCGAGCGCTGGCTGGCCCAGGAAACGCAAAACCTCGTGGCGACCGCGTGTCCCAAAACCCGGATTATTTATTGGGGGAATCGGGGTCACCACCGGGTGTCGCACCACCTGGTTTGGAGACCACCAAAGCAGGAGGAGGAGGAGGAGGAAGAGGAGGAGGGGGAGGAGGAGGAGGAGGAGGAGGAGGAGGAGGAGGAGGAGGGGGAGGGGTCACCACCGGGTGTCTCACCACCTGGTCTGGAGAGCACCAAAGCAGGGGAGAAGAGAGCAGCCGATATCTCCGGGACGAACGCTGCGGCGCCGACATATGCCCGTCCCTCGTTTTCTTCGTGCTTTTGCTCTGGCATCCCTGGGGGGGGCCTCGTCGCCACGGGCTGGCTCCGAGCGTGAGAACGACAGTCGGGACGCGCGGGCGATCTTTCTGCCTGGGTAGTCGAAGGCCAGACTGTCAGATTGGATTGGGCCCCAAGGGCCAATCTGGCCCGGCCAAACTGGAGGATTTGGGTTATTCGCCAGACTGGATTCGCGCTGGCTCCCTCGCCAGATTACCCCCGTTTGCCAGATTGGGCCTGCCAGATTGGCGCCAGATTGGCTTCGACTACCCAGGAACGACAGTCGGGACGCGCGGGCGATCTTTCTGCACCCCAGGTGTCATACCAGGACATCGGGGGCGCGCCAACCTTTGTCGTGCAGCGCTGCAGCCCCGAGCTGTACGACCCCCTGGCCAAGACCGAGTTGGACAAGGTCGGCGGCGCCCCAAGAGGGAGGCGCGGAGGGGGGGCGGCCTTCTGAGAAGGCGGAGGCGCTTCGCAGAAGGCCCCCGCCCTGTCATAGGCCCCTCCGCCTTCTCCGAAGGCCGCCCCCCCTCGCGTCCACCCCCCCTTCGGGGCGCTGCCGAGAAGAAGACCGCCACCCCAGCCCGCACTCCCAGTGGGTCTGCCGCTGCCCCGCTCGGCGCCCGCGCTGTCAGCGGAGATCGCCTTCCCCAGCTGGGGAGCCGCCTGCCTCCGAGCGACCTGACCATGGGCAGCTGAGTTTCCTGGCGGGTCGAAGCCTTTGTGATCGGAGAAGGAGCTGTATAGACACTCGGTGTCGGAGGTCCGCGTGGACTTCTGAGATCGGCGCTATGGGCCTCCCGGGCGGCGCCTCAGGCGCCGCCCCCGGCATACTCCGTGCGCCCATGGAGTGCGGGAGCCCGGCGCCGTTCCAAGATTTTCGCGTGGGTCTCCGAAAGTGCAAGCCCGCATCGCTGGAGATCCGTCGAGCCCCTATGCCTTGATGAGATC
Organism: Prorocentrum cordatum; assembly: GCA_963575745.1. Classification (NCBI taxonomy): domain Eukaryota; class Dinophyceae; order Prorocentrales; family Prorocentraceae; genus Prorocentrum; species Prorocentrum cordatum. The sequence goes on from CAUYUJ010020363.1 coordinate 44,452, forward strand.
CACGGCCCGTTATGCCATGTTGAGGCCAAAAGCGCGAACGAGTTGTGGAAGGTCATGGGGGAAGTGACCGCTCAACTTCCGCATGGCCCCGCGCCCGCGCGCAAGCCCCCCCAGGGCTACATTTACCCCCTCCACCTCAACCCACCAGGCACTTCCGGCGATGGCGTCTGTCCTTGATGGGCCGTGGATATTATCAACCGATACCCTATACCGATGCCGCTGCACCGCAGACCTCTCCCGATGCGCATTCTGACCAGAGTTCCGAGGACAACAAAAGTGTGGCGAAGAGAGCTCTCCAGGCTGCGCAGCTGTAGCTGCATTGGGATGATTCCAGTCTTGCCCGTACAGGGAATGACGTCTCCCCGTCTACTCCTAGCCTTGGCCCTGCTCTCGGGCCGAGCTGGGTGTTGAGCCGTGTTGCGGCTGATATCTGCAGAACGCCCTGGGTGTTCGCTTCCTCTTCTAGCAGGCGCCAGATGCCATTTCTGCACCTCCTCTGATCGGAGGAGGGCCTGCCGAGACACCCTGAGCTCCGGGCGTTTTCGGCAGGTGTCGAGCCTCAGGGCCATCACATGTTGCTCGACACGTGCCGAAGGAAGATGGGGTCTAGTGCTCTGGCAGTGTTTTTTTTGAAATGCGATTCTCGCTGTTGTCATGTGTCTGCAGCGAACATCGTTTTTCGATGGACTCTCCCGGGGGCTTCTCGCGGCCACGGCTGCGCCAGCTCCGAGGAACCAGCCGGGATGGGGTCCGGGAGGGGTCCCAGGACCGACTTTGCGCGGATTTGGACCTGGCGGGAGAGCCGCTGCTGTCTCAGTTGGCCCTCCTCCGACTTCCTGAGCGCTGGGCCTGCAGCTCAGATAAATGCGTCGCCCCTGTCGGGCTCGGACCTGATCCAAACGGCTGCGGAAAAGGTGCAAAACAGATTGGCCTGGCCTACTGTCAAGGTTTTACTGCCGCAAGCTGGTATATGGCGACGATGCCGCCTCAGAAATGCCCTGGATGCGAAATACTGAAATTGGTGAGTGCGCCACCAAGACTTGGCAAGGGTCTGGCATAGACGTCGCTCGCCAGCGAACCTTTGTTTCGTTGATTTTAAGTTGGCAGTGGCGTGCCAGTCGGAACAAACTAAGCGAAATAGACGAAAGTTGGAGCATGCTCGATTATTGTTGTGTTTGCTGCTGCCTTGCCTCCTGCGTATATCAGAGCTGGGCTGAACGCCTGTATCGTTTAACCTAATTATCCCCATCCCACCATTCCACCACCCCAGTTGGGGATACGCCCTCGACACCCTGCATCCCCATCCAGGCGAGTAAATCGGCCAGTGGGGCCAGGGAGGGAGGGGGACGCGGATCGCATAAACGATGCTCAGAAAATTCCTCGCTCACTGGGGCGGGGCCTAAATTCCATCACCTGCCCCCCGAGAGTTCTAGACTTCCTGGCCACGGCGCTCTGTTGGCCCACTGGCAGCCCCGCATAGGGGTGGAGGGCCCGTCGGCGCCGCAGCCGCCGCAGGCTCGTCCTGCGCCCCATCCGTTCCCTAATTGGCGGGCAGCCAGCGCCGACCTCATTTGAGATCCGGCGTCGCGAAACAATGAAAACATCGCGGAGCATTGCGATCAGGGAACAACATTGCGGTTGACATGCCCATGCCTTCCTCTCCTCCGCCGCCATTGTGGTTCACGAGGGCCCTTGAGGTCACCTGGCGCACAGGCGACGGGCGCGCCCTGGCCCCCGCGCAAGGAAAGAGAACGTGCTCTCTCACAGCACTGTCCCCCTACTTGTACTTCGCGTCTGTATATTCCATACAGCCACCCCCGTGCATTCCACAGTGGCAGCAGAACCCGCGGTTGCGATCCATGAGGGGAATCAGGCCGACCCCATTGTCACTCGACTCTCGGATGATATATTCCATCGTATTATCCTGTTCTTCCCGCTTCCAACCCTTGTGCACCGAGGGCCGCCATGGATACTCCAGACGACGCTCAGCCTCGTGAAGATGAACTTCCAGCGGGTCCTTGGTTACAACCAAGACAGGGTCCTCGGGCAGGAGGCGGAGGACAAGACGTTCCTTGGGATGGTGATGGCGATGCGGGCTAGTCAGATCACGACTGGGCCAGCTGGTCCACGACAGCCCAATACGCGGTCATCCTCATCAGGTTGGAACGCGCGGGGCCGTGGTCCGCCGGCTGCGCCAGCTTGGCTGAACACGCCCCTGCGGGGACAGGCTTCGTCTTTCACTCCGATCGCTCCGGCTTATTGGGAGATACCTTTGCCGGATCTTCTGATTGCCAGAAGGCGACTCTTTCCTGAACAACCGGAAGCCCCACATATACCAAACGACCCGCCTCCCATCTTGGAGGGAACTGGCCTGATCATCGTTTAGATCCGTACATGAAGGAGCAGCATGTGTGGCTCGCGACTACCAGATCCTTGAAGGCACAACGCGGGTATTTCTTTTATTGCTACGCCATGGATGACCTCAATATCATTTTTCCACGAACCCACCGGGAACCAACTGTTTTCGGAGGACGCAGCAGGTTGTGGTCAAACAGATGAAGAAGGCTTTCGCCGAGTCACAAGACCGCAGGCTGCCCAATGATGTTTGACACCCTTTTCTATTCTGGTGACACTCAGCGCAAGCGTGACGAATCCCTTTTCAATAAATACCTATACGTATACATGTATGTGTGTATCGCGCGCAAGCGAGTGCTCTTCCGAGAGCCCGAGAAGCACGTGATCCTGCCGGAGGGATTGAGATGGCACGCGTTTCTCGTAGAATCCAAGCTCAGTGGAGCCGCTTGGGATGCGGTCGGGCAGTGGACTGAGGAACCATCGGGTTTTGACACGACGTGCGAGAAGCTTCGGAAGCTCCAAGGACCACTACCTTCAGGTAGAGGCGGCCATCGCATCCATGGAATGAGCCCCGCCTCGCACTTCATCGGGCACCGAGGAGACGATGACGGATGCGAGGGCCAGGAGTCTGACCACGATGACTCCCTGTGGATTTTCATATAGCAGTCTCTGCTTGCGCGAGTCTTACGAGGAAGACGAGATCCTGACTGAGGCACTCAAGTACATGGGCGATGAAAGTGCGCACTTCGTAGCTGAGGACACGCCCAGGGATGTGATCTCGGATCGCGGCGAGGCTGTCGCCATCAACGTCAATTCCATTCAGGTTCAACCATATTCACACAACTGGAAGCTTGGACGAGGCCGCTTCGATTAGTTTCTCCCGAAAGGCGCCGCCCCTGGCGTGCTCCGCGCGCCCGCGGAGCGCGGGGGCCTGGCGCCGCTCCAAGATTTTCGCGCGGGCCCCCGAAAGTGCACGCCCACGTCGCTGGAGATCCGCCGAGCCCCTATGCCTTGATGAGATCCACGGCCCGCTTTGCCATGTTGAGGCCAAAAGCGCGAACGAGTTGCGGAAGGCCATGGGGGAAGTGACCGCTCAACTTCCGCATGGCCCCGCGCCCGCGCGTTAGGCCCCCCAGGGCTACATTCGCCCCCTCCACCTCAAACCCACTAGGCACTTCCGGCGATGGCGTCTGTCCTTGATGGGCCGTGGACATTATCAACCGATGCCCTATACCGATGCCGCTGCACCGCAGACCTCCCCCGACGCGCGTCCTGACCAGAGTTCCGAGGACGACCAAAGTGTGGCGAAGAGAGCTCTCCAGGCTGCGCAGCGGTACCCGCGTTGGGATGATTATAGTCTTGCCCGCACAGGGAATGACGTCTCCCCGTCTACTCCTAGCCTTGGCCCTGCTCTGGGGCCGAGCTGGGTGTTGAGCCGTGTTGCGGCTGATATCAGCAGAACGCCCTGGGTGTTCGTCTCCTCTTCTAGCAGGCGCCAGATGCCATTTCTGCACCTCCTCTGATCGGAGGAGGGCCTGCCGAGACACCCTGAGCTCCGGGCGTTTTCGGCAGGTGTCGAGCCTCAGGGCCATCACATGTTGCTCGACACGTGCCGAAGGAAGATGGGGTCTAGTGCTCTGGCAGTGTTTTTTTTTGGAAATGCGATTCTCGCTGTTGTCATGTGTCTGCAGCGAACATCGTTTTTCGATGGACTCTCCCGGGGGCTCGCGGCCACGGCTGCGCCAGCTCCGAGGAACCAGCCGGGATGGGGTCCGGGAGGGGTCCCAGGACCGACTTTGCGCGGATTTGGACCTGGCGGGAGAGCCGCTGCTGTCTCAGTTGGCCCTCCTCCGACTTCCTGAGCGCTGGGCCTGCAGCTCAGATAAATGCGTCGCCCCTGTCGGGCTCGGACCTGATCCAAACGGCCGCGGAAAAGGTGCAAAACAGATTGGCCTGGCCTACTGTCAAGGTTTTACTGCCGCAAGCTGGTATATGGCGACGATGCCGCCTCAGAAATGCCCTGGATGCGAAATACTGAAATTGGTGAGTGCGCCACCAAGACTTGGCAAGGGTCTGGCATAGACGTCGCTCGCCAGCGAACCTTTGTTTCGTTGATTTTAAGTTGGCAGTGGCGTGCCAGTCGGAACAAACTAAGCGAAATAGACGAAAGTAGGAGCATGTTCGATTATTGTTGTGTTTGCTGCTGCCTTGCCTCCTGCGTATATCAGAGCTGGGCTGAACGCCTGTATCGTTTAACCTAATTATCCCCATCCCACCATTCCACCACCCCAGTTGGGGATACGCCCTCGACACCCTGCATCCCCATCCAGGCGAGTAAATCGGCCAGTGGGGCCAGGGAGGGAGGGGGACGCGGATCGCATAAACGATGCTCAGAAAATTCCTCGCTCACTGGGGCGGGGCCTAAATTCCATCACCTGCCCCCCGAGAGTTCTAGACTTCCTGGCCACGGCGCTCTGTTGGCCCACTGGCAGCCCCGCATAGGGGTGGAGGGCCCGTCGGCGCCGCAGCCGCCGCAGGCTCGTCCTGCGCCCCATCCGTTCCCTAATTGGCGGGCAGCCAGCGCCGACCTCATTTGAGATCCGGCGTCGCGAAACAATGAAAACATCGCGGAGCATTGCGATCAGGGAACAACATTGCGGTTGACATGCCCATGCCTTCCTCTCCTCCGCCGCCATTGTGGTTCACGAGGGCCCTTGAGGTCACCTGGCGCACAGGCGACGGGCGCGCCCTGGCCCCCGCGCAAGGAAAGAGAACGTGCTCTCTCACAGCACTGTCCCCCTACTTGCACTTCGCGTCTGTATATTCCATACAGCCACCCCCGTGCATTCCACAGTGGCAGCAGAACCCGCGGTTGCGATCCATGAGGGGAATCAGGCCGACCCCATTGTCACTCGACTCTCGGATGATATATTCCATCGTATTATCCTGTTCTTCCCGCTTCCAACCCTTGTGCACCGAGGGCCGCCATGGATACTCCAGACGACGCTCAGCCTCGTGAAGATGAACTTCCAGCGGGTCCTTGGTTACAACCAAGACAGGGTCCTCGGGCAGGAGGCGGAGGACAAGACGTTCCTCGGGATGGTGATGGCGATGCGGGCTAGTAAGATCACGACTGTGCCAGCTGGTTCACGCAGCCTTGGACGGAGACACAGCCCAATACGCGATCATCTTCATCAGGTTGGAACGCGCGGGGCCGTGGTTCGCCGGCTGCGCCAGCTCGGCTGAACACGCCCCTGCGGGGACAGGCTTCGTCTTTCACTCCGATCGCGCCGACTTATTGGGAGATGCCCTTGCCGGATCTTCTGATTGCCAGAAGGGGATTTTTTCCCGAACAACCGGAAGCCCCAAATATACCAAACGACCCGCCTCCCACTTTGGAGGGAAATGGCTTGATCATCGTTTAGATCCGTACATGAAGGAGCAGCATATGTAGCTCGCGACTACCAGATCCTTGAAGGCACAACGCGGGTACTTCATTTACTCTTAATGACTTCAATATCATTTTCCACGAACCTACCGGGAACCAACTGTTGTCGGAGGCCGCAGCAGGTTGTGGTCAAACAGATGAAGAAGGCTTTCGCCGAGTCACAAGACCGCAGGCTGCCCAATGATGTTTTACAACCTCTGCTACTCTTGTGACACTCAGCGCAAGCGTGACGAATCCCTGTTCAATATATATATATATATATATATATATGTATATATATATATATGTATACACACAATTACATTTGTGTATATATATATGCATCGCCCGCGAGCGAGTGCTCTTCCGAGAACCCGAGAAGCACGCGATCCTGCCAGAGGGATTGAGATGGTACGTGTTTCGCATAGAACCCAAGCTCAGTGGATCCGCTTGGGGTGCGGTCGGGCAATGGACTGAGGAATCATCGGATTTTGACACGACGTGCGAGAAGCTTCGGAAGCTCCAAGGACCACGACCTTCAGGTAGAGGCGGCCATCGCATCCATGGAATGAGTCCCGCCTCGCACTTCATCGGGCACCAAGGAGACGAAGACGGATGCGAGGGCCAGGGGTCTGTCCACGATGACTCCCTGCGGATTTTCATATAGCAGCCTCTGCCTACCTTGCGCGGGCCCTACGAGGAAGACGAGATCCTGACTGAGGCACTCAAGTACATAGGCGATGAAAGCGTGCACTTCGTAGCTGGGGACACGCTCAGGGATGTGATTTCGGATCAAGACGAGGCTGTCGCCATCTACGTCACTTGCACTCAGGTTCAACCATATTCACACAACTGGAAGCGTGGACGAGGCCGCTTCAACTAGTTTCTCCCGAAAGGTAAGGCCAGGGGCTTCCGCAAGGGAAAACGCCGAGGGGAACGAACTGGACATGCTCGACCGAAGCTGTAGACCAAACGCAAATTGATGAGCCGCTCGAAGTGCGTCCGACGCGGGAAGACGCGGCGCTGGGCCCGGGACTGCACGAATGAGCCAGACGAGCGAGGACGTAGGCAGCAAGCAGGCTTCGGCGGTTTTCCAGGCTGTTTCAGTCGAAGCAGATGACGCTCAGCATGACGCTAGCCAACAGGAGCCTACGATCGTTGTTTTGCCGTGTCTCCCTTTGCTAGGGTTGATACTGGTGAGCAGATTTTCAGTGGACTTCAGGTTCAGATGCGTTTCGGTTCAGTGGAGACTGGAGCTCAGCATGGAGTATGCGATCAAGGTCAGCTTGAGACAAGAGCGGGGTATCTGGGATACACCTACGGCTCGAAGCCAGTGCACCTACCTACCGTTGAAATGGACGCCATGGGCGATGGATCTACCAAGTTCCTCTCCTGCGGGACCCTACCTGTTGCCATGGCGAAGAATTGCGGTGCTCCCGCGGTGCATCTGATTGCCTGCGACACGCTTTTATTTCTTCCAGTGGAGATGCCCAGACAGCGCGGCATGGTTCTTGCTCGGCATGGTTCTTGACGTGCCAGGTGGCGTCATCACCTGGAAGGCCCTCGACGGCAGTCAATTGGGGGTGTGCGAGTTTGGGGCGGGCAGACACATTGCGATCAATATCTTCGATATCCCCTTTAGTGTTCGGCAGAGAAAATAGAAAGTCAGAGGCGTCTCTCCGAAAATTCAAATCTATTGCCAGGTCGCCGAGCCTGAGGATGCCGCATTCTACGTGAATCCACAAGCGCCCTCGGCTCACACCAGTCTTTCTCAGCCAAGTGCCGCCTTCCCCAACGCCTTGCGCGACGTGGAATCGCGCGGAGCGCATCCTCGCCAGGATGGGGCCGCAGCCGGGTCCTCCATGCGCCGGCGTGCCCAGCCGGCCCGTGATGAGCACAGAATAGCGGGCGTGGACGTGGTGCCAAGCGTGCCTGAAGCTACTCGCCACCCTGGAGTGCGCGGCTATGAAGCGCCGCGCGGAAACACGCATCGGCGCGAACATCTGCACTAATTTGCCCGGGGACGCCAGGGGTCTGGACCTCGTTGTGGCCCAGACTCCTGGCGTGGATGCCGCAGCCTCGCGGTCGCCGCGAGGCTGCGCCATCCACGCCTCGCCCCCGTGATCCGAGGCCTTCCGCTCGGGGCCCCGAAATCTCGAGCGGAGAGCGGTTCGCGGCGGGCAGGAGGCTGGAGCAGGCGCGGGCGCCGCGAAGACCGAGCAGGCTGCGCGCAGGCGCCCCGAGGAGGCCATGCGCCATCGGGGCAACAACGAGACCCTCTGGTGGACGCGCGACGATTGCCAGATGCGCTGCACGAGGTGCCCCGTCGAGGTCTGCATCGGCGCGGGCAGACCAGTCCACCCGGAACAGGTGGCGTTCGGGATGCATGCGGGCTGCGCCTTCAAGGAGATCTACGAGAAGGACTTCCAGCGCCGCGGGCGGCGCATGAGGACTCGCGAGTCAAGCGAGCCGGTGACGCATCAAGGACTCGCACGTCTAGCAACGCACGCGCGGAACGCGAGATGCGCGAAACCATCATGGACGCGGACGGTTCCGAGGCGATCGTGGAGGAGACCGACATCCGATGGGTTCGCGGGCAGAAGATATCTTCGGCGGTCGCAGGGCATGCGTCCAAGTGCATCGCGAGCCCCGCGACAGGCTGTTTAGCCCAGCCGCTTCCGTCGGCTCACCTTCTGCATACGATTTTACGAACGAGCGGGTGGCACTGTCGCATATGCCGCGTTCAGGTACTGCCGCACGCAGAGGTTGTCTACTCAGATGGTACTACCGCATTCAGGATACTTGGTCTGGCGACATCTGTGACCGTACCTCGGCCAGTAGATGGACTGGCCGTGCCCTCTGTCACCGCGAGACTGCCGCTGAGTCGACGTTCTCTGGCGCTCTGCTAGCGAGCATCTGTCCTCAGAGCATCTGTCTCGGCCAGGTTGGGCAGCTCATCTCTCCAGATACTGCCGGCGTGGACCTGGCTGGTCCAGTATTTGGTAAGCGCGTGGCTGTGCTTCGAGGCGCGCCGCGCGGTTCGTGGCGGCCTGCCATTTTGCTGGGCTCGGTTGAAGCGGCCGAGGCTCGCGAAGGACAAAGGCGATTTATATTGTGGCAGGCCATCAGTGGAGCTTGCGCTTCATGCCCGCAGCTCAACGAGGACGGCATGGGCGCGATTTCCGACAGGTGAAACAGATCAAGCAGGCTTTCTCAGTGAACAATGCCAGTCTCAGTCTTCCTTTGGAAGCTGTTCCTGAAGAAGCGGTTCCTGTTGATGACCCCAGCGCCGAACCTGGTGGCCGCGATGAAGTACTTGCTCATGCCGAGTGGACACCTACTGCAGACCAGCTAACCGACCTCAAGCTTGCCCACAATAACTCTGGCCATCCCGGGAATCGAGATGTTGCTCGACTTCTGGGACGGGGCCGCGCTACGCCCTAAGTGGCAGGCCGGCTACTCAAACTCTCCAAATGCGACGAGTGCGATGCGCGCAAACGACCCTATGCTCGCCGCCCTGCTGCTGTTCCCAAGTGTTATCGAGCCAATGATGTTCTCAGCATTGATTGGTTTGACGTCAAGCGCCCACTTGATGACGCACCGCACTCGTGGATCGACATCGGCGCGTCTTTTCATGTTGGCGGACATGTGGGGACAGGGAAGTCATCAAAAGTAGCGCGGCAGGCATGTGCACGCACATGGGCACATGCGTTTAGCATGCCAGAGGTCGTTGTAGTTGTGGATCCTGGAACGGAGTTTCAGGGAACGACATGCAAAACAATTGTGGGTGTATATTTCCTACGGGCACCCGTTCTCCACGGCAACGGTCCAACGGAATACGTTTGAAAAGAGTGGACACGACAGCTCTGTTCAGCCGTTCAACTGTTAGACCCAGATAATCCAGCTGAGTGATATGCTGTGGGGGAATTGTGTTGCTCTGTCTGGAACCGTTGCAAGAGCCGGAGTGGCCTCTTGCCTATGCAATGGGTTCTCGGGTTTACACGACGTCCACAAGCGGCGTTGGTCCCCCATGATCCCATACATCCCGGGTGTTTGTCTACCGATCCGGCACAAGATATCCAAAGAGCTGGAGATTTACGATTTACGCCGAGCCGCCATGAAAGGCGGGACTGCCGCGGACTACTTCGCGTCTTCCGCGCACGACACCGTATACCACCAATTATGATTTAAGGCCAACTCGCACTTGCATGGAGAAGAACGAGTCTGCTCGTGAAAATGGTGTGAGCCTGGTGTGATTATCCTACCTACTGCTGGTGGGGCTTGGATCGACTTGCGTGGAGCGCTGTGGCGTTTGTCAACTGAACCGATGCGTAGTACCACGCAAGATGAATGTAGAGGCGTCGAGATGGCCAACCGTGATCCGCACGACCTCCAGCTTGACCTCGAGCGCACGCGTGGTGCTCGTCATTATGACGACGTCGCTAGAGAGGGCAACCCCATATCATTTGGAGATGCGCCTCTACGCGATCCTGAGGCAGAGGAAATTCTCGACGACTCAGACAGTGATGCTGATCGGGAACCGCAACCGCCAACGCCAGAAGAACCACCCATACAACCAATGCCGGAAAGCTGCGACGAACCTGGACTGGCACGCGCAGCACCCCAGAGTGACGCTCGACAAGCGCGGCCTCGTTTGGATGCCGCATCCACCGCTGAACCGCAGAGCGAGCCAGGCTCGAAGCAGCCCTCCATGGCGGAGGCGCCGGGGGGGGGGCCCAAGCGAAGCTGTGCGAGGCTCGGGCGCGCCCTGGCCCGCAAACCTCGCATTTGCTGCCGCCAGATGCGTGGGCAGTAGTCGTGATGTTCAGGTGGCAGATGATTTGTTGGGGGCCGAGACCCCCGACTCGGACAGCATCTACACGCGCCGTCAATCAGAAGCAGTCTACCTTGACACCTCGAGATCATCCCTCATCGAAAAGAAGCGGCTTGAGGACGAACTTGACATCAATCCGCTACCTGACCATCTCGAGCAGCGGCGTCTTGGACCTAGTGGCAGGTCGCAAGGAGTGTCTGATATATGCGCAGCTGGACCCGGCGGCACCAAGGCAGCACGCGCGCGCAGAGGAGTGGCCGCTGCAGAAGTCTACCGCGAATTGCCGAAACGCAGGATTCTTTCTCGCTGACGCGACACAATGAAAGATCAGGGGGCCGATTGCGACAACAAGCTCATTGATTCTGTTGCTCCCAAGAATTACGAAGCGAAATCGAGATGGATAAGGATTTCACGACCCCGACACTGCTGTATTGAATCGCACTGGGCCTTCGCCTCCAACAGCAGATGTACCTCTTACTTTACAATGTCTGTCCTCTATAAAGGCTAAGACCTGGGTGGGCGACGTTAAGTTCGCCGTTGCTCAGGGACTCCGGAATTAGCGGGAAGACCCCCTGCGGGAGGCATTCCTGGCGAAGATCCCAACGAATGGCCCGTGATTGAATTGCTGACAGAAGTTAATGGACTCTTCGCTGGCCCTCCAGGCTGGCGCAGGAGCCGTCCGACAGCGTTCATGGAGCATGGCTTTACGCGCGACCTTCTGGTGCCCTGCGTCGCGCTCATGTACGAGACTCTTGGCGCGGACGTCCTGGACAAGTTTCCGGACTCGCTATCGTCGAAACATATGATTTGTTGGGAGGCGGTATCGGATGTAGATTTGTCGGTGCGATCTCTCGCCTTCCCAAGCGTTTCACATTCGGAACGTGGATTGAACTCATGGAGGACGCCGCTGGGCAAGGCGGGCGCACTTTGCGACGACGCAGCAATTTCGATTTTGCCATCTCTACGGCGCGGCACATTGCAGAACGAGTTCTAATTTGTAGGTCCCCCGTGGGGACGTCGCAAGAACCCTGAGCTGCCAGCCGCGCCAGAGGAGATTGCAGCTACGCGCCGGTTGCGTGAGGAACTACATTGGACGTGCCGAGAAGATGCCCCCAACGGCTCGGGGGGCGCATCTGTCCCGAACAGCGCTCTGCCCCATGTCAGGGCGAAAGATCTCGCCGAGGCAAATGCCGCACTGCGGCGCCTCAAGGGCGCCAGTGCCACGATCGCCATCAAGTCTATGCCTTTTTCACGTCTCTACCTGGTCGCTCTGCGCGACTGAGTTTTGAACCTGGAGGGCGCGGGGCAAGGTCGCTCTCAGACAGGCGACGTGAGTTGTGCAGCAGACAAAGTCTTCCTGTAAGAAAAGGAAGCCGACGCCAGTATCCTGCGTGGCATTCTCGCAAGACCGAGCGTGCCAGGAGCTCTATCCTGGTAGTGGAGGCCAACGCCGTGTCCGCGGGCTTGGCTGAGGCCGAGTGGGCCACCTCGTTTTTTTTTTTTTTTTTTTTTTTTTTTTTGAAGGGTTACCGATACGAGCTCCGAGACCGACATGCTATGAACCGAGAAATCCGAGTCGCGACGATCATGGAGCAAAATCCCGACTTGGACATCATCACCATGACCGACGCGAAATCTTTGTCGACCGTAAACGAGACGACACCACCCCACCTACGGCACGACGATGTCGGAATTTTAAGCACTTGCCCGGTGCGGCTTCGGCTTGTTACCACGAAGACCCCGCAGTGGCGTCGGGGGGCCGCCGCGCCGCGCCAGCGCCGAACGCCGCCCTTGCACCGTTTGCAGCGGCAGCGACATGGGCCCCACGCGCTGGCCACGCGAGATTTCCAGTCACGGAGTACACGCCGCTCGCCTCGCACGGCGCCTGATGGCGCTGTTCGGCGGCGCGCTGCCGCCGCGCGTTGTCTTGCCCGACCCAGCGACGCGCCCAGCGCGCAAGCCGCTAGCGCTTTTTCAGATCAGCGTCGCCGCACTCCGTCAAGCTGTTCTGCGTCGCGCCGGCGGCGCTCGTCGCTCTAGCTAGCGTCGCGGCGCCAGTCCCCGCCGCGTTCCCACGCGGCGGAACGGGGGGGCGTCGCGCTGCGAGTCGCTGCGCTGGCCCGCGCTGCGACGACGGCACCTGCCGCGGCGATCAAACTCTCTCTGCTGGCGCCCGTAGTTCGGGCCCCTGGTGACTGTCGAAATGGGGTTGTTGCGTCCGGTCGCGCTGCTCGGCGTCGGGCCGTTTCTCCGTCGCGCTTCCTTGCGTCGCGGTCATGGAACCCGATGGGCCGCCCACTTTTGCGCGGCCGCGCCGAGCGCCGCTCGCTTAGAATATCCTCGCGGGAGCGAGTCGCGGCGGGCTGATCAGCGCCGCGTCGCCCATGCCCGCCACGGCGCGCGCCGATGGAGTTCCGCTGCGCCCGTCGCGCCGCCAGCCGTCGCAGCGGGGGCGCTCGTCGCGCGGCCCTCTGGGGTGGCTCAGCGTCGCGCCGGCGGCGCCAGTTGCGCCCGCGGCGCCCGAGCGAACCGGCATGGACCAAATTGGCAGCGGAGGGCGGGGGGGCGAGCGGCAGGCAGGGCGCGGGGAACGCGCAGGGGCGGGGCAAACTGCGGCAACGACAGCAGCGCCCGCGCCGCCGCTGCCATCGCCGCGCGCGCCCGCGGATGAAGCCGCGCGACCGCCGCCGGCGCGTTCACGGAGGATCAAACAGAGCCGGGGGGGTTCGCGCGGCGGAAGCAGGAGGGGGGGGGCGGGGGGGCAAGATTGAGAAAGAGGGGGGCGGGGGGGGGGAGAGGGGAAAACAATCGCGGCGAAGCTGAAATAAGGAGAGGGGGGGGGGCGCGGGGGGGGGGGGGCGCGGGAGGGGGGGGATGGGCGGGGAGGGAAGCGAGAGGAGGAGACGCCAGGTGCACGATCAATCACCTGGATGGGGAGGAGGGAAATGGAGGGCGTGGAAGGGGGGGAAATTAAGGAAGGAAGTGGTAGGGATAACGCGAAATAGAAGACCGAAGGTGGACGCGGGGGAGGGGGGGCGGGGGGGGGCGACAGGGGCGGGGGGGGGGGGGTAGAGGGTGGAGGAAGGGTGGAGGAGGAAGAAGGCAAGCTAGGTGCGCTCGCGTCATATCTGACGTCCTACCCCTCCCTCCCATCCCTTACCATGGCGCTGATTTTCTCTATCCGCGGACGCGTGTCGTAGCGGACCTGTGGCTCCGCGCGCGCGTGCGTAGTGGGTGGTGGTGCACGTGCGTGCGTGCGTGCGTGCGTGCGTGTGTGCGTGGTTGTGGTGGTGCTGGTGCTGGTGCTGGTGCTGGTGCTCGTGCTCGTGCTGGTGGTGGTGCTGGTGCTGGTGGTGGTTGTGATGGTGGTGGTGGTGGCGGTGGTGGTGGCGGTGGTGCGGCCCGGTGGTGGCGGGCGGATGGGCGCGCGAGAAAGAGGCCCGCGCTGGGGCGAGAACGATGGGTGCTCTCCGATGGAGCGCTCAACCTGCCTCCTCCTCAGCGCCATCCTGAACGACGGAGGCCAAACGCCGATCCGAAAATGAGGCCCACGCTGCAGCGGGAGCACGATTCGGAACGATTCGGGAGCAGAAATGAGGCCGGCGCCTCAGCGAGAGCATCATTTCGAGAAAAAAAAAAAAAAAAAAAAAAAAAAAAACGCAGGCGAAAACCCGTTTCCCGGGAATCCTGTGTGTAAAAAAAACAGTACGCGGGGGGCGTTCGGTCCGAAAATGACGCCGGCGCCTCAGCGAGAGTCGTTTCCCGGGATTTCCCGAGAATCCTGTGTGTAAAAAAACAGTACGCGGAGAATGCGCGGCCATCGCCCGGACGCCACCAGGGAAAGAGGGAGAGCACTTTCATATTGAGTAATTGTAGAGAGGGAACGATGGGGGCATGGGGAGGGGCTAGAAAGCGCTGCAGCGCACAGCCGTCGTCGTGAACACCAGCGCTTCCGGCGAGGGGGCGGCGCGTTGGGCGCCCCCGCAGGAGCTGCAGGGGTCAAGGCGCGGCCAAACTGGAAACGCCGCCCCCCGCCCGGGGCGGCCGGGGGCCCGCCTGCCTTGTCGCGGCAAAGGGGAAGGAGGGGGGGGGGGGGGGGGCGTAGCGCGTGCCTCTTGTCTGCTTTGTATGTTTACATGGTATGGGCTGCGGCCCTGCAGTGGCCGCGGCGTAACCCATGGTTTTTGCATGGCACGCGCTACGGCCCCGATCGGTTTTTTTCGATGAGCGGGTCGGCCCGCGTTCGCGCCGGCGCGCCCTGCGCTGCCACCAGCGGCGCCCCGCCCCGCGGGCGGCCCGAGGATGAGGGGCGCGGAGGAGGAGGAACGCTGGGGGGGAGGATGATGGAGGGAGGGAGGGGAGGGGGGGGACAACGAGGAGGAGGAGAAGGAGGATGGGGGGGCGACGAAGGGGGAGAGAGAGCAGGAGGGCCCAGACGGGGAAGGGCAGAGGGGCAGGAGGACGGCGGAGGGAGAGGCAGGAGGAGAGGGAGAAGGGGGGGGAGGGAGGAGCGGGGATGGGCGCGAGGAGGGAAGAGAGGGGGGGGACGGGGGGGGGAGGGGGAGGGGGTAGGGACAAGTTAGGTGCGATCGCGTCAACATCTGACATCCTAGCGCGCGTGCGTGCGTGCGTGCGTGCGTGCGTGTGTGTCTGTGTGTGCGCGCGTGTGATGTGGTGTGACGCGGTGTAGCGTGGTGGTGGTGGGTGGGGTAGTGCGGTGGTGGTGGCGGTGCGCGGTGGTGGTGCGCGTGCGTGCGTGCGTGTGTTGGTGGGTGGAAGTGGCGGTGGGTGTGCGCGCGGCGTGGCGGGGCGTGGTGCGGCGCGGTGGCGGCGGGCGGATGGGCGCGCGAGAAAGAGGCCCGCGCCGGGGCGAGAACGCCATCCTAAACGACGGAGGCAAAACACCGATCCGAAAATGAGGCCCACGCTGCAGCGGGAGCACGATTCGGAACGATTCGGGAGCAGAAATGAGGCCGGCGCCTTCCCAACCTCTTTGCCTCCCCCCTAATCCTTTGTGCGTCCCCCCTTTCCCCCTCCTCGTGCTCCCCCCCCTCCTTCGCCGTTCCCCAGCCGCTCGCCCACTTCGCGCGCGCCCCCGCCCCCGTCTGCTTCCGCCAACTGGTCTGCCCCACCCAGCTGCCCCCCGCCTCCCTCCTCTTCCAAACCAAGGGCAACTCCGGCAACCTCGCGCCATGCCCCCGCCGCGCCCGATTCAAATCTGACGAACGCTCGAAGATGCGAGCGCGGGCCAGGTCCGACCGGGAACTTCTGAGACCACGCGGCGCGTCGAAAGCTCGCGCCAGGCTCGAACGCCCGCTCTGACGCGGCAGAATCCGCAAGGGTTGGGCAACTCACCATCCCAACGCACCGAGCGAACTCACCCTGTGCCCCTCGCGACAAGAAGCCCGCAGGTTCGGCCAAGTAGCAGCCCCCATGCCGCGCGACGACGCAGGCCAGAGAAGCGGCGAACAGGCAGAACCTGACCGCGCAGACAGCGAAAAGCCCCCAACCAGCACGTCGAAGCCACGACGAACTACGACTGCACAGCACGTCGCCATCGCGTCGTCGGCGGCCAGGAAGCACCACGCGGAGGACAGCGAGGTAAGGTCGCAAGCGTCCAGCACGGCGTGCCGTAGGCGGGGTGGTGTCGTGCGTTTCTGTGTTCTCTCTGTGAGATTATATCAATCGGGAACAGTTCGCCTCGACCGAGAAGCGAGCAGCCCCGGGAATTGCTGCGATTCGGGACTTGTTGGATCACCTCGGCGGTCAGTGTCGCTGAACTGAAGCCCGCGGACGGCTTGGCGAAGTTAAAAGGGAACGCGCAACCTCTCTTGCGATGTATGCAGACGGCTAAGTTACAGACTACCGGAGAACGCGGAATATGCGCGGAGGAAAGCCTATCGGTCAGCCACCGGGAAACGCAACCCCAGACCAAGTATACAGATTTCGAATCAAATTCTTCCGCCGAACACTACGTCTTCCCGCGCGTCTCCCATTGCTCCTCCGAAGCGTTCCACTGCCTCTACGCTGCCTGCAGCTCAGCTCATTCGAACGGCATTTTCTTCTATTGTCCTTGTCGCGCAGTAGGTGTGTTGGCGTGTCGTAATGCATCGCCTTCTATAGCTTGCGACTTTGGCTTCGTGGCCGGGCTACCCCCTGCCCGAGGAGCCGCGCTGCCCGGATGACCAGCGCCTGGACCCCTGGCCCATCTATTCGACGACCCGCCAGGCTCAGACGGAGAGCGGGGCGAGCAAGTACTATAGACTTCGACGGCGACGATATGGACTGCGCCTTCCACGACTGCGCGGAATACGACGACCCGGTGGACGAGCGGGAGGTCAGCTCAGGTACCTCCCCAGCCGCAGCGGCCGATGACCCCTGGACTGATCCTCGAAGCTTTATATGTCAGGCTTTTGCTTCATTTGCTACAGGATCAGCGCAAGCTGCGCCCCCTTCGAAGCATCCCCGCGCGTCTCTCTTTCGCGAACTTCGAGAAGAAACGGAGGCGGGCGAGGCGCGCGGGAGGTCTCGGGACTTCCATCGAAGGACGCTGGAGGAGACTCGCCCAGACGAGAGCTTCCGGGACCCCGCGGGCCTGGGCGCTCTGGGAGCTGCAGAGATCGACGAGGAGCTGCGCGGCGAGCAGCGCTGGCCCACCACCGCGCGGGACCCGCGCTCCCTGGACCGTCTTCAGTCCAAGCGCCCAGGCATCATCGTCCGCGATGGCGGTGATGGTGACGTCGTCGATCTGGCTCACACGGAGGACGCCGGCCCGGGGGGGGCGTCTTCCGGGGCTGGTCAGCACGAGGGGAGGGGGGGGATGACGACGCGGGGTGGCAGGGTCATCCTGCGCCCAGGCGAGAATGCGACGAGGGTGCGTAGAGTGGACAGGTAAAACAAGACCCTCGATGAGCACGTTGACCGCCTCGAGCTCACTGAGTCCGCCCCAAGAGAGCGGGCGCCATCCGATTCAGGGCCAAATATCCATCACCTCAGAGTACACGTTGCGCTCTTAATGGCCACGAGCGAAAACCTCGAGTTGGAGCCGCTCGGGGAAGGTGGCGGACAAGATGGAGCCCATGGAAGGTGGTTCGGTTTCCCGTCGGACGAGGATCATCAAGTTGCAGGCGGCGGGGGTCGACGCCCGAGCGGAGTCTCAACGGCCCATGCTAGAGCGGCGCCTCGAGCTGCTCCAGACCAGGAAAGCGCTGATCGGGCAACGAGGCGAGGCGGAGGACGCACTCGTCTACGCCCGGGGTCAATTCGAGGCACTGGAGCGCAACGTCACAGAGGCGATCGAGCCCGAGGCCACGAACTAGGCTAACTACATTCAGGGACTGCCGACCTCCCCCATGCAGGTTCGCGGTGCGTTCGGAGACGCAGCGCGCGCGAATGAATCAGCTCGCGCTGTCCTCTTGCACCTTCCACACCTGGGCTCCTTGGAACCACCGCTGCAAGAAGATGCTGCGAGCGCGGTTCTACGGGGTCAGGTGCGCCCCGAAGGACAGGAGGAGCAACTGGAGCGCAACTGCAGCTTGCAGGTGGACCTCGGGGAACCCGCGGACGGTCCGGATGGATTTCGAGAACCCACCAGCAAAAACCTCGGCCGCACGCCCTTCAGTAGACGGACTCGACCCTCGACCATCCAAGCGGTCGAAGCAAGCATGGCCATGCACCGAAGGCGCCGACTGAACAGGGAGATCAAGCACCAGACCGCGCCAGCCGAGGATGTCGCGAACGCGGGCTCGAGCGAGGGCGACAACGAGCAGGAGGGAGATCTTAGTGGTGGACCACCTGGTGTAGCATCCGGCGACGACCCCGCCGGCGACTTCCTGCCGCTCCCTGAGAAGCTTCGCGTAGCCCGCCTGGAGCGGGAGCTCTCGGCCGATGCAAGAGCAAAGACACAGGGAGAGCAGCAGTGCAAGGGGGCAAGGGCCGCCCTGCGGGGCTGGCTGCAGGTGGGGCTCAGCCAACGAGAGGACCCAGGAGATTTGCTGCCGCCTCCCCGCCGGCGCGGCGCCCCCATGCCGGAGAGGGCGTCGTCGACGACGTGGTCGAGGAGACAGTTGCGGAAACGCCGACGCCCGACGATAAGCAGTTATTCCCCAGGCCGAAGTACATCGGGACCGTCGGCGTGTACGTTTTGGTTCCAAACGAGCACAACAACATTTCCGCCCTGGTCCACCATCGGAGCCACGGGTGAGTTCCCCGCGTGCCGTCGCTACTCCGCAGGGAAGGATCGGCCGGGGAGATCCGGGCTATTCTCGCGGGCGCGACCTGGATTTCGATTGCGCCGCCAGGTACGCAGCAAGTCGGGAGCTTGAGGAAGGGGCTGGACTGCGCGTTTCTCCAGGCAACTTGGCGGGGACTCCGAGCGACGAGGTTGCGAACCCACCTCGCGTAAACTACGGTGCCCTCCTCCTGGAACATCCCTGGATCAATGGGCCGCGCAAGCATGATGGCGGTGGAGCGGAGTGCCAGGGGTGTTGATATCTTGGGACTCTTGCTGGAGACGGGCACCATGTTTGCATCAATGTGGGCGACGTTCTTCAGCCGCATGACCCGCCGCCCGTGCGTCAGCAGCTTCGGCTTTGCATCGCGACGGTGGAGAAGGAATATATTCTGCAGATGCAGTGAGAGATGGCGGAGGACAGGTCGGTCGAATATCAGGGCGCGGACGCGGGCCAGGCGATGCAGGGCGAGCTGCCCGATGCAAAGAAGCAGAACGGACGATGGCCGACCGGCGACCCAATTTTGTTTTTTGGCGCTGAAGAGCCGTGCTCGACAGACGCTGGACGGGAAATCTCAGACTCCGATTGCCGCCTTCAAACAGCCCTGGGCGAAGATGCCTGCAGTTCAGCGTCAGTGAGGGTATGTCCTGCCCTTCATATCTGGATGAAGTCGTTGACGTCCATGCGCGCCGAGATTTCTGTCAACGTGACCACGTCGTACAATGCCTATGGCGCCGAGATCACGGTGCACGACCTGGCGACAGCAACTAAGAACTGGGTTTGCGAGCCTCTCCCTGGATACTCCCACGCGTGCGCAGAGACCGAGGCCGAGGGTCCCGCGATCATTGGCCCTGCGTCAGATTTCGCCTGGAGTAGCTTCAGCGATCTACCAGGTTGGGCCCGGGCGCGCTGGCTCTCGTCAACAGCACGAACTACAGAGACCTTCCGGAGATTTGCATGGACCTATGGCACCCACCCCGGGCAGAGAAGAAGCTCGTCGACGACAGCTGGGGGTAGTTGGTGGAAGACGACGAGACTGCTCTCCAGGATACAATTGATCAGATCGGGGTGAGCGGCGACCACGGACCGAGAGAGGAGTTGCAGCGCCTACTCGAAAACTATTCCGAGTTGTCAAACGCCGTGTACTTTCTCAAGGGACACGCAGACAACACCCCACCAGCCGGGAAAGCCATACAGGAGGCCATGAACGCCGCCATGACAATCGCCCAGTACGTCTCCGCTCTTGCGAAGGAAGAACCTCTAGCAGAGGAGGGCCAGATACTCCTCGGACCCGAAGAGCGCTACATCAGTGCCCATTGGAGAACGAGCTACGAGCTGACCACGTAGAGGAGGCAAGTCCTCGAGAATATGATTAGCTCCAAAAGGAAGGTATGTGCCAAGGTCGACGCGACGGGGGACCACCTGATCGACACTCCCTGTCACTGCGATTGATTTGGGCGCGTTGGTTATGAGGGTGCGCTCTTGGATATTCAGGTGTCTGAGCGGCCCGAGTCTTCGCGTGGGCATCTCTAGGGAGTTCTTGACCGCCCTCACGCGCTGGGCCCGATTGCAGTTTGAATTGGGCAATGGTGGGCCATCGATGCGTCGATGGCGCGCGTCGCAACATATGCACCAATGCAAGGGGCTCAGCAGCCCGGACGCCGACGTCCAGGCCGCCGACCACGGCACCAATTGGGCAGCCATTGCTTCTATCTCGAGCAAGAGCGGCCTGTGCAACCTGAAGCAGGGGCCCTCGAGCACAGACAACATGTTCGGCGTCTACTGCGAAGGGACCTCGTCGCGCCTCCTTGCGCCCACTGCACGGTGCACCTGTCGTCTGATGTCGGCCCCGAGATGAATCTAGATCCGTGCATTTCCGACCTGCGCTTGGGCCGCAAACGCGGCGCAGGCTACCCCGCGGTTCCTGTTGACAAGCAGTGGTGCCAAACAGAAGGCAGCGCCAACGTCGCCGAGCTCTGAATCCACACTACGACGATGGGAGATCTCGGACAATATCCGGACGATGCAGCAAGTCTGTGGAGTGCACAGGCTATGGAATCGCACGGTCAGGATGCATCGTGCAGCACAGGCTATTCCTTCAGCGTTTCCGAGCGTCCACGCGCTTTCGGACGGGAAGATCGAGGACTCCGACCTGGCGGTTCTCGAGGTCAAGCTGAAACCCACGAACGAAAGATGGGCTCCCCAATGGGCCAGAGAGCTCAGCGCAGCATCCCGCTACCTGGAGCGAGCTGGGTACCAGCGCGACCTCAGCGGGTCCGAGCCGCAGGGTTTCATGGACGAGATGGGGGACGCTGGGGCGAATCAGGACCTGGCAATTCTTTCATAGAGCGAGCATATGTCAATCCATGAGAGCGTCTCCAGGAGTTCGTGTAGCCGCACCAGCTTTGCGTCACAGACGCTTTGGGCTTGCGCGCGAAGGCTACGGAGTCTGAGCGGCTACGGTTTTCGAGGAGTATGAGCGGTTCTTCTCGGACTGAGGCGAGGCGGCTATTCGTCTGCAATGAAGGGTGGGTTTGTGGTTGTTACGCCCATGCCAGCCGCTCTTCCTCCCGCGCCTCTCTCCCACCTCCTTTGTGTGCCGCCGTTGTGGCTCACACGGGCCCTTGAGTCACCTGGCCCGCCGGCGACGGGCGCACCCTGGCCCCCGTAAAAGGACAGAGAACGTGCTCTCTCACAGCACGGGTTCCCCCTACGCGAACTCCAGTGCATTCCACATACGCCGTATCTTCCCAGTGTGCTCGCATGGCGTCCGGGTCGGGGTCGGGGGAATTCGGTATCTCGATATCGGGGGCAGGGCGTGGCGGGAAATCTATACCTCCATACCTCGATATCTCGGTATCCGGGTCGGGGCAGGGCGGGGATTCGACATCTCGATCTCCCGATATCTGGGGCGGGGCCAGGCGGGGACAGGACATTTCGATGTTTCGATATCGGGGGTGGGGTTGGACGGAGATTCGATATCTCGATACCCCAGGGTCTTCATGTCTCCATGTCGCGGGTGGGGGTGTTTTAGCGATACCGTTGCCTAGGTCTGTCCGCCACTTTACCCTGTGTATGCAGAGGCCGAAACATCGAGATATCGAGATGCTTTGGATGGCATCGAGGTCACGAAGGTTTTGTCGTACACGTCCTTCACCATCGTCGCTCCCTGATAGCGCCCAGCCCTCCCCCATCCCTCGCCCAGCCGGCCATGGTCGTTGACGAGGAGAGGAGGCGGGAGCAGGATGAATGGGAGGAGGAAGCTGTCGTCCGAGGCAAGAGGATAATAAACTATGGGAGAGGAGGGGGAGCAAGGCGGTGGAGGAAGAGGGGGAGGAGGAGGAGGAGGAGGAGGAGGAGGGAGGAAATGGGGGAGAAGGAGGGGAAGGAAAAGGCCGTGGCTTGAAAAAGGCGCCCGCGCCAAAACAGTTTCCCGAAACGTTTGGTGACCATGTTGGACGGGCGTATGTTTTGGAGGTCTGCAGGATGTGAATGAGGAGGAGGAGGAGGAGGAGGAGGAGGAGGAGGAGGAGGAGGAGGAGGAGGAGGAGGAGGAGGGGCAGAGGGGAAGAGGAGGAGGAGGAGGAGGCGGAGGAGGAGGCCGTCGCCTGAGAAAAAAACGCCCGCGCCGAAACAATCACTCGAGGCGTTTGGTGATTGTTTTGGGCGGGCGGAGTTTTTTAGAGGCCAGCAAGAGGAACAGCAGGGGGAATAGGAGGAGGAGAAGGAGGATGAGGAGGAGGAACAGGATAACGAAAGGGAGGTGGAGGAGGAGGAGGCCGTCGCCTGAAAAAGGCGCCCGCGCCAAAACAGTCACTCGAGGCGTTCAGTGTCTATATTGGGCGGGCGGGATCTTCTGGAAGGCAGCAGCAGCAGCAGCAGCAGCAGCAGCAGGAGCAGGAGGAAATACCAGGAGGAGCAGGAGGAGGCCGTTGCCTGAGGCCTGATTTGTTGAAGGTCGGCTGGTGCAGAAGGAGGAGGACGAGGTCGTCGCCTGAAAAAGGCGCCCGCGACAAAACAGTCATCCTGGGTGGTTCGATAACTGTTTCGCGATGTCTCGACATCGCGAGCTACACTACTTCGGCCGACAGGAGCCACGTGGAAGTCTACAGGTTGAGATATCGAGTCCTCTCCGAGCCCGGCCCCCGGTATCGAGATATCGGGATATCGAGATCTCGAGCCCCCGCCTGGCCCCGCCCCCGATACCGAGATATCTAGATGTCCAGTCCCCGCCTGGCCCCGCACCGGATATCGAGATAACTATCGACATATCGAGATGTCTCGGGTCTCCGCCCGGCCCGACCCTCCATGTCGAGGTATCGGGATATCGAGTCCCCGCTTGGCCCCGCCTCCGCTTTCGAGACATTTGGAGATCGGGATCTCGAATGCAGGGGAAAGAAGCACCCTGGCTCACCAGGACACATTGCCCCCACACCGCATCTTTTTGCGGCACTTTTGCTGCATCTCTGATCTGCGACGTCCCCAGGTCCCAAGAACGCAGCGAAAACGACCATGCGAGAGATCTGCAGCGCCTGAATCTCAGGCCTGGCCTGCTCCTTGAGGGCCTTCTGGGAGGAGGAGGAGGAGGAGGAGGAGGAGGAGGAGGAGGAGGAGGAGGAGGAGGAGGAGCCGCCTGCTGGCTGCCGCTCGTCTGCGCCAGCAACGGCCCGCTCGGCGGGGCGCCCCCGCGGCACCCCCCGCGCGCCCCTGCGCGCAGCGGCACGCGGACGGCCGCACGGCAACTTAGGGGGGGTCTGGGTAGTCGAAGGCCAGACTGTCAGATTGGATTGGGCCCCAAGGGCCAATCTGGCCCGGCCTAACTGGATGATTTGGGTTATTCGCCAGACTGGATTCGCGTTGGCTCCCTCGCCAGATTGCCCCCGTTTGCCAGATTGGGCCTGCCAGATTGGCTTCGACTACCCAGTTAGGGGGGGTGGCGATCTGGGCGAAGCTGGTCCTGACCATTTGGCGAGTCATCAGATCCCTTGAAGCCACTTGGGTCACTTGCAGTCCATTTAGAAAATAGGTTGGGCAACCTTGGCATCAGCTGCAGACCCCCCTCATCCCCTCAGGACCCCCGCGCCGATCCAAGCGGCTGCCCTTCGGGTGGCCATCTTGTCGCCACGGCTGGACGCAGCTTGTAAAATTTGTGCGTTTGGACCCAGATCAATGTTTCAGGCCCGATTTTGAGCTGCCGTTGTTTCCGCTCGCCATGTTCTGAGGAGCGAGGGTCGAGATAGCTCGAGTCTGCCCCGCCGCTGCGGACAAGCCTTTGCCAAAGTCGCTTGAGCCAAAATGGCTATATACTGAGATCCGACGTTGCGAACAAGTGTAACATCATGAACAATCCCAACAGGAGCCCTGGACCCCATCTGTCTGCGGCCTTTTCTTGTGGAGGAGTACCGATATGTGGGGGTCCCAGGGCCAGGAACCCGGCGAACACGCCAGTGGTGAACAAAAAAAAACGCCCGGATCTCAGGGTACGGAAGAGGCGTGACATCGCAGTTTTTGCCCCCAGCCAGTGTGCCACTTTTCAGAACACCTTGCATGGGGAGGCAAGTGCGCTGGGAGAACCGCTCGCAATGAAGCAAGCGGGTATTCAACGAAACGTGTCCTGAGGATACCGACACCGCTACCCTTTCGTCGCCCCCACGGTTGGATTCGTCCTCACATCTTTGTCAGAGAGCACCCCGAGAGACGTCCGTGGAGTAGCAGTGAAAGTACCCTGGGTCCAGAGCTCTTTTCCCTAGGACCACGCGTCTTTCACGCCAAGTGTGCTGCGCGGGCAGAAGCAGTCCACTCACTAGGATGCAACTCCGCGGAGGTTGAATTATGAATCGGCGCTGGCATATCCCTGTTCGAAAACGGGCCGAATCTGTTTTAATACCGTTGAATCCGACTTAATCGCTTAATCCCGCTTATTCCGGTTGAATCGGATATTGTTCTAGGCTAGTCCAGTTTAGTCTCTCGTGTTTCACTTGGCCTAATCTGGCATCATGGCGCCTTATCGGCCCTCATCGTTCTTTCGAAGATCTCCCAGAAGCTGCTCCCTAGCACTCAGTGGCTAAAGTGGCCAGAGATAACAGAACGACTGCAGCAGTCAACGAGCACCGCGCGCACGGGGTCGGTGGGCACGCCGTGCCACCGTGGCGGATACCAGCACACACACGCCGGCTGCACACAGCGGGCGTTCCAGGCAGGGCCTCTCTCTTTCGGCTGCCGGCGGAAGCCGGCGGAATGCTCTGCTGGCAGACGCTGTAAAACGATGCGAAGGTCGGGACAACATCGGATCGGGATAACTCGAAATCTCGGAGAATCGGCGGGTTTGGAGGATGTATTGGGCGCCGCGGCCGCTCCAGAGCGTTCTGGAACGCTCTGAGAGCGCTCGGGAACGCTCTGGAGCGATTTATCCCGATCCTAGCCCTGTTTTAGATGGCGGAAGCTGGCTGAAGCAAACACGAGACATCTTGCATTCGGGAGTCAGACGTCGCCCACGTCCTTAGTCATGTCGGCCCACGAGGACATTTTGGCTGTGGCCCGTTGGCCAGACGAGGGCGTGCATGGCAATCTTGCCAGAGAGCACCTTGTTCCAATCCATCAGCTCCCGCCAATCGGAATGCGCTGGGACAGCGAGCCATGCTCCGAGCATGCTGCCCTTTGAGCCGCCGCGGTCAGAGCTCGCAGACCGCTCACGCGGCCTGGGCAGCAGCACACTCTCGGTGACCCTGAGGGGCGCGCCGGCTGGAAGCACATCTTGGTTGGCGTTGCGCGACTCGTCGAGGGGCGCCTCCCGCATGTCCAACGCTACGCGCAGGATAGACGCCGCCTCGTACACCCTGGACGACGCTCTGTGGTGGGGCTCCGACCCTGCGGTGGGGTCCGCTGAGAGCGACGCGACGATGTCCCGCGTGACGTCGTCCCATGTCACGTCGTCCCACGTCACGTCCCGCAACACGACGATGTCGTATACGAATCAGTCGGAGATTTCCCTTGGGCAGAGGCCGTGGATGGGCCCGCAGGTCGAGGAACAAAAAACAGCACAAGCATGAACGCTCGGAGTTCTGCGCGGATTTCTCGGATCGGCCCTGGGGCCATCCCTGGCACGCGGAGCACGCCCACGCCTCCGGCGGCGCTGGAGGCGCTTTCCAGGGGGACTGGCCGTCGATCCGCGAATTCCGCGCGGACCTCGGACGGTTCATGCTTGCATTTTTTTGTGTCACTCCAAGAGGAGTCTGAGGTTTCTCGCGTCTCGTCGGTATCGCAGTCGGAGACGCCCGTCGAGCAGCGCCCGTCCCTCTTCTCGAACTGCGGCACCTCTTCGCGGCCCTCGGGGGCGCGGTCACACGTCAGCGAGAGGTCGTCCGTTCAGAAGGTCTTGCTCTCCGCCATGCGCTGGGGCCGGGTGGTCAGCAACGAGTCCGTCATGGCGAGAGCGGCGGTGCAGAGCGAGCAGCAGCTGCGCATGCGATCCCAGAGACGGGCCCGGGAGACGGTCGTGGAGGGCTCCTGGCTCCTGCTCGCGTGGATGATGATTTATGGGGTTATGAGGCTCGAGGATAAGACAGCTGCGTAAACATAAGCTTCCGGAGGTCCGCGGGGATCGGAGCTCCGACGGTTTATGCTTGTGCAGATTCTGTCCCGATCCAAAGGGTGGTCCAGATCTTGAGTCGTGGCTTTGACCAGGGCCAGGGGTGCCCGTTGCTGTGGCGCGGGGGCGAGGCGCCGCAGGGCAGGGGCCACACGTTGGCGAGCCTGGCGGGCGAGGCCTGCACCTTGCTGGCGGTCGGCCTGCTGGCCGCCGTGGGGCTGCTCCGGCCTGACCTCCGCGCCCACTACTGCGTCTTGCTCACGCTCGGGCTCTACGTAGTGGCGTTCCCGTTCCTGCCCTCGGAGCTCAGGGAAGGCAAAGATGCGGCTACCACTACCCTTCCCTCTTCGCCACGGCTGAGCGATTCGCTTCGAAATTTTGATCCGAACGCACCTCTTCGTTTCCCCAGGAGCCCTCGTGCGACGATCTATGGCGCTATCGGCAGTGCGCGGTGGGCAAGGACAAGTGGCGGACTGACGTGCAAGGCTGCGGCCCACAGGGCATGTCGTCCTCAGTGATGGCCGTGTCCCTAGTTTGCATGTCTCCGCACATAGTGCCCGAGCTGAAACCAATGCTACTGTGTGTGACTCTATTTATTGCGGGATACCTCGCGGCGTCAGCAATCTACCTCTACGCGACCGAGTTGGGATATTATACGTGGGTGGATGTGATGGTTGACATCGTGCTGCTCGGTGCCGCCACCGTGATAGCTGCCTACAGGAAGTACAAGATTGAGGTGCAGCAGCAGTACGCGGACTTGCTCTACCATGAAAAGTCTGATGCCACTAGAAAGCTCCTCGACTTGCTCCAGGATTTCCTTCCAGACCACATGATCTCACAAATGTTGAGGCTCCCGAGCGCTACCATCGCAGATCAGATCCCAAAGGCTTCCGTGCTGTTTCTAGTGATTTCGGACTTCGAGGGTCACATGAGGCGGCAGACTCCGGATCAGCTCTTGGACTTCCTGAACACCCTCTTCGGCAAGATCGACCGTATATGCTTCGACTGTCAGGTGACAAAGATCGAGACGGTGGGCGAGGAATACGTCGCTGCCGTCGGCGTGAAGCCAGAGGACTATTCTCATGGGGCTGGCCAGCACGAGGCCGTGCTAAATCGCCTCATCGTGGCGGTGCAGGGCATAGTTATGGCGCAGGAGGGCGACCCGGGCGAGCTCCTGACCAACGTCAAGTTCAGAATGGGCCTGCACACTGGCCCTGTCGTCGCCGGCGTGATCGGGCAGAAGCTGCCCAGGTTCCGCCTGTTCGGCGACACAATGAACACTGCCGCCAGGATGATGCAGATGGGGATCGACGGCGAACTCCAGTTCGGGGAGGAGACCCGGATGTGCATGCCGAGCTGGGCGCGGTACCGTTCGAGGGGAAAGGTCGAGATGAAGGGAAAGGGCCAGGTGGACACGTACCTCCTGGACTGGTTGAGCGGCGAAGATTCCGGGAGGATTGCATGGGAACAGTTTCGCTCTTACGGGCTCCGCAAGTCCAGGCGGGGCAGTCTGGACAGCATCATAACGGTCAGTAGCCAGGACTCCGACGTTCGGCATAGCGTGGAGCTGGAGCTTACAGTGACTGGCCGCACTGGCACTTCTACCTTGACCAGCTTGGTCTCGTTCTATTTGAGGAGGCTCGGACACAGGCTGGTGAGTTTTGCACGCGGCGGACCGCTCGGCATTGACGAGGGCGACATCGAATGGCTTCGGGAGTTCTACGGCTTCCGCTTTGCGAGCCACTTGGGGCGGCGTTCGGACCGTCTCGCTATCGTATTGATTGTGCTCACTGCGGTGGAGGCTGTTTCGGCGGAGTTGCTGCAGCCTCGGATGGGTGAGGTGTTCGGCGTGAGGCGTATCTGGATGTTCGTGGTCATGCGCGCCATGCTGCTGGCGTTGATCTTCCTGTGGCGCCTCGTCGCGCAGAAGAAGGACTGGATCCTCACGGCGCCGACGACAGCGGAATCGTGGCGGTTGGCGCACGCCTGCGCTCTGCTGGTTCTGCAGTTTACAGCGTATGCACTTCTCGCCGCGCCCCCCGTCCACGAAGTCAGCCTCGACTTGAACGCCTCGCAGGCCAGGGACAAGATGCGGAGGGAGCCCCTCAGGACACCCTTGTGGCAGTTGATGTTCTTCCTGTGGTACGCGGTGAACGTGATGGGCTTACAGTTTCGGAGAGGGCCCACAATCTGTTTCGTGACCTTCTCGTTGGCTTCGCCGCTTATCATTTCTGCTGCTTGTCCTGACGTTCGCAACCTCGCGAGCGCTGTGCAGCTCGTTGCAATGCTCATAATGGGCCTGGTGGGCATCCATCTCGCGGGCGCAGATGAGCATCAAGATAGAGAGCGATATCATGCGGAGACGCAAGTGAAGTCTGCGCAGCACCGCATGGACTCGATCTTGAGCCAATTGGTGCCCCCCTTGGTGGCAAACGAGCTGAGCAAACGAAGGGCCTCCCAGAGCGCTAATATTTTGCACTGGGGCTTGGGGTGTTCACACTCTTACCAGCAAGCCACCATCGCCTGCTCGGACCTCGTGGGTTTCACGGCGCTGGCAAGCACGCGCACAGCCACGGAGGTCGTGGAGATGGTCAGCGACCTTTTTGGGAGATTCGACAGGCTCAGTGACATTTACAGCATCTGCAAGATAGAGACCGTCGGCGACGCCTACATTGCTGGCCAGGCGGTCCGTCCGCTCACATCGGTCTATAGGCCCATCAGCGTGGTCGTCTTCGCGGTCAAGATTATAGAAGCCGTAAGGAGTTGGTCGCGTGAGAGAGACACACCTCTCGATTGCCGGGTCGGCGTCCACACTGGTCCGTGCGTCGGCGGTGTCGTTGGCGTGGAGATGAAGCGGTATCATTTGTTCGGCCCTTTGATGTCGGTCTTGGAGTTGCTGGAGTCCACCGCCCCGACTGGGCAGGTGCACCTGAGCAGAGCATGCCAGACGGCCGTGGAGCAGCAGGCCTCTGCGGAGGGGCTCTGCGACGAGGTCGTGGTCTGCTCTCCCAGGCTGGAGCCCGTCCTGAATACATCAAAAGGGGATCCGGTGTTCAGAGGGGAAGAACATGGCCATATTGTTGTCAGTTCCTGGTTTCGCCTTTCGGGGCACTCTGGGGGCATGTCGTCGCCACGGCTGGAGTCGCATCGGGATCCGAGTGGGAACGCACCCTGTGAGAGGTCTGGTGAGAGAAATATACGGTATTCGTTTGTTTTCTTTCTTCAGGTGATGTACCAGGACATAGGGGGCGGGCCAACTTTTGTGGTGCAGCGCTGCACCCCTGAGCTGTACGACCACGAAGCCAACTTTGAGCGGGTCAAGCTGAATATGTCGTCGACACACCGCAGCTTGCACTCTGCCAGAACCCACACCCAGCTCGAAGCATGCACGACCTGCGCGGCCCCGAGCGACCGAACCATGTCCATCTGAGCCGCCTAGCGGCTCTGTTGCAAGCTGTATCTTTCTTTCCGCCAATTCGGTTGCAACCATATTGGGACCATAAGTCCCCTGCTGAGTACGGTCTGCGCGCCGAAATCTTTTCTTGGTTGCGTAATGCAGCAATCGTTATCCAGTGGGCGTGCGCGCCGCGCCTTTGGCGTATATCTTGAGTGAGTGGTTGGGTGCGTTGGCACTACTCTTCCTCCTTTTTTTCCCCACATCCTAAGTGGGGTCTTGCTTTCTCTGCACACCCTCCGCGCAGGATCTCCTCCTCCTCCTCCTCCTCCCTCTCCTCTGCTCTTCTTTGCTTCTTCCTCCGCATCATCATAACCATCACCATCACTCCCCACTCATCATCATCATCATCATCATCATCATCATCATCATCATCATCATCATCATCATCACATCACCATCACCATCACCATCACCATCACCATCGCACGATCACTCACCATCATCGGCATCGAACGATCATCATCATCATCATCATCATCATCATCATCATCATCATCATCATCATCATCATCATCATCATCATCATCATCATCACTACTCGCTGACTTGAGGCCTGAATATGGAGGAAGTATCAGGCGGGAGCCTCGTCTGTGAGTGAATTGTGAGGAAGTCTCAGGCGGGAGCCCCCTCCCTATGGAGCCCGCACTTCATGTTCGAATCCGAGCGGGTCATCCGAAACGCGCAACTGTCGTCACTTTTTGGCTCTGGAGGCCTGAATATTGAGGAAGTCTCGAGCGGGAGCCTCGTCTGTGAGTGAATTGTGAGGAAGTCTCAGGCGGGAGCCCCCTCCCTATGGGGCCCGCACTTCATGTTCGAATCCGAGCGGGTCATCCGAACGTGCAACTGTCGTCACGTTTGGGCTCTTGAGACCTGAATATGGAGGAAGTCTCGAGCGGGAGCCTCGTCTGTGAGTGAATTGCGAGGAAGTCTCAGGCGGGAGCCCCCTCCCTATGGGGCCCGCACTTCATGTTCGAATCCGAGCGGGTCATCCGCAACGTGCAACTGTCGTCACTTTTGGGCTCTTGAGACCTGAATATGGAGGAAGTCTCGAGCGGGAGCCTCGTCTGTGAGTGAATTGTGAGGAAGTCTCAGGCGGGAGCCCCCTCCCTATGGGGCCCGCACTTCATGTTCGAATCCGAGCGGGTCATCCGAACGTGCAACTGTCGTCACTTTTGGGCTCTTGAAACCTGAATATGGAGGAAGTCTCGAGCGGGAGCCTCGTCTGTGAGTGAATTGTGAGGAAGTCTCAGGCGGGAGCCCCCTCCCTATGGGGCCCGCACTTCATGTTCGAATCCGAGCGGGTCATCCGCAACGTGCAACTGTCGTCACTTTTGGGCTCTTGAGATTTGAATATGGAGGAAGTCTCGAGCGGGAGCCTCGTCTGTGAGTGAATTGTGAGGAAGTCTCAGGCGGGAGCCCCCTCCCTATGGAGCCCGCACTTCATGTTCGAATCCGAGCGGGTCATCCGCAACGTGCAACTGTCGTCACTTTTGGGCTCTTGAGATTTGAATATGGAGGAAGTCTCGAGCGGGAGCCTCGTCTGTGAGTGAATTGTGAGGAAGTCTCAGGCGGGAGCCCCCTCCCTATGGGGCCCGCTTCCCGAGGCGCTGGCCGAGGCGGCGACGGCGCTGAGGAAAATGGATTTGCTTGCCCCGACGAGGGGGAAGGGGAGGTGCACATGGAGAAAAGGCAGGGGGATGAGGAGGGAAGGGGCATGGGGGAGGCCGACGACGAGGAGGAGGTGGCGCGAGAGGAGGAGGAGGAGGAGGAGGAGGAGGAGGAGGAGGAGGAGGAGGAGGAGGAGGAGGAAGAGAAATAGAAGGGGGAAGAGAGGGCAGTGCAGGGGGCGAGAGGAGAGGGTGTCCGCCAGGGGGAGGAGGAAAGGGCAAAGGGTAAGGTAAACAGATTCTCATGTGGGGTCCTACCGTCGGAGTAATTTGTTTGTACACGTTGTACAGCGCTGTTCTTTCCCGACTGCTTCTGCTGTCCATACTTTGGGCGGTCTCCTA
This sequence comes from Prorocentrum cordatum, assembly GCA_963575745.1. Lineage (NCBI taxonomy): Eukaryota > Dinophyceae > Prorocentrales > Prorocentraceae > Prorocentrum > Prorocentrum cordatum. The sequence continues at coordinate 76,353 of CAUYUJ010020363.1, forward strand.
ATTCTGGTGTTTGGCCGATCTGCATCGGACCGCTCGGACACAAAATGCCTTGTCATCGTGGTTCATGCTGCCTGCGTGAGAAGTGGGAGTATGTCCACGACTCGACGTCGCCTTCCATCATTGAATTTTGTTTTTGCGTGGCGATGTCATTTCCTAGCCCAGCGGTGTTGGCGCTAGCGGCAGCGGGCTGGGCAGACTCTGCGTTTTTCTCGTCCACGGCTCATGGCGGCAGGGCAAGAGCACCTGTCTGGCTAGGTTTTGCCCTCCGCTGTCCTGGCAGTGTTGGCAAAGGTAGGCCCGTCGCTCCTTGTTGTTCGTCATGCACACTTGTGATGCCACATGCGTCGGTATAGGACCCAGGCCCTTCCTGTCGGGCTTCGTCCTCGCACGGGCACGGATGGCGTCTCGAACACTTGCCAGGGCTCAATTTTGAACCCATTCCCGCGCACAACGTGTTACATGAAACGGCTGTGTAAGCGTTCGTCGACGCGTAGGTCCGCATTTGTGCACATGCGTGTTTCTGTGACCGACTCTAAGCGTGATCAAGACTAAGCATGAGCGAATGTGTACGAGTGAGTCTGCATGTGGTCAGGTCTGGGTGAGAGCGGGTAGGTATGAGTCGGTCTGAGTATGGGCCAGGATGTGCAGGAGTGGTTCAAAGCATAAACGAGCTTGATCATGGAAGCGTCTGGGTTGTAAGTTGCCGTGGGAATGAGGGCGACTGGATACGATTGTGTCTGAGTGTGATTGTGTTACAGTCTGAGCCGTTCATCATGAGAGGCTGAGTACGAACGGGTGTGGTCCTGTGTGCGGTTCAGTCTTTGCGCGCTTGCGGTTCTGAGCATTGTAAGTGACGGAGTGCGAGCGAGTCCAAGTATGAGTGGTTGTGAGAAGTAGGGGTCAGAGTGTGAGCGATGCAGGAGGTTAGTGAGTGTGATAACGAGTGTCTTCGTACTAGTGGTTCCGATTATGGTCGAGTCTGGGTATTACTGGCTGTGCACGCGTGTTCTCCTCCCGCCACCTCCGCCTCCCTCTCCGCCTCCTCCCCTGTCCGTCTCCCGTCCCGCCTCCTGCCCCCTCTCGGCCTCCTCCCCCCCTCGTCCGCCTCCTCCCGCCCCCTCCTCCTCCGCCTCCCCCTCCTCCCCGCCCGCCCCCCCGCCCCGCCTCCAAGGACCCCTCCGTGGACCCCGCTGCTCCTGGACCATCCCGTCTCCGCCTCCCGCCTTCCCTGGCGCCTCCTAAGACACGGGCTGGGCGACGGTCGACAGCCCTTTTGACGTCCCAGGGCCGTCAGGAATCACGACGAGCTAGCCGCTCTTGGCAGTTTTCGAACTCCGAGGAGGGATCGGTTGGCTTTCGGACGTGCTCGCAGGTCTTCGAAGGTGTTCGGAGCCTGGACCGCTTTTCCTCGGTTGCGCCTCGTCGCTGGCGTTCCGGAGGTGCCGGAAGCGTCCTAAGCGGCCGCATGAGGCTCAAGCTATTGCCCCAAAGCCGACGTCCTCCCCCCGTGAAGCAGAACACGACGGCAGTCCGTACGCCGAGATATGAACCGCTCTTGACTCGGTAGGGGCTCCGGCTTTCGGGCCGTTCCGTTCATCTAGGTCGGGGGTCCTTGTCGTGGCCGAATCTCGCCGTGTCCAGAGCAGCCCCCCTCGTTCCTTGTTCGTCGTTCCGTATCGCACGATGAGTGTACGGTGTTGCCAGCTCTCGGTCTCCAGGGGCCATGACCGGGCCATGGGGCATTCAAAGAACACCCTTCGGGGTGAGGGGCCGGTCCCGGGAAAGAGGACCAGACCCTCTGGGCAGCCGCGCTGTGACGAAGTCGCGACATCGGATGTCCAGGCCCACGCGCGCGCAGGGCCCCGAACAATTACTCCGACGGTAGGACCCCACATGAGAATATGTTTAGCTTACCCTTTGCCCTTTCCTCCTCCCCCTGGCGGACACCCTCTCCTCTCGCCCCCTGCACTGCCCTCTCTTCCCCCTTCTATTTCTCTTCCTCCTCCTCTTTCTCCTCCTCCTCCTCCTCCTCCTCCTCCTCCTCCTCCTCCTCCTCCTCGCGCCACCTCCTCCTCGTCGTCGGCCTCCCCCATGCCCCTTCCCTCCTCATCCCCCTGCCTTTTCTCCATGTGCACCTCCCCTTCCCCCTCGTCGGGGCAAGCAAATCCATTTTCCTCAGCGCCGTCGCCGCCTCGGCCAGCGCCTCGGGAAGCGGGCCCCATAGGGAGGGGGCTCCCGCCTGAGACTTCCTCACAATTCACTCACAGACGAGGCTCCCGCTCGAGACTTCCTCCATATTCAGGTCTCAAGAGCCCAAAAGTGACGACAGTTGCACGTTTCGGATGACCCGCTCGGATTCGAACATGAAGTGCGGGCCCCATAGGGAGGGGGCTCCCGCCTGAGACTTCCTCACAATTCACTCACAGACGAGGCTCCCGCTCGAGACTTCCTCCATATGCAGGTCTCAAGAGCCCAAAAGTGACGACAGTTGCACGTTTCGGATGACCCGCTCGGATTCGAACATGAAGTGCGGGCCCCATAGGGAGGGGGCTCCCGCCTGAGACTTCCTCACAATTCACTCACAGACGAGGCTCCCGCTCGAGACTTCCTCCATATTCAGGTCTCAAGAGCCCAAAAGTGACGACAGTTGCACGTTGCGGATGACCCGCTCGGATTCGAACATGAAGCGCGGGCCCCATAGGGAGGGGGCTCCCGCCTGAGACTTCCTCACAATTCACTCACAGACGAGGCTCCCGCTCGAGACTTCCTCCATATTCAGGTCTCAAGAGCCCAAAAGTGACGACAGTTGCACGTTTCGGATGACCCGCTCGGATTCGAACATGAAGTGCGGGCCCCATAGGGAGGGGGCTCCCGCCTGAGACTTCCTCACAATTCACTCACAGACGAGGCTCCCGCTCGAGACTTCCTCCATATTCAGGTCTCAAGAGCCCAAAAGTGACGACAGTTGCACGTTTCGGATGACCCGCTCGGATTCGAACATGAAGTGCGGGCCCCATAGGGAGGGGGCTCCCGCCTGAGACTTCCTCACAATTCACTCACAGACGAGGCTCCCGCTCGAGACTTCCTCCATATGCAGGTCTCAAGAGCCCAAAAGTGACGACAGTTGCACGTTTCGGATGACCCGCTCGGATTCGAACATGAAGTGCGGGCCCCATAGGGAGACTTTGAGGGTAGCTCTTTGGGAGATGTTATAGTATCGGGAGCATAGCTCGCGCGCCGCTGCCTTGGGCTCAAGGCACGCGCGCCCTATTTGCCCGGATACCTGATGGCATTCGCTATTTGCCCGGACACTGCTTGTGTTCGCTATGTGCTGGAAAGATCACTACATCGATCTTATCCTATCTTACCCATCCACCCCTCATACTGTACCCTCACAGCAGAGCGATGGATGCTATTTGCCAGGCTATATGCCCTATTTGAGTTACCAGGCTCACTTTCGACTTGGTAGCGGAGCTGGCCGCACTCTCGTGTGGTCAGCTCTTGCTCTTCTCAGCCTCACATTCTTCGGCACGATCTTCGTGACCACCTACTACCCTGCGCCACCACTCCCAGTACATTTACGAGGATCTATTCAAGAGCAAGAAGCTACACGAGAGGTACGACGTCTAGACGACCAGATTGGTACCATATACGCTTCATCATTGCGTTACTATCAACCGCTCGGCAACGAGCCAATGACGCAATACCTGAAGCAAGGGCGGGGAAACCCGCCAGACAGAGCGCCTCGAAGACTCGACGAGGCGCTACCCCAGCGCGACACCGCTCATCATAACCGTCCTTCGTTACACATTCTCGGGCTAATCGTTTTCGCTATCATATGGTTCGCGCTGGGGGCAGCAATCGCACACATGCGTCGGGGAGATAACAGCACCGATGGGCAAACACATGGCCCATATTGGGACCTTCAGGGTAATGTACCTTTTCGTGAGTACATTTACGAGGTCAACGCGTGGCTCAACGTTACAAGCGGACGTATGACGCCACAGGCCCAAGCGGCCGCAATACAACGCGGCCTGGGAGGCCTAGCGAGGACACTCGCCATGAGGGTACCGCCTGACATCATAAACTATGGTGCTGATATCGACGGGGTCCACACAGACCCAGTAACTTATATCATGTTTCTCCTCAGCATGAAATTCGAACGCCTGGAAGATGAGCGACAGCTCACTTCCGGCACACAACTTATTGACTTCCATGTGCCTCACGGGGAACGAATCGATGTTACTCTTACCCGATTCGAAATGGCCCGACTTGAGGCACAGTCGGTGGGATTCGACCTTCCCAATTTCCAACTGTTAACTACTATCCTATTCCGCGCCCTAGGCGTCGGCAGCCAGAAGGCCATGCAACTCTTACAGCCACTCAATCACCAAATGCCTCGAACACAACAACAGCATGATGAGTTGCTGGAGAGGATGCGTTCGGTAGGCCACCTATCCGAACGGTCTCCTGGTAACATAGGATCTGTGTTTGGAAGGGGAAGGGGATCTGGTAGTGGAAATTTCTACACTACCTTGACCACTGAGGCCCAGCCTGGAAACGGGCCCTCAAGCATATGGGCCGATGACCCAGGAGAATCCACTGCTTTATTAGCAGGGGATCGATCACAACCAAGCTGGGCAACCAGCCCTCCTTCTAGAGAACCACAACCACACCGCTCGTTATGGGGGGAATCAAATCCCCTAACCGACGGTGTATCCACCTATTTAGGAGACGAAGACTTCGACTCCGGCACCGATACAGACACTATATCATCAGATGGTGTTGAAGCTCTAGATTGGTCAGATATCATGAATATGGATAACGACAATCAGCGCGCTGAGCATTTATTCTGGCTGTTACAACAGGCCAAACGAAGGTGGAGGAGGTTCACACGAAAACCAGTGCGTCGTGTTAGAAGGAGGATACGCAGAAGTTTTAAAGGAAAGGGTAAAGGCAAGCGTGGTCGTCGGAGGTTGAACGGGCGAGGTATCGCGGCATTTCTCCAGAGGCTCTCAGATGAACAACATGATGAGATATTCTTTGGGGGAAAAGGCCGTGGTAAAGGCCGTAGAGAGACCTCAGGTAAAGGTAAAGGTAGGCGGGGAAACCCGCGAGGTAGAGACGGCCAGGTTCTCAAATGCCATGAATGTGGTAGTTCCGATCATCTTGTGCGAGATTGTCCAGCGAAGGGAAATGGAAAGGGCATGTCGTCCGAAGTCCATTTTGGCTCGAGCACACCATCCATTGAGTATCTGAGCCTCCAGGACTTTGAGGCTATGGAACAGATATTTTTCACATGGGTCGTTGGCATGGACAACATTGACGAGCTCGAGGGGTATGGTCATGGATTATACGCGTATTACCTCGAGTACGTCCGCCGGTTCGTCACGGGCAGTAATGAACTCACTCCCGTGGAACACGGTACGCTCGGAAACGAGCCTCTTTCCTTCTTCGACTGGATGTTCGGGAACCCAGGCAACATCATGGCCTACGAGAGCGACGACGAGGACACCACTATAGAGGCTTCGCCTTCCGAGGTTCAACGGAACCTCGAACCTCCGCCCGAAATCCCGCCTGGACACAGGCCTTTTCTGCTGGGAGAATATCCCCATACTATTGAAGACTTAATTGAAATGGAGTCTCAAGCATTTGTTCAGGCCTTCATTGCAGGCGAACCAGGTTCTCCGTTCATACCTCCTGGTTCGCTTGCTCCAGGCGAATATGGACCGCGTACACTTTTGCAGACCCTCATGTGGATGCATGAGATACTTGCAATTGCATATCCTGAGAGTCAAGAACAAATTGAAGCTGGTATTATGACAGAACAGGATAATGATGCTTGCGGTAGCTCAGAGCTACTCTTGGCAGCTTTGACTCATTGACAGTATAAATCCTCAGGAAGTGCAGAGACACTTGATATACTCCCATGGTAGATGGCGTCGTGCCCTGGAAATGGCAATGGCTATGCGTGGTCATGATCTTCCCCCGCCAGGATGGAATCTCCAGGAGCTGGGGATGAGGCCAAACCATACGGCCATGCGTAACATTGCTAGGCAGCCTATGCTCGTCGATGACCCTGAGCCGACGACTGTGCCTCCTACTCCAGGACAGCCGAGCGACGCCCAGACGCCGGCCATGCAGGGAAACCTGCCTTTACCAGATGCGCCAATGGCCATCATAATTGGTAGTTCGACATCAGAAGAAGTAGAAGGCGATGGTTGTGGGTTAGATGAGGATGACGTCACCATCCTCATGATGGACGTGACTGGTGAGGAAGAGGTCGATTTCGACCCTGATGAGTCTGAATCATCATCACCATCGGCACAAGGGCCACTTGCGCCGAGCTCCACCCAGCAGGGAGACCTGCCCCCATCGAGCGATCCATCTGGGATCGCAGAGGAGCCTCCTCAAGCACCTCCAACGGGTGCCGCTCCTGCTGCATCGGCAGCTTCTTCTGATGAGAACACCAGAAGATCTCATTCCCATATGCGCGTCAGAGAAGAGCCACATCCCCAGGCTCGACTTCCTCGTGAGTGGAGACAGGCTGGCCCAAAGGAACACGCTCTCAGAAGAGGTGGCCAGCTACTTCCGCACAACGACCCACGACGCCGAAAATGGGAACACTCGGCCTTCGGCCAGGGCAATCCTGCCTATAGGGGCGGCGATGGCAGGCCCATCCGTGGAGGCTATCAGCTTGCAACAAACATCCGCCGCCCTGAAATTCAAGAAGCGCGGACCCAGTTGCGAGATATTATCGCGGCTCGCAAGCAGTATAGGCCTCACGCTGCATGCGGTCCTTGTTCCCAGCCGTTCCAGAATCACAGGCCAGGATGCCCCGTTGGAAACAACGAAGGCCTGAGCCCCAACAGGGGCAAAACCCCTCCTAAAGAGGGCCATCCGCCACTTGACCCGATGACGCCGGAAGAGATCGCAGTAGTGAATAGTCGTCTCGGGATCTTGGGCCACTTGGATCCGAAAGAAGAAGAGAAAACTACTCCGGCTCCAAGGGGAATGGTAGCCATGACCCAGGAAGAGAAAGACGCGCTCTTTGGTCTTCCTGGTATGCGAGGAAACTCGCCTGGCGTCTCTAGCCAGTCCCAACAACCAGAGCCGATAATCAAGGACGTGAACAAGGCTCAACCTGTGGCGGAGGACGAGGAGCGTATTCGGACAGTAGAAGAACGCACACGCGAGGCAACTCGCAAGATGCTGGAGGATTCCAGCAAGCTCTACATGAAGGGGGCTAGAAAGCCCCCACTCCCACTAACTTCGAAGGCCAAGAGTGAACCCCCGACACCTAAGCCGCCTCCGGTGCCGAAACCGAAGGCGAGCTCTCAGAGCCCTGGGCCAGACGTGCATATGGAGGTGTCTCGATCTGCGACGCCGAGGCCGCCGATTGGCACAGCTCCTACACCAGCATCTGTGCCCAAGCAGCAACCTCAGGACCCCACTGAGGAACGACGACGTCCGCTTAGCCGCAGTAAATCCATTGCGAAAAGGGCGGCAGCTTTCGAGCGCAGTGGGTATGCACCTGCGCCGGCTTCGCCTGTGGCGGCTCGTTCCAGGAGGTCCGATGAAGGTGCTATGTCGAGGGGTACCTGGGCGCCGAAGATCAGGGGCAGCGCCAGTCGCGCATCTCCGCGGGGAAACCCGCCAGGCGCTGCTGCCGCAGCTTCCTCCTCTTCTGGAGCCGCAGCCTCTTCGGCAACAGAGGCTCCGACGCGGGGAAACCCGCCAGTAGTTCAGCTGCACCACCCAGGAGACACATCCTTTACTAGTGGGACTCCAGATCTGATTAGGGATAGACTGGCACTTCGGAAGCTCCCACCGATACGTTCGGTGGATGAGTCATTCATGAAGGAATGCAGGAAGGCCGGAATTCTTCCCACATCCAATGATACTCTCAAAAAGTTAAGCAAAGCTCTCAGCAGGATATGTAGACATGCGCCAGATAAGCCACATAATCCTGTGTGGCGCCTGAGATCCTTTGATGATCATGATGGTTGGATTAACCTCGTGGAACTCGTGGCTGACTTTCCGTGGAACACAGGTCACTCGAGGCACGCTGGACATAACCCAAAATATGACGAGGCCAAAGTCATTAGCGAGCAGTTGTATGGTCGCTCGGTTGACCAACTCGCAGCCATCATGATGGAAGTTGTTCATGTTCGTGAACCAGACGGAGAAGAAAAACAGCGCCTTCAATTCAAGGTGCTAATGCGGGACTCCGGCGAGCCCGCTATCTTCGTCCGCGCCTCTCAGGGGCATTCATGGACATTGAAAGCTCCATGGTCGCTGTACAGTTACATTGTACTGTGCGACGAACCCGCCGGGAGACCGGCCCCATACCCTGAAGTCGCCACGCATGGCACTCGATGGCACGCTTTCGAAGGTATCATGTGGCACGGCCTGTCCTGTAGACCTGAGCACAACACGAAGAAAAGGGGGACAGGCCGTTCACACATCCATTTCGTGCCGACAGTGCGCCGCCGTGCCGTGAACAGTGGGTGGGACCCAGATTCAGACCTCATCATCTTTGTAGATTGGCGCAAGGCCATACAAGATGGTATGAAGTTCTGTTGGTCCGATAACGGAGTCCTCTTGTCCGAGGGAGATAACGGTATCATTGAACCGTATTACATTTCTCATGTAGAGGACCTGACCACTGGAAGGCAATGGCGCAACCCAGAGTATTTGGGGAGCCGCCGTGCGCGAGTCCCTGTCAGTACGATGACTGCCTCAGATAGGTGGGCTGATGTTGGTACTTCCAGCATTAAGTACCAGTGGTCCCGAGACCAAGAGGGCGTTGATCCAGCCATGGTCTACCTCCACAGGGACGTTGGGGACCACTACAGCCCCACCCAGCTGGGAAACCAGCCTGAGATCTTTCGGATCTTTATGATCACCGAGAGTGAGGCCGGGAGCGCGGCTCCAAGCCGTGTCCCAAGCCAAGGGCCGAGCGCCGTGTCTTGGCAGGCCATAAGTACTTCAGACCTGGATCAGATTGCAGCTTCGCTGAACCCTGACCAGGTAGAACAGCTGGCGGACAGGCTGTACCAGCAGGATCCCTGGGCCGCAGGCCAGGGAGCAATGTCCGCTATGGCCACGAGAAATCGTCAAGCCATGCAGGGAAACCTGCCTACAAGCGGACCTGCTCGGTTCGAGCCAATGCACGCAAGCCCCACACAGAGCATGCACACTCCAAGGGGCATGACTCCATCGGGCACTCCGCCAGCACAATCCCCATTTGGGACACCTGTCCGCCCTGCCGTAAACGGCACACTCATGGAGAGGTTAGCTGCGGCTAGGGCTGATCACAGCACAGCCCTCCTCAACATGATGCCGCCCGGCACGCCAACGAGTCAGCAGGGAAACCTGCCTGGTACACCAAGCCACCACAGGGCGGGTATACCCGACGACTATCGCTCAAGAGTGGCGGCCGCGGTACAGCAGGTGCAGAACCATAATCTGCCTCACCCAAGTGGGCAGAGGTGGAGGCCAGCCTGGTCCTGGGAACCGGAGGGTCCCAACCCACGGGACCCCGCTCGGCAACGAGCCTTTATCCCGGCGTTCAACGCCCATCCGAGCATGTCTCAGGGCCAGAGGCCACCACCCACGCAGATGAATCCGCCATTATACCCTGACGGTACAAGGGTCCCGAACAAATTTGTTCGGGAATTGGCGGATCAGATGCATAACCTCACCAATGTGCGCTGCAGTGACCACTCCATGTACCCGCACATGGCCTTCATGCCTTCTCCAACATCACCAGAGGTGGTTGTACAACCCACTGCCCATTCAATATCGTCTGGCAGTAGGGGCGTGCCTGACTACATCAGGCAGACGCACCACACTCAGCAGGCATGTTTCAGGAGGAGGCAGGCGGTGCAAAGTGTACGGGACCAGTCACGTGCAGCTGCACTCGACGTGGTGCGGAATAGGGGCTCACCTTTGCGAGGAAACTCGCCTGCCGTGACTCCTACCACTTCCATGCCAAATGTCGAAGTGCAGGAAGTGCTGAACCCAGCGGGGACACCCCCATCAGCCTTCATGCCCTCCGAGACGGTATTGGAGAGGCAGCGGCGGGTATATCCCAGGGTAGCAGACGTAGAAGTCTTTACTGGGATGGAGGACACCTGCGCTGTATGCCTCGAAGAATTTCAGCCCAGGGATAGTGTGTACCGCCTGAGGTGCAATCACCTATTCCACGAGGGATGCTGGAATTCTAACGTGGTGGGCCACGTGACAAACCAGCGTGAGGGAGATCCCCAGCAGCCACCATGTGCGATCTGTCGTGCACCTGGCATTATAACATCGCCCTTCCCATGGACTGGCTCCCTTAGTCAGACTCCCGAGCAGTCAGCGAGGGAGCTGCGGGAGCTGAGGAGCATGGTGGAGGAGATGACGTCCAGGATGCTAGTTATGCAGACAGTTTCGTCACACCAGCAGGGATACCTGCCTGAAGAGGTAAGGCCGCCTATGGCAACGGGATATTTCGATCAGCTTATCCCGATGACGGCGCCTCAGCAGGGAAACCTGCATGATACTCCTCAGATGTCTCCCCAGAGTGGAGGCGAGGCTGAGATGTCACTGGGCCCTGATCAGCTGCGCGAGTTGCGTGTACGACATTTCCAGAATCAGATGGATAATACGCACACAACTTTTATGCTAGATGCCAATAATCCTGAAACTGATAGTCCGTCGTTAGACCTATCAGAATCCTCAGCGGCGTCAGCAGCAACAGCAGCCAGGGCCGTCAACATCTCAGCGACGAATGAGGAGTTCGAGGAGTGGCTGCGGTACCGGGATCACGTCACGAACGAGGGGCTGCAAGACATCGCCCTTCACTCGTACCTAACGCTGATAAGGCGCACTACCCGCGAGCAGTATATGAGCATACGTGATGAGTATGCCAACTGGCGGGAGGAGCGTGGTGATCACGCCCAGCACGTGTCGTACTTCCAGTACATTGACCTGGCACGCATGGCCGAGAGCGAGTCGCATGCCAGTGTCGTGCGGGGTAACCCGCCAGGGAGTACGAATGTGCCGCGGGGAAACCCGCCTACCGACACAGCCGACACTTCAGAAACTGTGCACATCAAGCAGCCGAGTAAGACGTTTTTGGATGACGGTGGCAATTCCATGCTCATCGACGTCGGTTCGAAGATCAACATCATGGGCGAGAACACGAGCCGTAAGTTCGTCCAGGCTGCTGAGTCACATGGTCGTGCTTGTACGTTCGAGCCCCGCTCCCGTTTGCATATCAACGGAGTGGGAGAGGGGTCGGCCCCAGCGGATACCGTAGGCACATTTAGCATTGCCTGCGAGTACCAGGGGTCAGCCCAACACGATTCATACAAGACGAACATTGTGTCAGGCTGTGGAAAGGACCTGCCAGCCATCCTAGGTCTCGACAGTATGCAGGACAAACGCACGATCATCGTGCTTGAACGAGGCCAGGAAAAGCTGATATTCCCTGGTAAGGGGCAGGTCAAGATGGAGCTCCCGGAAGGCTCCAAAATCATGCCGACGACGAAGTTGCCGTCAGGGCATCTGTCGATCAGGTGTGATCGTTTTGGAGCTGCGGGGCAACCCGCCTCGAGCTCAAGCAGCACGTCCTTCCAGACAGTGCTGACAGGCGAGCCGACCCCTGCGCAGGAGCGCAACCAATTGCAGGGAAACCTGCCCCAGGGGTTGATGGAGACGCTCGCCAAGGCCACCATGCGAGGCGACAACATCAACGATCTCGAGACGTTTGATTGTTTCGTTGCCAGGACACTGGCCCTGCATGGTGGTAGTGTACCCATGGACGCTGTGCAGTCCCGCAGGAAAATAGTGATGGGATACACTAATCGTGAGTTGCATACGGTCAGCGACGCGAGGTCCAAAGGCGTGCTGAAACAGCTGATGGATAATCCATCGATGCTGACAGCATTTGCGGAGCAATCCGCCTCTGAGGCCACGGCGCGCTGCAGTGCTGACCTCCAGCATCTGAGGGAAGCCCAGATGTTGGCAGATATTGTAGGCACATCTTCTTCATCTTGAAGATGGCAGGGCGACGTCGCCCCCTCGTCGTCTTGCCTGATGGCTGAAAAGCCGGGGGGTAACAAGGACAGCGGGGCAACCTGCCTTAGTAAGAGGGCTTTTGTCATTGAAGATACGAGGGAGGCATGTGCCGACCTCCGCACACGAGGTTATATTTGTGACCGTATTTCCCACAACGAACTTATGACAAGCGTGGGCACAAACTATCTAGGTGCGGTGATCAGTGGAGATTACACTCTCATATGGATCAGTACTCCGGGTGACTGGTATATACGAACTCCAGGAAAGAGAGTGGCCCCACACTGGTCACGTATCCAGAACCTGTTGATAAAAGCCAAGAAACTCCGCATGAAAATCATCATATTCGGTCCCCCAGGATATGTTTGGAAGTTATCTCCAGTACGTGATACTCTGGAAGATCTAAAGTTGTCAGTAATACGGATGCGTTTGTGTCATTTCGGTATTCGGTTCAATATGCAAGACAATGCACCAAGTGGTACATATATGCAGGTAGCATCATCGATACCGATTAGCTCGAAGCTGTGGACATGTACCTGTAAGCAGGCCATAACACAACATGTGTTGGACTGGTACGGCCATACGGTACGACATGATGAATGGCGGGCTCAGACACGTACTACACTCATCCGTTACTTAAACGACAAAATCCTGGGGAGTACCACCACGCACGGAAACGTGCCCGTATACTTAAATACGTATACACGTACAGACCATAATACCCGTCATTACGTGACGACTCATAAGGGAGGACCAAAATGGTCTGAAGTCATCCGACGTGTAACAATCAATTTGGATACCAACGCGGTTATTCAAGATATCTCAGTTACCGATCAACCAACAGGGTATGATTGGCATGCACCATTACCTGCAGGGGTTGCCAACATCAGTACTCGGTTGTATTGGCAACCCGAGGAACCGGTCTTGCTCGGAAACGAGCCTACTCAATCACCACAGAAACATAGACGCGTCATCATAGATGACTGTTCTCTCCCCCTCCCGACTCTGGCGATTGACGCATGTACCCATTCCACCACGACAATGAGTACACAGACCGACGAACAAAACGAGCAAGCTTTACCCACTGAATCGCGTATAAAGCAGAAGGAAAGGCTCAAAGCCGAAAAGGAAGCAGGCATCAAGCCTCGCCGCATTAAAAAGCACGTCGAAGACGGAAATGACGATTGCGGCGATGACTTGTCAGGACTCGGACAGGATCTTATGGCAACCTGGAGTACTGACGCCCCTGTTGAGCTGATAAGCTCCGACGAGGACGATGACCTGTTCCTTACCCTTCCCACATCTATGCCCGACACACACGCTAACATATACAGCATAGTTGCTACACTATGCTACGGCCATAACAATTGCGTGGATATGTTGGAGCTTTGTGGAGGTGAGGGTGGCATCTCAGAACTTGCCTTCTCAAGGGGACTTTCCTCAGGCGGCAACTTGGACAAGACTGCATATGTCGACCTGGGAAACCCCTCGGTGCAGCAGGTTATAGATCATTACTTTAAGATATGCTACGTGCGAGTTGCCATACTGCAACCCAGCTGCCGCACCACAGGACCACCATCTTACTATAACTACAAAGTCAACTATAATACTTGGGAACAGCACCACAGAGAAGACTTACCACACATAATCTATTGTGGTAAAATTGCTGTTGCCCAAGATGACGCGCAGAGGTGGTTTGTACGCGAACAACCGACAGGAACATGGGTGGACGATATCTCTCCATGGACGAAGCTTGCCAACCGACCACACATCACGACCGTGCGCATTGATCAATGCGCTACTGGACTTAAATATACGACTGGTGACTATATTAAGAAGCCGACAAATATCACCAGCAACGACAAGACAATTCTTAAACCCTTTGAGCGACTCAAGTGCAACGGTCAGCATGTGCACGCACAACCGTGCAACACCGAGCTTTCACTGGCACAAAAATACACTCGACGACTGCAGTCTGCCTTCGTGGAAGCCGTCTACTTGGCGAAAGCCATTGACACCACGCGCGGAAACGCGCCTATAAATACTGCACATGCTTATCCTGCCGACCTTCCTGAGCAAGCTGAACCAGGTGAAGGTATGAGACGCATCGGTGATCGTATCATCCCAAAGGTGGCTACGTGCCCGGCATGCATCGACAACGTCCGAAAGGACAGTCCTAGCCATAACAGAGACCCTACGCAGTGCAAATATCATGACTCTATCTCTGTATACTGGCCATGTCCAGCATGTCAGAGGGATCTTACGAGAAGCAAGGGTGTTAAGAATCACCTTGATACCGAACCTGGTAAATGTCGTTTTGCTGAACCATTTAAACTACCAGACGACCACGACCCCGAAGGCAAAACCGTGCCAGCTTGGTGGAAACCCCTACCTAAACCTGGTGAGGGCCAAGCTTCAGCTTCAGGTGGCCGCCAAGGCGCACACGCCAGGCCACCACGACCACGTTCCTTCGGTAACGTCGATCCGACATCTGGTACCAGCAGCTACGACCTGCTACGAGACGCCCCCGAGCGTGGAAACACGCCTTCTGCGTCTTCTAGCGATGCGCCACAGGTAGCGGCCCGCCGCGGACGTCTACAAGGCGTACCACCACCTCCAGACGCAGTCAACACAGGGGATCAACTACGTAGAGCTACAAGGAACCCTCTTGCCTCCACCGGCTCTGGGGCTCCACGACTACCCGACTGGGCGAGATTTGACATCCAACACAGTCTACAGAGTCTCCGTAGTCACGAACCCCATGTTGTGAAAAAGGAACTCCGAAAACTGCATCTGCGATGGTATCATGCGAAGGAGCCAAAAATGAGGCTAATCCTCGAAAAGGTCGGGCTTGATAATGTTCGACTAAATATGATCAAGGAAGTCTGCGATACCTGTCGGGAATGCAGAGCATGGGAACGTCCAGGAAACTCAACACTACCATCAGTAAGCCTCCCTGGCAGCTGGCTCGATGAAGGGGAAATGGACCTCATGTTTTACAAGAAACGGACCATATTTCATATTATGGATCGTTGTATTCGCCTGGCAGCAGGCCTTGAAATTTCCGACAGAGAACGCGACGCTATCATCGACGCCTACCACTACTGCTGGATTGCCTATCACGGACCCTTCAAAGTTTTATACTCAGATGGAGAAGGCGCCCTGAATAATGATGCCGCTAAAAGCATGATGGCCAATAAGGGCACGGAACTTCGTATCCGAGCACCGGGCCAACACGCGACTTCAATTGAGTCACGAAGCGGCATCCTCAGAGGTGTCCTCCATATGATTGAGGAAGAACTGAACAGACACAACATCCCTGTTGTATTCACTAGAGTCTTGGCGGAAGGCATCTTCGTTACTAATGCGTTCACGTTTTATAACGGAGTATCGCCATATCAGGCACACACAGGACGTCAGCCCTCCTTCCTTCCTGATCTCGATACCCTTGACTTTCCCAAGGGACCCGAGACTTCAGGACACGAACGAGAACGTCGTGTAAGGGAAGTCAGCCTAGAAGCTATAACTCAGGCTACTGCTGTAGCCAAGACAAATCGGGCTCTTAGGGCCAAGACGACTCCTGATGGTGCTCGCCTTTACTCATCAGGTGACTTGGTCGACTATCACCGACCTACTGCCACCAAGGACGACCATGGAGGCTGGAATGGCCCATTCCAGGTGATCCGAAATGTGCCTGAAAGAGGACATATCGTTGTCAAGGCAGGATCTCGTGAGGTAATTGTGATGTATCCTGATGCTCGTCACACACTATACATCGAATGTCTCCTCACACGGGAACTTGGCATGGATAACATGGCCATGCAAACCGTCCTTGCCTATGTGGCACATCTCAGTGCAGGGAAACCTGCCAAAGTTTTCGGGTATATTCCCGACTACAAGGGAAACCTTAACCTGTCAGACGATAGCAAGTTTCACCCGCGCGTACACCTAGCACTACAGTATCTCGTACGAAATTACTTCAGAGTGGAACATGTAGTAGCAGTTCGATTGGCTAAGAGTGTGTCAAGCCTACCTGCAGTAAAGTACGCCACCGGGTCTACGCTGATCCACTATGACAATGACATTAGCCCGGCGTTCCTTTACTACGAGTGTGTGGGCACCGGCCTCAACATCTCTCAGATTACTGGTAGCACTCACTCCAGACTTATTCAATGCTTGACTTCACGTGTCCCTTCCTTAGGATTTCACGATGACCTGGCTAAATATCAACATCCAAGCAATACGTCTGGAGAACACGAGTCGCCTGGAAACAGGCCTTCTCCAGACACACCAGATGCTTCATCGCCTAGCGAAGGCCGTCTGTCGACAATCTATGAGGAAAATGAGGAACACAATATTGAAGCCATGATGCTGGAAGAGTGGTGCGACGAACTACGTATGGACCTTCATCCTACGACGATTACAGATGATTATCTCTATTGCGTCCCAACAACTATGCTGCCTAACCAATGCGTTTTGGTTTCAGCATTTGCGGACGAAGATGATATTACATCATCAGATATGCTCGGAGACGAGCCTAAATTATGTGAGTCTTGTCTAGTATCTCTTTGTTCGAACACAAACGACGAGAGCTATTCCCTAGACAGTGATGAATATGGTCCTTACGTTGAACTATGCTTTACATCAGAAATGTCAAAAATAGTGTTGGATCAGACCCAACTTGCACAGCTCGATACCGATATGGTCGCAACGATGAGAGTATATGTATCCAATGCTGCTAAACGTGCTGTGGTTGTCAAAGAAGACGACCTACTGACCAAAGCCGACATAGCAGCACATCCAAAGGAGGTTAGTGAAGCCTTATATACTGAGCTCAAGATCTGGATTGATAACCGATGCTTTGAGATGTACGACTTATCCAAAGCTTCCAACATCATGACATCCAGATATGTATACAAGTGGAAGTTCGTAAAGATGGGCACCGAGAACGTTAAAACCATTCGTCTCAGATTGGTCCTTCGTGGATTTATGGATACTGAGGCCTTTGATGTGGAAACATTCTCGGGAACCGCCCGAAGGCAGTCTCAACGACTCTTGGCAAGTGAAGCGGCATGTCATCCAGAGTGGATCTTAGCATCCATGGATATCGATAAGGCGTTCCTTAAAGGTTTGACCTACGAGGAACTTGCCCATGCCACTGGCGAGGAAACTCGCATGGTCTGCTTTACTCTTCCACCAGGAAGCGCTCAGGTACTTCGTACCCTACCCGGCTTCTCATCCTACGACGAAAGTCGACACTGTCTTAGGTGCCTCAAACCAGGAACGGGTACTAAGGACGCCCCAAGAGCGTTCTCTCTCAAACTTCGTACGACCACACGAGCTATAGGACTTACACCGACTAGTTACGATCCTGAATTTGAATTCAGCCAAGATCTTCTGACTGCAAAACATGTCGATGACATTAATATGACAGGTCTAGAGAAAAATATCGACGACTATGTACAACGTGTCGAAAAGGTTTTTGGCAAATGCAAGCTCAACAAGCACACATATACGAACTGCGCCGTCCGCTACACTAAGAATGATCAGGGAGATGTGATCATGGACCAGGACGAGTATATCAAACAACTACGTCCTATCACACATCCAGAACTTACAGGAGCGGCGGCCGACGCCAAAGCCACGAAACTTATTACCGACATGTTCGTCAGCCTGCGAGGAGCCCTCGCCTATGCCCTTCTTACTCAAATCTGGCTTATGGTATATGTGGTCTCTCTTGAGAAAATTCAAGAGCCCACCAATTTACAAGTCAGACGTTTGAATGCTGTGACGCGAAAGCTGATCAGCAGTCCGAAACGTATCACCTTCCCTCGGATGAAGCCGACGAATAAAATTGACATCCATAGCGATTCGGGATATCGGAAGCTAACCGGGGAGGAGGATGACGAGACCAAGGGCTACGGCATACGCGGGGCCAACGTACTACGGCGAGGAAACTCGCCTCAAGGCAAGTCCGTCGTTCACCTCTGTGACGGACTATGCAAATCACACCGATTACAGGTGAGGTCCAGTTATGCTGCGGAGGCACTTGCAGCCGCACATAACCTTGATGAGTGTTACCCTACGCTCATTACTCTCCATGAGCTTAAGGTAGGGGCCTTGACTCCACGACAACTACGAGATATGCGTGAAGTTGGAGGCCTTGCTATCAAAGTCTCTCTGACCATAGACGCTGAGTCCGTCTACAAATCTTTATCAATCAGGGATCTCAAAATACCCACAGAACGGACTCTGCTTGGACATATCAGTTGGATACGTGAGCTTATGGATATAGGTATAGTACATAACGTGCAATGGTGTGATACTAGGGATATGACCGCAGATGGGCATACAAAGGGAAGCATCGATCGGGAACTGCTTCTGGAAGTGATGTCAGGCACTCAGTCATTTAAGTATGACGTGAAGCAATTTGTTCCCTTTCGGGGTCCCGAGGACAGAGACAAACCTAAGTCTAATCAATTTTAGTCTGTCCTTGTTGCCCTCGTGGTCCAGTTTGCCAGCACGGGCGCCTACTATAAAGGCGCCCCTCTAGTTGCTCGGAAACGAGCCTCATATTTCACGCCTGGCAACGAGCCGGATTCATACAACTCAGGCTCTTTGCCTTAATACACATTTGCTTGGTGAGGTATGGCCTAATTTTGGCCTACCTCTAACTAGGCCGATAGCCCTTCATTATTTGAAGGGGCTGTTCTGTATTTGCGTGAAATACTTCGCGAGGAAACTCGCCTTACAGTCTGGCGTTTGGCCAGTCTGTACGCACTGTTTTCATTTCTTTGCAAACAGTCGTGCGCGCGAATTTTGCGTGCGACTATGCTCTCCGTCTCCTCCCCTCCCGACTTTGAGGGTAGCTCTTTGGGAGATGTTATAGTATCGGGAGCATAGCTCGCGCGCCGCTGCCTTGGGCTCAAGGCACGCGCGCCCTATTTGCCCGGATACCTGATGGTATTCGCTATTTGCCCGGACACTGCTTGTGTTCGCTATGTGCTGGAAAGATCATTACATCGATCTTATCCTATCTTACCCATCCACCCCTCATACTGTACCCTCACAGCAGAGCGATGGATGCTATTTGCCAGGCTATATGCCCTATTTGAGTTACCAGGCTCACTTTCGACTGGGAGGGGGCCCCCGCCTGAGACTTCTTCACAATTCACTCACAAGCGATGCTCCCGCTCGAGACTTCCTCCATATTCAGGTCTCAAGAGCCCAAAAGTAGCGACAGTTGCACGTTTCGGATGACCCGCTCGGATTCGAACATGAAGTGCGGGCCCCATAGGGAGGGGGCTCCCGCCTGAGACTTCCTCACAATTCACTCACAGACGAGGCTCCCGCTCGAGACTTCTTCCATATTCAGGCCTCAAGTCAGCGAGTAGTGATGATGATGATGATGATGATGATGATGATGCTGATGATGATGATGGTGATGATGATGATGATGATGATGATGATGATCGTTCGATGCCGATGATGGTGAGTGATCGTGCGATGGTGATGCTGATGGTGATGATGATGATGATGAGTGGGGAGTGATGGTGATGGTTATGATGATGCGGAGGAGGAAGCAAAGAAGAGCAGAGGAGAGGGAGGAGGAGGAGGAGGAGGAGGAGGAGGAGGAGATCCTGCGCGGAGGGTGTGCAGAGAAAACAAGAACCCCACTTAGGATGTGGGGAAAAAGAGGGCCTCAAGTCGAAGAAAAACTAGCTGTCCAAACGTAATCACACGTTCGGCTGCAGAAGGCCTTCCCGTCCTGGGCGGAGGAGGATCAGGACGACGCCGCGGAGGACCAGGTGGTGTGCGTCTGCACACTCACCAGGCTTGATGACTGACGTGCACGTCGATGAGCGCCCATGGGCAAAAGCAACACCCCATATGGGAACCAGTTGGCTGCACGCGACGCCCTGGGGGGCCGCGGGGAGCGCCGGAGCGAGGCCATCTGCAATGTCACGCCGTAGGATGCTAAGGCGCCCCCGCCGCGCCCCTCCTCCTCCTCCTCCTCCTCCTCCTCCTCCTCCTCCTCCTCCTCCTCCTCCTCCTCCTCCTCCTCTCTCCCTGCAGGCTTACAGCGCTCTCTATCAGTCCCCCTGCATTTTGAATCCCTCACAGTGGCCCTCGGCAAAGTGCCCGAGGATGATACGATGCTTCCTGCGCCGGGCGCCTCGCAGCCGTACAGCTGGCTGACCCCCAGGCGTGGAGCTCGAGAACATCGAATCCCAGGGAAACTGCTGGCGCTCCCTGCAGACTGACTTGCCCAGCGCAGTGCACCGCCTGCATCGCCTGTTTCTATTTGACAGGCTCGAGCGTGCGCCGTTCTTGCACTCGCGTTGGTGCCGTCACCTTGCCAGAGGAAGAACACGTGTAGAAGAGCAACAGCCGCCAAACATAATTGGTGGAGGTCCGCACGGACGTCTGGCATCCGCGCTGCGACACCCCCTGGCGGCGTCTCCGACGCCGCCCCCATGGGCGTTCCACGCGCCAGGAGGCCGCCAGGGAGCGGGGTCCATCGCCGATCTCAGGCATCCGCGCGCACCTCTGAAAGTTACGTTCATGCAATTGTTATTCTGATAATTTCGAACGCTGCGCCGAAGGTCGCCTGGCCGCCAACTCCATTGAAGGTCGTGTCCTGCGTGCGACTGTCCGCACCTTCTATTCGCAGTCCAGCTGCATCGTCATCTGGCGGATCTGGCGTGATGTGTCCAGCACAGTAACACTTGGAGGGCCTTCGCGCCTGCACGCGTAATTGTCGACCTTGTTGCTCATCAGGACATGGATCAGTACGCGGAGTACGGTGTAGCATACATGTTCCGTGGTCGGTGGCGCCTGTCCCAGGGTTGCTGCAAAGTGTGCACCCCCACCTGAGTAGGGGTACCAACTTCCCAGCCGCCCTTGGACAAGCGCTCCCGTTGGCGGTCAACTATATTTGTACCTTTCTTCGCCTGCAAAATGGAAGCCGCCATCCTGCGTCATGTAAGGGTCGCGCCCGCCGATCCTCAGGTCGATAGGAGCCGTCGTCGAACCTCTCGGGTTCCACGTGGCCGTGTGTGCAGACTTATTGCGGATGCTCCGAGCTCCATTAGTTTTGAGCCGACCCTAAGAGTTGACGCCACTCCAGCCTGGAAAAGTTGTTACTTTTGAGTCATGTCTGATTGCTTAGTCGGGTCCATCGTGTACCAGGTGACACACACACATACACGCCAAATTCGATGCAGTCCGGTTTGTTTGTGAACTCTCCCAGGGGCAGCTTGATATTTTCGACTTCGTTACATGTTTGCCCAGCGGCCGGATGGAGGTGACGACTCCGTCGTTGCCAGTCGTAATGCTTGCTCCGCAGGCCACGTAGACCTCCTCCGTCACCGCGTGGTCCTCGTGCGGGTACTCGTGCTCGTTTGGGATGTCGCTGCCCGTCCGAGATTGGGGCTTCGAACGCCACAGATCCGCGAGGTCGCACAGGCGTCGCGGCGCGCTCCGCTGCCGCCGCTGCCGCTGGCGCTGCTGCCCACGGGGCGCGCGCGATTTGGTTGACCCTGAGGCATTCGCCCCTGAGGATAGGAAAGGGCTTCCAGGTTGGGCTAGCACTGTGCCAGACCTCCTCGCCCTGGTGCCCCAAAACTCAGTGTCCCACCTTTGACGTGCCCACGGCGCCTCCCCGATGGCCCCTCGCACTCCCGCCGATCCAGAGCCCGACCTCGCCATCGCCGTGCAGGTAGTCGTCCCCGACGCTGCTGGTGAGGACAGGAGGCGAAACCCATACCGAAGCGCTCTGCCAGCGCTGTCTGGACGGGGAGCGGGCCTTCCGAGGCCGTCGAGGCTCGCGCTGCCAAGCCTGCGCCGCGCGACTCCACACGAGCTGAACGGTGCGTCCCGTCTCCTCGCTGCGGTCGCTAAGTACGCCCAACGAGCCGCCCGTGGAAGTCACCCCCGACGTCGTCGAGCACACGCGCCAGAGACCCGCTCAGACGCGAATTTGTGGACCCCGCCATCTCTCTGGCTGTCCACGCGGCTGCGGCCTCATTGGTGGATGGGAGCGCGGCCCAGAGAGAAGTGCAGCTGCCAGGCCAACGCGCCTCCGACCTCAGGACCCGCAGGGCCCGCTGCCCAGCGCGGCACGAAGGGCCGAGGTCACCGACCACATCCGGAGCTTCGTTAACCTCCGTGCCAAAGGGGGGGCCCGCCGGCCGTGTCCGAGTCTTTCGCGGGCGCCTCGCTGGTGGCCCTGCGGGAGCCTGCGCCCTGTCGCCGTTGGGGAGGTGCTCTGGCGCCTCGTCGGCAAGTGCATCCGCCACCAGGTGGCCGGCGCCGCGCTCGACCAACTGGCCCCGTTCCAGCGCTGCTTCGCGGGCCCCGGCGGCGCCGAGGCGGCGGTTCACGTCGCGCCCCAGCACCTGCCCCGTAGGGGACCATGGGGAGGTGCTCGTGCAGCTGGACTTCTCCAGCGCCTTCAACACCCTGGGCAGACAGGCTCTGACCTGCGCGGTCAACGAAGAGCTTCCCGGCTTCCACTCTTGGCATACTGGTGTTAATCCCGCCCGCCATCTCTCTTCCTGGGCAAGCAGACGGGGTCCGCTCTGAGAGCGGGGTACAGCCGCTCTGAGATAGGGGCGCAGCAGGGCAACCCCTTGGGGCCCTTGCTGTTCTCCCAGGCCTGGCGCTACAGCGCGCCGCCGAGGCCACCCTATGTGCACCGCGCCACGGCGCTGACGCCGCCGTCGATTCGATTTTCTTCTACGTAGACGATGGGTGCCTCGCGGGCGACGCGTTGGCCGTCGCGCGCGCGCTCGTGGCCTGCCTCGCCGCCATGGGCCTCAAACTGAGCGACGGCCTAGGCAATTGTGAAGTGATCACCGCTGGCGGAGACGCCTCTACGTGTGTCTCGACGGCTTCCCGCGGGGCCTCCGCCTCCGCACCGATCAGAGTTTCGAGTTGCTCGGCGCGCCAGTGGGGGACGCGGGCTCCTGCGCAGAGCATGCCAAGCAGCGGGGTGTCAGCGCCACCGCCTTGTTGGGGGCTCTTGGGGTATTCGAGAACGCGCAAGCCGAGCTGCATCCTCCGCGGCAGCGCGCCTCCTTTTGAAAACTGGGCTGCTCCGCGCGCGTGGTGCCGCTCACCGCGCACGCCGCCCCCCTGCTGGCCATGCGCGGACGGCGCTCTGACTTCCGTCGGCAGTTCTACCCCAGCTGCTCCAACGACGCTGGCCTTGACGGGGGTATCCGGGCGGCCGCGACGCAGGCCCACAACGCAATCGTGCGGGGCGCCGACTGGGTGGTGTTCGACCGCGCGCAGTACGGCGAACAGAAAGCCTTGTCCGACCCCGTGGACAGCGCCTCGCTCGATGGGCTTCTGGCGGGCGTCATGGCTGGCAGAGGGCGCGCCTCTCCCTGGCGCAGGCGCGGGGCGCTGCCGCATGGCCCCAGGCGCCGCCCTGCGAGACCGCTAGAATCGCTTTCCCACGCCACCTCATGGCGGTCGGCCTTCAGAGGCGGCTGCGAGTCCAGCTCTTGCAGGAGGCATGGATGTGCCCAGTCTGATGCGACGTGATGGACGTTTCCAGCGACATCGCCCTGGCCTGCGCCTGCTGCGGCGACCGAGCCACGCGCAAGAACGCCCTGCGCAACCGGGCCTTCTCCGACGCCGTGGCCGCTACCCGCGCCGGGGCGGAGTTAGGGCGTCCCGGGCTGCTGCCCGCTCGCACCGCTGGGGAGACCATCCCCGGGGGGAGGGCAGAGCGGGCCCCAGGTGGGCGACAACGTCCGCCGACCCGCCGACGTCTACTTGCCGCGGTTGCGCAATGGCACGGCGGCCGCTTGAACCTTTGCGGCCGCGTCCGGATCCTCGTAGGGCCGGTCGCTTCGTCAAGCCTGGCGATGGAGCGGCGCGAAGAGTTCAGGTGGCAGCACCAGGACACCGCGCGGCTACGCGCGGAACAGCTCTTCACCTTCCTCCCCATGACGGTGGCAGCCTTTTGCGGCGGGTGCGGCCGCGAAGTTCGCAAGGCCTTCGGGATCTTGGCTAAGCGAGAGGTGGTTGACGCCGCGGGGGAAGACGCGGCTCATGTTGCGGACCAACATGCTCGGCTGCGTTTTGTCTTTTTCCACAGGGAAAACGCGTGGGCGGCGTTGCGGCGCCACCCGACCCAGCCCGCCTGGCCGCGGCCGCGGCCCGCCTGGCCACTGCCGTGGCTTCTTCTGCGGCGGGCGCTGTGTGAGACGTCCCCGTTGCTGCCTAGCGACCACCGTTGATACCCCCACCCTTGCTTGGCAGCGCGGGCGCGCCCACGCGCCTTTCCGCGGGCGCCGCTGGTGGTTCTTCACGCGCGCCAGCCGCTCTTTCCTCGGCGGAGCGATGCATGGATCCCACAGGTGGCATCCCCGACCAAGCCGCAGCGTGCTGTGCTCGGTCATGCGCCCCCCGCAACGTTCCCGACTCCCTTCTCGCTGCCGCCCCCCAAAGACTTCCCACGACGACCCCCTTCACGACGACCCTCCACGGGGACCCCCCCTACGACGAACACGACAAATGTCATCCACTCCCGCGTTCCTTCCGTTTCCGCCGCCGTGTCGGTGTCGCCGCTGTGGTGTCCGTTGCCTCGACGCGGGGGGCCCTTTTCTCCTCGTCCCTTTTCCGGCCCGTCTGTTTGCGTTTGCTCCTCCCTTCCCTCTTCGTCTCCCGTCCCGCCTTCTTTCCTCTCCCTCGCCTTCTCCCCCCTTGCTCCCGGCTTGCTGTGTTCCCTCTGCCCCTTCCCGTCTGCCCCCCCGCGCGCTTCGTCCTGCCGGGCCTGGTCTCCCGCTTGTGCGTTCGCCGTTGCTTCCCGTTCCCTGTCTCCCTCCCTGTCACCGCGCAGCACAGACTGCTGGGAGCTGGCGTTAGACCCGCGAGCAGCGACGGGCGTTACTGTGGCGCAGAAGCACCGTCTGCTACAAGAGAGTCGGGAGCTGTTTGTATCAGGTGGGTTTCCAAGAGGAGGCGGAAAAAGGAGGAGGGGAGGGGGAGAAAAAGGAGGAGGAGGGCCTTTGGCCTGCCCGGCCGCGATCAACGAGGTTCGGCGGGCCCACAGTCAATTTCTACAGCTGTTCGCCGTTCCTTGTCGTTCGCAAAGACAATCTGCTCGTCGCATTGGATGCACGTGGTGTACCCAGATTCGCCGCTGGCGTCTCTGAAGAGGCGGGGTTTGCCAGTCAGCGCGTGTTCGCGTGAGGCCGACATCACTGAGATCTTCCCGCGCCGTGCGGGCTTCGTCTCGAGTTTCCTCGGCTGGGACTTGCGTCCTCCCGTGCAGCTGCCGTCAACCCAGCGTTTGCCACGAACATTTCCGCGGCCATGGTCTGTTCCTGCTTCCATCGCCGCAGTAGGTTGAGACGACACATGTTTCATTTCGCTGGCCTGAATATCCGGCTGCGGTGCGGTGTCGATGATCTCTACCTTGTCCATGTGGTCGTGCCTCTCACCTGCTTGGAGCACGCAATAGGTTAGGTGAGACATTCGGCTGATCATTGATTTTTCTGGGAGCTTCAAGGGCGTGGTGATTTGCAGCCCAGGTGTGCGGTGCGGCATGCTGTTCCAAAATCGTGGCGTTGGTGCAGAGTGCTCTTGTCACGCTGTCGTCCCCCCACCACTTCCGATTCTCGTCTCTTGCTTCCTTTCGCGGAATCAGCATTGTTGCCCGCGGTTCTGCCCCCCCCTTCCTCCAGTGTCATCTTGGCTCTGACGCGTTTCTGGTATGGGCAAATGTTTATCCATGTGCTTTCGATTGGTCGATGTTTGTCCTGACTGTCATCTTTGAAACATCTGGCTGGCATATATGCACAAGTCCGCCAAGGCCGCGTTCTTGCTCCATTGGCATATATTTTGAGGGCGTGTTGTTCGGCCTGCGCTCTGTCAGGGCCCGCCCGTGTTTTCAGAGTCGTTTCGCGTAGGGCGCCGTGCCTCATTGCTCTCCCCGGCATATCCGTAGGACCCCCACGCAGTGCACCGCGTTTGGTCTTCGTTCTGATTCGCCGCTCCGCAGACAGCCCGCCCGCGCTGGTATGTTGAAGGCCGCAGGCCCGCATCCATATAGCGCGTGAATTTTTACAGTGCGCCAGCGAAACACCTTGCCAGATGTACTTCACCTCTCCATCCCGGGTCGCCCCTGCCTGGCAAGGGTGCGCTCCTGCGTCGGGGCTTCTCCTTCGAGCTCCCTGATCTGACAGCTTTTCCACGGCCAGGGTCGCGGCCGCGTCCAACCGCCGCTCCCGTAGAGCCTCTGCTTGCCCTGTGCGATCGCCGCGAAAATTGCCGAGGGCCTTTTCGCCTCCTCTTCCATCTCATCAATCTCCTCGAGGGTCGCTCCCTCCGACTGGCTTCTCCGTCCCACGCGAAGTCGTAGTCTTCGGCGATGCCTTGGATATTAGCTGTCCAGGCCACTGTCTCAGGACGACCGCGGTGTCCATGGCGATGGGGTTCAGGATTGTGCCGCTTGCTCTGTTTACTCCTCCTCTCTATCTGTTTACTCCTCCTCTCTATCTCTCTCGCTCTTTCTCTTCCTCCTCAGTGGGCGTTGGCAGTTGGCATGTTCTATCCGTAGGTCCTTACCGACGGCCGCGCGGTCGTACTTGGTGCTGCGTTGATCGTGATATTAGCGTAAGTTTCTTTCTCGAGACCTGAGATCTTAAGCATCAAGGGCCTTGCAGGATATTCGAGACTCCTCTGGCACCGTCTTGAGTTCGTCGGACGCCATCGTGCGCCTCGTGATGTACGACTAGATACCCTCTCCAGGCATCCGCTACATGTTCTTTTCGTGCAAGGCTACGTCGAACAGCTCCTCCTCGCGGACCTGTCGCATTCGGCCATTCGCCGGGCTCTTCAGAAGGAGGGAGTTATCCCTGCCCATGTCTATCCCTATTTCCTCCCAGTCATACGAGGAGGCACTGATGAGTCAGTGCCCCACCGCGTGGGCGGCTGTGCCGCTGAGTCCGTCCTGCAGGTTGACATGCGTCGCTATCTGTGTCTCGCCGCCCATGCGATCCTAGACCGCGTCACAGACCCGCTGCATATACTGCTTGAGGAGTGCTGGATGTCCGTCGCGGAGCGGGGTGTTTCTCTCTCTCTCTCTCTCTCTTTCTCGGGGTGTTTTTCTCTCAGCTCCTCCTCCTCCTCCTCCTCCTTCTCCTCCTCCTCCTACTTTTCCGCGCTTGTGAACATCGGGGCCGGGCTCCCCTCTACCACCCCCTCCCCGCTCTGCACGACCGCTGCTGCAGCGGCATGGCGGTCAGCACACCACACTTTGGAGATATGATCGATGGATGGGAGGAGGAACGCACTGACGCAGTTGCACGAACATGCTTGGGTGCATGGGCCCCTCGGCAGGCTGCGAGGCGATGATCGCTTGAAGCGTCAGCGGGCCTGCGTGCTGCAGCATGCAGGCCGAGAAGAGGGAAAGAGCACCTCGAGACCCACGCTGTCGGTCAAGATTGTAAAAGAGCGGGGGACTGATGAACCGAGCACCTCACCTCCAGGAGGCTCCTCCGTCCTCCGCCTCCTCCCACTACGCGATGCAGCCCTCTACGCTCTCGGACACAGGCCCTTCGCTCCTCTTGCCGCTCGATCTCTCGCCCTGTGACGGCTCTGCACGCCTCGTGCCCTCGCGTCCTCATCGTCCTCGTCCCCCTCCGCGACATCCGCAGCGTTCGACATCCACGACGCTACTGCAATGGGGCCGTACGCCGTAGCCGCTGCCCGCCGCGCGATAAGATTGCCTGGCTGCACCGTCGGGCGACCTTCGCTCCCTCTCTCGTCCTCACAAGCATACCCTGAGACTGCCTCACCAGTTATGACCTCGAGTCTTGAAATTTCAGCTCCTAGGATAGAGGGTGGATCCTTCAACAAAGTAGTGCTCTCGCTGCAGCGCCGCGCACGATCGTCCCGAAAAGCTGTGACGCCTTCAAGGATGGAGGACGGAGCCTTTTCAACGTGCGGCTGTCGCTTCAGCGCCGTGCGCGTTAGTTCTCGGAAGCTGCAGCAGCAACATGGATGGAGGGCAGGTGGTTTGCAACATGTGGCTCTCGTTGCAGGGTCGCGCACGCTCTTTTCAAAAGCTTGCAACACCGTCACATCTCGAGAGCGTTTCTTTTTTTCAAACTGCGATTCTCGTTTCGTGCGCAGTTTTTTGGATCCAGGGCGGGCCATTTCGAACATTTGGCTCTCGCCTCAGCTCCGTCCGTGGTCGTTTCAAACGCTCGCACAGGCATGGTGTTTTGGCAGGATGTTGGACTGTCAGGGCGTAGCCGCGCAGCCGTCATGTTGATTCGTCTTGCTGAAGTCCACCCTCCTTGATTCCCAGTTTAGGCAATGTCTTTCGATGTGGCAGTCCCCACAATGACGAGACATGTTTGCAGGGACTTGTGAGGAGGGAAGTTGGAATGAATACGTATTGCCACAATGTCGAGTTCACTTGTTCCTCATCCTCGTCCTGCATTTTACTGTGGCTGTGTCTCTCTAGTTTGTTTTCGCGGGGGGTTCGATGTGGGCGCCGTCCATTCAGTTCGGCCTACGCGCGCGCGAGTTTACTTTCTGTGTCCGCCGTTTTCCCCTTCTGCCTTGTCTCCCTACAGGTCCCGAGTCCGGGGTTACTGACAGGTTTTCTGGCATTGTGCTGAATATGGCTGCGCCCGGGTAGTGTGCCACGCCATGGTGTGGTCAGCCCTCGGTCCTCCGCCCCTGCTCCCCCTCGCCCCATTCAATGCACTTGGCGTCTTCGTTTCAAGGCTGCTTTGATTTCTCTGCGCACGGGTGGGTGCGAGTGGGCAGTTGCGATGTGTTGCTCCGTCTCGCGCTCCAGCCCAGTTACGCTGTGGTGATATGCAGTCAATGAGGTTGGGGCCACGTATCTTATCATCGTTGTGTAGAACAAATCCCCCTCGTCCTCCTCCTCCCCCTCCTGGCTCATTCCCTTCCCCCCGTTTTCGCCTCCTGGCTCCCTCCTTTCCCCCGCTCCTTTTCCCCTGCCGCCCACTGGCCAGATGCGCCGCCCCGGCCGTGGCCGGCCGCCGCCCTTTAGGGCATCGACGTCGTGGCGGTGCCCGTGGCTGAGCTGTTGCAGGCCTGTGGCCTGCCTGGGGTCGAGGACGTCGGGCCGCAGTCGTCGTCATCGTCGTTCTCCTCCTTCTCCTCGCCGTTCCTTCCCCTCCCGTCTTCCTCCTAGTCGAATGGGGCCCGCGCGCGTGCCCGTCGCCACCGCGGTTCAAGCGCGCTCGCTATATTTTCACGTACAGAAGGAAAAAAGGGGCCGCCGCTATGATTTTTCCAGTTCCATCATGCTTTCTGCATCTCACCTATGCCACCCGCAATTCTAGTTGGTAGCGGAGCTGGGGGCGACCCCAGTTCGCGATCCACGGATTGCTCAAAATATGATGTGGACGCACATTCGCATTTCCCTCAAACTCCGCATTGGCACCACCGTCCATATCCTGAACAGTTTGTGCTTATGTTTGTTCTGCAAACTTTCGGGTGATTCGCTTCAGACGCTCACTGATACGATGAGGCCAACGCCAGACCGTGCAAGGCGTGAGGAACCGGCTGCGAGGGCATCCGCAGCTGTAGGTTACGCCATGGGAATTGCGCGCCTTCGACGGTGCTGCGCCTGTTTGTTCTTGTGGCCAGCCTGACCTCGGCGCGCACGACGCGCATACTTATATCAAGATGCGGTCGAGTGTGTTGGGATGCTCCTCTTCAGTGGTGGTTCACGCTATCACGTTACATTATCTTTCGTTGTATTCAGCACTGTCAAGATATGAAGTATTATAGTAGTGCGTGTTCTTCTGTTATGCCTTTGTTTCTGGTACGATGTTTACCCTATACTCTGCGTTCTGTTTACGATGTGATGTTATGTGTTGCTAAGACTGTGCCATGCCACTGGTAAACGATGACATTTCATATGAGTTGTCCTCATGGTTTTATCACAACAATGTTATCAAGTATTGCGTGGGATGCTGCACAGTGTTCATTCTATGTTGAAATGGCATGTTATGTCACGGTCGTCTTCTTCAGCGTCAATTGGTCCACGGCGTTGTCACGCATATGTTTCCGCGCGGTAGCACTTGAACAACGCTTTTGTGATGCCCCGTTCGATCATGTGGTGCGCTGCTATGTCATGGTATGTTCGATATGGTGTTATGGTACGTTATATGTGCTGTTATATGAGTTACGTTCTGATGCGTCCTCGTATACGATTACGTGTGGTGTCGCGACATAGCATGATATGACTTGGCATGAAAAGTTATGCTACGTTATGTGATCATATGTTATGTTATGATGTATTCGGCCATTGTGTGACTTTTGTCATGTCAGTGTATGGCCTGCTCTGTGGTGCTACGCCACCTGATGTTACTGCATGCTATGCATGATCATTTATGCCATGACATACTAGATGATACTTTATTATGTCATGGTGCTGTACCATGTTATGTAAGTTTGCATTGTGGTGTGTTTTGCTGCGCTATAGTATGTTCAGCTAGTAGGCTCGGTTATGCCATGATGTGCTATGTTCTGCACTGTTTGTTATTTTTGTTCTGTCATGCTCACAGGGGCGGGAGTCTCCCTCTCTCGGCGCACCTGTGGATCTGGCGGCCGCGGTATGTTGAGTGGGCCGGTCTGGTCGGGAGGGGCTGGATTCTCGCGGTTCTCGGTGGATTTGGGGATTTGGCGGTCGCGGTATGCAGAGTGGGCGGGTCGGTCGGGAAGGGATGCAGTCTCGGGGACTCTCGGTGGACCTGGAGATCTGGCGGCCGCGCTAGGCAGGATGGCGGGTCGGGAGGTCTGTTCTTAAAATCTGACGACCTCAATTGTCGGGTGGGGAACCATGGCGTACCCATTAGCGCGTGTTGCTCGTTGTTGTTTCTTGCGAATGCGCGCTTGTTGCGTTTCTTTGCCAATATGCTTTTTAGGTGCGGTTTCGTGTGTGCGTGTATGTGAGTTTCCTTGAAAGATGTGTCCTCTCTCTCAGGTGGCTTCCGTTGCCGCTTCCCTCTGCATCTCGCCTGTCAATTTGTACCGTCGCGCTGATTCGTCTTTCCCTTCTTCCTCTGGCATTCTTTCCCCCGTCTGTCCCTCACGGCTGCCCCCCTCGTGAGTGTCGCTGCCGATGCCCCAGGCTCCACGCTGTTGCCGAGACGCCAGAAGTATGTGTGTGTGTGTGTGCGGATAACGACGGCAGTGGCGGCGGCGTAGTGGGAGCGGGGAGGGACGTCAGTGGAAGCACGGCTGGAGGTGAAGGTAGCGTGCGATAAGGTCCAGCTGTGGCGTTCTGGATGTCAGCATCCAGCCGTGGCGCTGCTCCGCGAGACACAGGCGGTGAAGCTGCAGCCAACCGTCATCACCTGCAACATCCCGATCAGCGCATGCGAGAAGGGTCGGCAGGGGCAGTGGAAGCCGGCTCTGGCGCTGCTCACCAGCACCCCGATCAGCGCGTGCGAGAACGATCGGCAGAGGCAGTAGCAGCCAGCCCTGGCTCTGCTCAGCGAGATGCCCGTCTCGAAGTGGGAGATCACCATTATCAGCTACAGCCTTCCTATCACCGCGTGCGAGAAGCACGGGCAGCGGCAGGTACAGCTGGCCCTACTGCTGCTCAACGCGATGTTGGTCGTGAAGCTTGAGCTCCCCACCAGCATCAGCTACAGCACCCCGATCAGCGCGTGCGAGGAGGATTGGCAGGGGCAGTGGCTGCCGATCCTGGGGCTGTGCTGAGCGAGATCGTGGTCGTGAAGCTGGAACCCGCCATCGTCATCAGCTACAGCCTTCCGATCAGCGCGTGCGAGAAGGACGGGCAGGGGCAGTGGCAGTCGGTCCTGGGGCTGCTCAGCGAGATGTTGGTCGTGACGCTGGAACCCACCAGCATCAGCTACAGCATCCCGATTAGCGCGTCCGAGAAGGACGGGCAGGGGCAGTGGCTGCCTCGCGTGCGAGAAGTGCGAGCAGCAGCGGTCGGCCCAATCGCTGCTCAGCGATATGTGGGTGGTGAAGGTGGAGCCCGCCATCAGGCTTGCCATCGCGAGATCGCGAGTTACACCCTGATCAGCGCGTGCGAGAAGGACTGGCATGGGCAGTTGCTGCTGGTCCTGGCGCTGCTTGGAGCAGCGGGCCGGTGAGCACGTCCAAGTCCTTCGAAGAGCTCGGGTGGGAGTTGCATGCAGCAAGCGGCCCGCTCCCCACCGTGGACCTTCCTGCCTTTGGCGCCGCCATGCGAGTGGTGGCAGTGGCAAAGCGGGCAGTGGGGGCGAATACGGATGGCAGTGGCAGCGCGGTGAGAGAAGCGGGTAGGGAGGGCAGCAGTGACAGCACTGTAAGAAGCGCGGGCAGGGATGGCAGTGGCTGCACGGCGGGAGGGTTGCGGTGAGACGACGAGGAGGACGAGGACGACGAAACAACAAAAACGGCTCGCCGAGTGGCACACCTGATCCACCCGGGCATCGGGGGCCTTTCGCGAGCCGCCCGCCTGCTGGTTGGCAGCGCGCTGCCTCTTTACCACACCGCGCAGCGCGCGGCGGAGCCCGCCGCCGCCAGTGCGGCCGGGCGCCGCCGCCCCGCCTGCGGGGTCCCCTGCAGGCGGGGCGTGCTCCTCCCTGTTCGCTTCTGCCCTTCCCCGCCCGTTTTCCCTCCCCTCCGCGCGCTGCACTGGCGCTGAGCGGCTGCCTGCAGCCGCCACGCTGGGGGCCCAGGCCCAGTCTTGCCGCCCGCCACCCCGCGCTGGCCCAGCGGTTGGCTGGGCGCGCTCCTCCCTTGCCGCCGTTTCCGCGCACCCCCCTGGGCGACGCGCGGCCCTCCGCCTGGCACTTCGTGCGCCTCGGCAGTTTCAGGGTACTCGACTTGGTGTACTCGTTCTGGTACCCACACTGGGCCCCGCCGCCGCTGGAACCCCGGCGCAGCAGCCGCCTCAGTTCCCGCTGGCGGGGCTGGCCGCGCCAGCCGCTCTGGGAGCGACCCATCCCTCTGAACGGCCCTCGTTTTTTCTCCCTCCCCGCGGCCGCCCGCTCTTCCGTCCTCCCCTCCTCTTGCATGATGGCAAATTCGCTACAACGGTGCCCCTGTTTAGACGACCGCTGCCTAGCCACCGACAAAAAAAAAGTGCGAGCGTGCGTGTGTGAGTGTGGATGTTTGCGTTTGTGTGTGTGTGTGTGTGGATGTGTGTGCGTGTGTGTGTGTGTGTGTGTGTGTGTGTGTGTGTGTGTGAGTGTGTGTTTATGTGTCTGTTTGCGCCGGGGGGCTTTGTAGGCCTAAGTCGTTCTCACGAGAACCTCCCTGGAATTGCTTCCGAACGCCAGGATTGGCCCTCTCTGGGGCCTCGCGCTGGTGGTGGTGTCATCCATCCTTGTTCCCAGCCACCCCCCCGGGGAGGACGTGCCGCCCGGCGAGCACCTGATCGCCAGGACCTTAGGAACGCACCGGCCGTCGGGCGAAGGCCGCTTGCGGGGGCCGCCGCCGAATGGATCGCGCCCTGGTCATCGTTTCGGGAGGCGATGTGGTCGCACGCGCCGTGCGATGTTCAAAGGCATGCTGCTGTTCTCGCGGGCAACAGGGGTGCTGACAGGCGTATGGTGGCACTCGCAGGCGCACTGTTGCGCTCATGGACATCCTTTGGTGTTCGCAGGTCGCAGCGATTCTCGCAAGCTCACCAGCCGCGTTCTCGCCTATTCACACAGGACGATAGGAGCCAGGGGATGATGATGACGTTGAGGAGGGGGAAGAGGAGGAGGAGGAGGAGGCGGAGGAAAAGGATGATGGTGAGGAGGAGGAGGAGGAAGAGGAAGAGGAGGAGGAGGAGGTCCGTAGCCATTGTGGCTCAAGTCCGGAGTGTTTTGGCACAGGACATGACCTTTTGGCAATGGGGAAGGACGGTCCCCACCAGTGCCACCCCTCGCCCATTGGTCGGACGAAGCGTTTTGCAACTCAATCTTTCTTTTTGTGAACCCCTGCAGGAGCAACGACGTGTCCGCCAGGTTCTCCCATGGCCTCGGCTTGCAGATCGTGGCCCTTGGGTTCGCAAGCCGTCTGGTGAATCTCGGCAATGGTACGCGGACCAGGGAGCGGCTGGCGCCAGCAAGGTTTTTTGCCACACCTGCGGCTGCAAGAAAAGAAAAAGCACGATTGGTTCTGCAAGCGTTGCCTTCAGCCCTTGGCGTTCGTGGAACCGTCCGCTCCACCAGCTGCCGCTGGTGCCCGGGCAAGCCTACCGCCCCTTGGCTCGTTCCCAGCGTACGGAAAGAACGACACGGGCGGAGGCCCGCTGGCCACCCCAAGGGCGATATGGGCGGCAAGGGCGGCAGGGTGGGCAAAGGCAAAGGCTTCGGTGAGGGCGAGTCAGCTGGCCAGCACCCTGGGCCCAAGCCCCAAGGCCAGCAGGCGACGTGCCCGCCCCTGGGTATCCGAGGGTATGGGCCAGAAGGCCAGCGCTCGCCTGGCCTCCAGCTCGGAGATTCTCGATGGCTGCAGCGTTCGTCGGCAGGTTCATTGGCCAGCTACCCCAAAGACGACATACCAGCGCTGCAGGAGTTTGTGGCCAACTTCCGTCGGCTCGGTGACGGCCACCAGACGAGTATCTACGACGGCTACGTCCGCCAGCTGCTAAGGTCCGCCACGCTGGAGCCCATGTTTGTCGGCGCGGCCCAGCACGCCATGCGGGAGGCCAAGAAGGTCTTGGACAAGAAGGTCCGCACTGCCGAGCAGCTCAAAGCAAGTGCACCAGGCAGAGAAGGCGGCCACCGGTGCGCTGGCGGATTTCGAGGAGTGCCAGGGCAAAGACCACACAAGGCGGTGCGCATGTTGGCCAGACATGTACCACCCGAGGGCACGGCGGTGAAGGCGGCCGCCAACAAGCCAAGTCACGGCTTCAGCCTCGAGCGCCTACTCGACGACCAGTCCTCCTTCGAGATCTTCGCGGGCGACAACCTCTTCGGCCTGGCGGCGGAGGGCGCGGAGTTGCCGGAGCTCGAGCGAGAGGAAGCGGCCCGCCGCAAGGCTGAGGTTGAGGAAACCATCAAGCGCGCGGTCCTGGAGTCCTTCGGCGCTGTCAAGCAGCGGGCAAAGGAGTTGGTTGATGAACAGCGTGCTCTCCGCGCGCGCATGCAGGCCAAGAGGCGGAGGTTCAGCGACAGCGAGGACGCGTGCTGCGAGTCGGCAGGCCGTGCTCTTGCGACCCCGGCCGCGTCTGCAGAATCAGCAACCCATCCTGCTGCCGTGGCACCCTCTCCTGCCGCTGGTGGGGTTCGAGCACCGCGGCCTCCTTCTGCTGCTGCCGCGGCGCAGGCCAATGACTCGGCAGCAGCATCGCAGGCGGAGCAGAAGCCAGTCGAACCAGAGGACCCTGCAGAGCACCGAAGGAGGTTCTACATGGCCACGCTGGCAGCGCGTTCAGCTGTCGATCCGTCGCAGCCCCGGCAGGCTCTTCAGCAGCATCATGTGGCATATGGCCTTGGACAGGGGCATCGCCTACCCCGCCTGGTCTTGGTCGCTAGACTCACCGGCCCAGAGCTCGCCGAGACCCCCTGGGAGAAACCTTAGATATGCCAGTGTCCTCTGGGCGCCGGGACCGCCTAGCGGGATCTCCAGGTTGGGAATTGGTGCGAGTATGGCAGGAAGGGAGCGCCACATGTTCGGGATATGGATTGCCTCCCGATGCTTGTACCACCAGTGGGTCGAGGACAATCGCGCCTGGGGCTTCGCGACCTACAGCGACGCCCTCATCTTCCCCCAGCCCCCATCATGTGCCACGCGCGGTTTCGATCTATACCTTGGTCAAGATACCTGGGCGCCGCCGGCAACCTTCGTTGAGCGCAGTATGCCGTCATCCTGTCCAGTCGCCGCCGGCGGGGGCGGCGCAACCATCGGCTGACGCTTCCGCCTGCTATCCCGCGGCGGTCGCCTCGCCGTCTACTGGAGCGGCCAGCGTTTCGTCAACGCGTTGCATTTCTTTGACGACTGCTTCTTCCACGTCAGCGTCTGCAGCTCCTGCAGCCCTGGTTGGTCACCGCCCACTTCGCGGGGCTGGGGGCGCCCCGAAGCAGGCTGCGCGTGCGCGCGCCGCGCCCGTGCTGCCTGC
>CAUYUJ010020363.1:115000-145000 GCA_963575745.1 Prorocentrum cordatum
GGCCATGTCCCTGCCCCCATCCGCCACATCCTCCCCGCCGCGATCCCACGAGAGGATTGGGGTTGACGGCCCATCGGAGTTCTTCCTGCAACCAGTCGCATGTTCGGCAGGCTCGCTTGGATTGAATCTAAGAGATGGGAAAAAGGAACGCCCTCGCACATGCCTCTTCGGCAGCAAGGGCAGATTTTGCGAGCGTGCGGGCAATCGGTTCGCAATGAGCATGCACGCGCCTGCAAACATCAATCGGCGCACGCGCTCGCGGACATGTCGAAGTGCGATGAGGAGGTCCCTCATTACCTTTTGGCGCAGTCTGGAGTGAAGCACGGCTTTCGCGCGCGCCGTCTTAGGTTCTTACTCGCACTATATCGAGGCAGGCGCTCGCTGCAGTTTGACATGCGGGTGTCCGCTGAGACGTCCGTGGAGCAAGGGGTCCTCACGGGGTGCTCGGTTGCCACATCACTCATGTTTTGATGATTGGCGTGCTTGACGAACCGGCGCGCCCGTGCATTAGCATCCCCTTTTACCGCGTCGTTGATGACATCACTACCGGGGCCGCGGGCAAACGCAAGCAAGTCATCCACGCGGTGATTCGGGCCACCAGGTCCATCGGCGTCCAGTTGGAGCTCCTGGGGTTCACCATTTCGCCCGCCGAGGGCATTGCCGCGGGCTCGTCGGCCCAGGTCAGGTCGCCCAGGTCATTCGCATGTGCCTCAAGCCGCGGGACTTCGTGAGCTTGGGGGCCACGAAGAACCTAGGGGTGCACTTCGTTGGGGCTCCGTGGCGCTCAACTAGGAACCAGCAGCGTAGGTGGCATTCGTTGATCCAAGGCTCTCCAGGTTCCGAAGCCTCAATTCAACCTTCTCTGGCATGCAAAGTGTCGCCAAGATAGGGGGGATCCCTGCAACCTTCTACGGGGTCAGGGTCACGGGCATGGTTCCCGCCCAGTTGGCCTCGCCCAGGGCCATCATAGGCAATGCGGCGTCTGGCCCAGCTAAAGGCCGCAGCCGCACCAAGCAATTCCCTTTCAAGCAGTGCCCAAAGCTGGGCCCCACGTGCCAAGCCAATTCCCTGCCCTTAGGAATGCGGCACCAGGCGATCCAGCAGCAGTGGCTCCCAAAGCCGATCCTCAGCACGTGCTGGAGGCATGGCCTGTCCTCCTACCCTGCTGTCGAGCGGTCCAACGTCCTGGGCCCCGCGGGCGCAGTCCTGGCCACCTTGCTGCGCCTGAGTTGGGGAGGGGTGGAGTACGACGGGCGGGGCATCGACGGCGGGGTCCTGATTGACCTCTCTCCACCTTCGGTCGGCGCGCGGTGGCCGCCCTCATTGAGCAAGGCATGTGCCGCCAGCAGCCGCGCAACGTTTCGGCGCCAAGAGCTGCTGGCCAGGAAAAACCACTTCGACTGTCAGCCATCCGCGAGGAGATCCAGCCTTTTTCGGATAGATGAGAGCCTCGACGCGGCCATTCTCCTTAGCGGGGTGGTTGCTGGCGGTTGCCCCTGTCAGTTGGAGCTGTTCGTGGACCGTAGAGTGATTGACCCGTTTTGTCTCCTGCGCGGCCTGTCCGTAGGGACCCCAAAGCAAAGGCTCCATGGGTGCCCTGGCTTCCACTTATTCCGTCGAGATCTGGACCTGGGTGGTATTGCTCGGGAAGGCGTAGGCAGGCTCGAGCAGGATCTTTTGTAGACCAGAGCCCTGGCCCCAGACCCTCGGGCCGAATGGCCCCCTCTGTCATTGGCCCTTTTCGGGCTTTGGCACTTGCGGCACCCGTCGGGGCTCTTGTGTCCTCGGCCGTGCATAGATGGGTCAGGCCTCGACCAAGGTAACCCATTCTCTTCCAAGGCAGGGCGGGCTGTTGCTAGCATGCAGGAAGCCGGCGGATATGATGGCAGCGTGCTCGGGCCCTTACCTTCACCCCCTCCTACGTAGTGGTGTGTGTGTGTGTGTGTGTGCGTGTGTGTGTGTGTGTGTGTGTGTGTGTGTGTGTGTGTGTGTGTGTGTGTGTGCGTGTGCGTGCGTGCGTGCGTGCGTGCGTGCGTGTGTGTGTGTGTGTGTGAATGAATGTGTGTGTATGTGTGTGTGTGCGTGTGTGTGTGTATGTGTGTGTGTGTGTGTGTGTGTGTGTGCGCGTGCCTGCGTGCGTGCGTGCGTGCGTGCGTGCATGCGTGCGTGCGTGCGTGCGTGTGTGTGTGTGTTTGCGTGTGCGTGTGTGTGTGTGTGTGTGTGTGTGTGTGTGTGTGTGTGTGTGTGTGTGTGTGTGTGCGTGTGTGTGTGTGTGTGTGCGTGTGTGTGGGGGGGGGGGGGGGGAGATTGATGCCTTCCTCATGGCCATCCGTCTAGCTGCCCCTGGTTCCCTTGCCATATTCTCTGGCTACCAGGCTGTTTCTGACGTTTGGACTGCGGGCCCAGACGCGGATCGATCGCAGGTCGCTTTTGCAGAGTTGTGGGGCGAGGTGTTCCCCCCCCCAGGCCAGTGAGGTTGGGCTCCAGCATATCGAGCCCAGGAAGATCAAGGCACACCTCCCTTGCCAGACTTGCTTCAGGACCTCGAATGTTCAGTTCTGGGCTTGGTTCGACCACGCGCTTGCCGACAAGCAAGCCCAGAGAGGTGCCCAGGCCCAAGTTTCCAACCTGCAGCTCGTGCGAAGGCGCAAAGATTGTCGCGACTCTGTCCGATTGGTTTGTAAGTTTACCGGCGCCTTCGGTAAACAATTGTCTCAGCATAATTTCCCCGAGGTCCAGCGGGTTGCAAAGGCCCGCCGCCCAACGTTCGATGGCCTCCATCTTGTGCGGGGCCGTCATGGCCACGTGTTGCAACGAGTTGGTAAGGCAGGGAAGGCATACGTGTGCACCCGCTGTGGAGGTCGTGGCCTGTCGGAGCGTGCTGCGTGTGCTATGCCACGCGCGGGCCTCCCCAGGCTCGCCCGCCAGGCCCGCAATTGTCGGCCGCAGCCCCGCCGCGGCCCACCACCTGCTTGCAAGCCTTGCGGAATCGCCCTGCGACGTTCTTGGCCACCGTCTGGGCCTCCTCGGTCTTCAGAACCTGCTTCACCCTTGCGGCGTGCGCAGTCTTCCCCAGTGGGCGGCGTTTCTTCCGCAGGTCGTCCAAGCCCATCAACCTGAGCTTCCTGCGGAGCCACGACCTGCGACCGCGACAAAGGCCCGCGACCCGCGCTAGCGACTCGCGCCTGCGACCTGCGACAAGCGACCCGTAAGACGCTGCCCGCGTCCGCGAACCGCGCCTGCGACCTGCGTCGCGGCAGTCGCC
Organism: Prorocentrum cordatum; assembly: GCA_963575745.1. NCBI lineage: Eukaryota > Dinophyceae > Prorocentrales > Prorocentraceae > Prorocentrum > Prorocentrum cordatum. The sequence goes on from CAUYUJ010020363.1 coordinate 118,266, forward strand.
ACGATGGCCAGCTTCCGTACTTGCTGGAAAGGTAGCGCGGGAAGAGGATGCACGCGCGCTTGCACCCTGCGGCAACAGCAAGGATGGCGAATGGCGCCCCCCTCGAAAAGGTGCACGGCGACGACGACGAACGCCGTCGCTTCATCCCTGCCGGCGCGAGCACACATGGTCTAGCCTGAGGTGGATGCAGCCGAGGAAAAACGAAGTGCAACGCATTTTTCCCCATTGCCGTGACAAAAGTACTATGCGGTCTGCATTCAACATGACCCAAGATTGGCGGAGTAAACGGAGTGGGCGGAGTAGAAATTACTCCGCGTGGACATGCATCCCGTCCCATTTTTCATATAGGAATGGGCGGAGTAATTTCCGATCCTGGTTTGAGATAGCAATGTTACTAATTAGAGGTAGACGAATTACTCCGCGGGATCGCGGAGGACGCGTGTCAATGTTAGGAATATTCAGAGGGATAGGAGATTCCAACATATCATAAAACCGCAGAATCTTTTGTCACGGCGGTGTGTATTTTTCCAGTTGTCTCCATCGACTGATCTCCCTCGAACGCGGCGCTGCAGCGGCGGCGCAGCTCGCGCAGGGACATCATCCGACTATGCTCCGCGTGGCAGTCTCAGTCCAGCAAATCCAAGCAATGGCAGCGCGCGTCGCGCCGCGATGCCCTCAGTGCAATAAGTCATCGGGGTGAACAGGACCCCAAGCGAAACGTCTGTGAATTTTGCTATGTTCCGGGTTGCTTATTTGTTTGCTCGATGTCGTTCTTGCGCGCGGTTTCTTTGGCGTTGCTGGACGCTCTTCGCGATGCCGCAGCACATGGTCGGGCCCCGACTCGCCTGGGCCCCGCCGCGGAGTCCGTGGGCCCTGGCCCCAGAATCAAAGGAGATCTGCGCCCTTGAGTCGAGGGCTCTGGACGCGGGGTCCGCGGGGCCCCAAGTACACAGGCCACCCGCGCGCGCTGGGCTTGCCCCCCGAGATGCCACCGGACGAGGCCACCGAAAGCTGCCCCGAAAGATGGCAGTTTCACATCGGCCGAATCATTAGCGAAAGTTGGGTGAATTATCTTCGGTCTTGTTTTTCACAGTGCGGAGCACCATCCGAGGCGTCGACGGGCAAGATTCGGAGCCCTTGCGCGGCGCGATTCGGAGCCCCATTCGGGACGTCGGTGGGCAAGATTCGGAGCAGGAACGCGGCCGCCGCAGGCAAGATTCGGAGGTGGGATTCGGCTACATGAGGTGCGATCAGCGCCGTCCTCAGCAGCCTCTCAGAAGCATCGGAGGAGCCCCTTGGGAGCTTCTCCGGAGCCTCTCAGGATCATCTCAGACTCTTCGCGCTCGCGCCCGCGCAAAGGCGGGCTCAATGCCCCCCCGGCGCTGCGTCGTGAAATGGAGCGTGCGATTTGCATCTTTCAGATTTGAAGAGGAAGCCGCATTCACATGCCATCTTGGGGGGGCAGTTCAGCCCGATAAGTTAATTGTCGGCCGCAGCCCCGCCGCGGTCCACCACCTGCTTGCAAGCCTTGCGGAATCGCCCTGCGACGTTCTTGGCCACCGTCTGGGCCTCCTCGGTCTTCAGAACCTGCTTCACCCTTGCGGTGTGCGCAGTCTTCCCCAGTGGGCGGCGTTTCTTCCGCAGGTCGTCCAAGCCCATCAACCTGAGCTTCCTGCGGAGCCACGACCTGCGACCACGACAAAGGCCCGCGACCCGCGCTAGCGACTCGCGCGTGCGACCTGCGACAAGCGACCCGTAAGACGCGGCCCGCGCCCGCGAACCGCGCCTGCGACCTGCGTCGCGGCAGTCGCCACGATGGCCAGCTTCCGTACTTGCTGGAAAGGTGGCGCGGGAAGAGGATGCGCGCGCTTGCACCCTGCGGCAACAGCAACGATGGCGAATGGCGCCCCCCTCGAAACGGTGCACGGCGACGACGACGAACGCCATCGCTTCATCCCTGTCGGCGCGAGCATACATGGTCTAGCCTGAGGTGGATGCAGCAGAGGAAAAACGAAGTGCAACGCATTTTTCCCCATTGCCGTGACAAAAGTACTATGCGGTCTTCATTCAACATGACCCAAGACTGGCGGAGTAAACGGAGTGGGCGGAGTAGAAATTACTCCGCGTGGACACGCATCCCGTCCCATTTTTCATATAGGAATGGGCGGAGTAATTTCCGATCCTGTTTTGAGATAGCAATGTTATTAATTAGAGGTAGACGAATTACTCAGCGGGATCGCGGAGGACGCATGTCAATGTTAGGAATCTTCAGAGGGATAGGAGATTCCAACATATCATAAAACCGCAGAATATTTTGTCACGGCGGTGTGCATTTTTCCAGTTGTCTCCATCGACTGATATCACTCGAACGCGGCGCTGCAGCGGCGGCGCAGCTCGCGCAGGGACATCATCCGACTATGCTCCGCGTGGCAGTCTCAGTCCAGCAAATCCAAGCAATGGCAGCGCGCGTCGCGCCGCGATGCCCTCAGTGCAATAAGTCACATCGGCTCTGGCTCATGGGTTCCTCCCCAGTGTGGTGCTCCAAATGTGCTGTCTTCGGGGCGTCGAGGCCCCGCTTGCTCGGAGGTCCCTGCCACGGGAACCCCGCAACAAAGACGGAGAGAAATCCTTGAGGCAGCTTAACGAGGGGAAGACTCCGTCCACAAGCCGCGTGGTGGGCCGATCCTTCCGCCTCATTGTTTCCCCAGTTGTTTTACACCCACAGCGTCGCGTTTCATCTGGAGGCAGACTTTCCGCAGCTTGACGGAGCTTGAAGGAAGAGGAGGAGGAGGAGGAGGAGGAGGAGGAGGAGGAGGAGGAGGAGGACGAGGACGAGGACGAGGAGGAGGAAAAGGAGGATAACGATATGGAGGAGGAGGAACAGGGAGGAGGAGGAGGAACAGGGAGGAGGAGGAGGAGGAGGAACAGGGATGAGGCGGAGGATATTCTTGGCCATATCCGTTGGCAACGTAATTTCAACACGATGCGGCGCGCATTGCCTTTCTTTTTCTCGGCATGGGCTGTACGATGTTGGAGTTTGACGTGCACGCGCGGGATGTGTCAGCATCTGAAAGGCGATGCTGGGCCCTTATTTCCATACAGGGTGAGTTTATGGGAGGGACAATGATGATGCTGATGATGACGATAACGATGATGACGATGATGATGATGCTGCTGATGATGATGGTGATGATGATGATGATGATGAAGATGAAGATGAATATGATGATGATGATGATGATGATGATGATGATGATGATGATGATGATGATGATGATGATGATGATGATGATGATGATGGTGATGATGATGATGAGCAGGTGCAGGATGAGGTGGAGGATATGAAGATGTGCAAGAGGAAGAGGGAACATGGGCAGAGGAAAGGCCATGAAGGACGAGGGAGGAGAATAGTGTGAGGAGAGAGAGAGAGAGAGAGAGAGTAGGATGGATGAGGGACCGAGAGACAAAGGATGAAGGGCGGTGGGCAGGCGATCTCAAGGCTCCCTTCGTCATCCGTTCCCACTCTTCGCTGTAACCCCTCCCCCCTATCCAGTAGGGTGACCCTGCACAATCAAGCTTGCCCTGTTGCTTTATCACGTCTGCCGCGCGCCATGCCCTCTGCATGGAGCTCGCTCACCTGAACAGTGTCTGAACTTTGGGTTTGTTATCTAGTTTCAAAGGAAACGGGCTCGTCTGCCGCCCCGGCCGGCTTGTTTTCGCCCGCCCCGTCGCCGCCCGTCGCCGCCTCTTCGTTGCCCGTCGCCGCTGCAACTGGGCTGCCTGCCGCCCCGCCGGCCTGCCGCCCCGTCGCCCCGTGGCCTGCCGCCCCGCCGCCGCCCGTCGCCGCCTGGTCGCTTCCCGGCGCCGCCGCCAACTGCGCTGGTGTGTCGCCCTGGCTGGCTTGTGGTCGCCCCGTCGCCGCCCCGTCACCGCTCGTCGCTGCCCGTCGCCGCCCCGTCGCTTCCCATCGCCGCGGCTTCTCCCCCCCCCCTCCCCCCGGGATTGCCGACCCGCCCTGAGGGTGGACAATCTACATTTGGTGTTGCCCCATTGTTCATTCTGCATATGTGTCCATTCCATCCCAGCCCAGCTGGCACCAACCCGCGCCACTCTGTGCAAAACACACTATGTGCGCACAGTCGTTCATCAAACATCATACATGTTCAAGAACCCATTGTAACACAAATGACAAAATACGCACGCGCGCGTCGTCGCGCGTACATGCCGTAATCTTCAACAATTTTCATCGCTGACGCGTGGACGCCATCATAGCCACAGGCGTGATTGGCATCGGTGCTAGCATGTTCTTGGACGTCGTCGTCGCCATCGTCGTCACCAACATCGCTGGTGTCATCATCGTATCTGCCGTTGTCGACGTCGCCATGATACCGCGCACGCCCGAATCACAGACTCGCACTGATGTGCCTGCATGTCAACGCGGCCTGCGAAACGCGCTGCGGTCAGCGCAACCGCGGCCGCGTCGGCTGCGCCATACTAGCTGGCCGCTCTGCGCGCGAGCCTGCTCGCGCTAGCGCGGCCGCAGCGACGCGCCAGCCAACGCCAAGCAATCATCACGATCGCCGCAGAATGCGCTTTGCAAACCAAGTTACAGGTGGGTGGGTGGAATGACCTCGCGAGCAGTGGGCTGACAACTCACTGCGAACAATGCGTTTGGGCGGAGGCGCAGCCGAAACCCGTCCCCGGTGAATAGGTGTGGGGCTGCGACTGCCGTAGCTGGTTGGGTTCAAAGGATCCTGCGCCTTCGTGGGAGCCTCCCTTCCCGCGGCGCCGCAGCGCTGCGGGCCAGGATCGTGCCGGGCCTTTAGTCCAGGCTGCACTTAGCCGATGGGCAGTCGTGAACGAAAAGTACGTCTATGAGGCCACTTTCTACGACGGCGAGTGGGAGAAAAAGAGCACGGCTTTCCAGGAGAACGCCAGCGAAGGCCCGAAGGGGGAGTGCCATTTTGGAAATTCCTGCCGGGAGAAGTGCAAGTACAATAACAAAAATAATATCGTCCACGTTGGCGGTTTCCGCGTGCTCGAGGGGTCGGACCTTGCGAAGAGCACGACCAAGTGGCTCAAGGGCCCCGCGGGCAAGCATCTCCACGAGCACATAAAGAAGGTGCAGGAACGCCGCGAGCCAGGGCAGCAGAGAGGCAGGCCATGGGGGTCGGCCCTCGGGCGAACCGCCGCCGGAAGGCGGGCGCCTGTTCGAGCCGCCAGGGGCGGCCGCCCCGTTTGGGGGCCGCCGGGAGGACGTCCGACGCCCGCCGCCCCCGGCAGCGAACCGTCGTGACCGTCACGGGACAATGAGCGAACGGCGCGCCGGCCAAAGGAGGCGGGGCCGCAGCGGGGAGCGCCGAAACCAGGAAGACTGGCGTTTCCAGTTCCCGAGGCGCCGCCGATCGGCACTGGCCGACGCGTTCGCGCCCCCTGGCAGCCGCGACGGCGGGGGCAAGGCCGAAGGTGCCCCGCAGCCGCATGCCCCTGCAAGGCTGGTGCAGGGTCAGGCTCCCGGGCAGAAGCCACGACACCACCCGACCGACCATAAAGTCGGGCATGTCGATTTTACATGATGAAACTTGAAACTTATTGGAAAATCGTCATGTGGCGATTTTCATGCTTTGCGCCAGGTATTCCAATATTGGACTCGAAATGGTTGTTCTGGATACTTTCTAGGCGAACGTACGATGCACGCGGTTGGAAGCCACGATGCGCCACGTGGCGCCACCAGTATTTGCTTCGCCGCACTTGGTGGCGCCAGCGCGCGTTCTATTGCGTTTTAGCAGAGGCGTGCGTCTATAGCTACGTGGTTTGAGCAACGTGCACAACGAGGGTCGACCGCGCGATACCATCGTGAAATGGATGGCGCGGCGCTGCGTCTAGATTTGCGCGCGGCGTGAGCAATCGGACGAACGCCTTCTTGACAGCCGACAGTGGCCCTGCAGATTTGGATCCCTGCTTTTTCTCCATCCTGTTACGAACGTCCACAAAATCCGCCCAATCTGTCTCTGTTGTCTCTGGCATTCAAGTTCTCGCTGCAAAACTCCAGTCTTCCCCCCTCTTCACCTCTCGCTCCAGAGCGCCATCTTCGTGCATCCTCCCCACCCTACTCCCTCTCAATGACGGTGGCGCGCGTAGACCGGCGCTTTCCACGTTCGGCCACTGGGCATGTGTCAGCACGCGCGGGAGATATTGCGCAAGAGGCGATCTTTGTCGGACAAGTATGAGTTGAGATGGGGCACGGTAGGAGTGGGTCGGAGATTTTCCGAGAGTGAGGTCGGTTGCAATTGCGCGCAGGATAAGGTCAGAGCCGGTTCCGAGCAGGGCAGACTTGGAGTCGGCGTTGACATGTCATCCAGAGAATCACCAGTTCTTATATATAAGAGAAGAGAAGCTTGCAAGTGCCGTTGCAGCGGGCTAGATTGGATAAGGGTACAATATGGCGCGTGATGGGGCAAATCACGATTAAGGCTACATGTGTACATGTGTTTATAAACTTACAAGCGCAGCAACATTGATCTTTATCGATTGCGTCTGCGAGGTGGTCGCGCGGACCGCGTGGGTCCGAGTATAGGGCGCATTGAACCAGGGCAGAGCAATGTTCCTACCTGCGCACGGGCGCGTCTATTCACACATATTCATGCGCGCAAATCGATGGGCCCCGCTCGTGCATAGTGCAGCGGGAGCAGGAGCCCGCGCGCCCCCATCGTCGCCGGCGCCGTCGGGGCATCCAGAGCACAGACAGGCGTCGTCGCCGGCGCAGCAGCAGCACCTCGGATACCCGGATCGAGTGTCCGACACTTCCCGTGGATCAACAAAATATCCCAGCGCGGGAAGTCGCGCGCTCGCCGACCGCGCAAAATGTCCCGCTGGACGATTCCAAGCACAACGCGCGCGCAACGCACTCCAACGACACATCCCGCACATTTCAAACGCTCACAGCATATTCCCAACAGATTTCCAATTTTCACACACCCCAAAGATACCCCCGCAGATTCCGCGCGTTCCAGCAATATTCCCCAGTCAGAGCTCGGATCCATATGGTTAGGTTAGGGTGCGTCGCCGATTTTGGCGACCCGCCCAGGAGCCCGGGCGCCCGGGCGCCCGGGAGCTGCGTCGCCGATGTCGGAGGCCCGCCTGGGTGCCCGGGCGCCCCGTGGCCTTATAGCATTCAAGCCCCCCCGATAGCCGCATAGCCTCACAGCCCCATTAGCCTTGGAGCCCTGTAGCCCTAAAGATTCATAGCCTTACGGCCCTATAGCCCAATAACCTTTTGGCCCGATGGCCCTTAAGCCCTCTAGCCCTTTTAGCCCTCTAGCCCCATGGCCACATGGCCCCATTGCCCCGCTGCTTATAGCCCTATAACCCTATAGCCCTCAAGCCCTCCAGTTAGCCCTCTCTAGCCCTCTAGCCTCATAGCCCTACAGCGCAATAGCCCCATAACCCCATGGCCCTCTAGCCCTATAGCCCAACGACCCCATAGCCTTAGATCCTGATATCCCTTAGCCCTATAGCCCCATCGTCCTATAGCCGTATAGTCCCATGGCCCCAAACAAATTATGCTGGGGTTTTTTCCAGTATCATTCCAGGCGCACTACGCAGCTCGCGCGCTCGCCGACCGCGCAAAATGCTCCGACGCGCGCGCAGCGCGCAACAACAATACATCCCGCAGATTCCAAACGCTCACGACATATCCCCAACATATTTCCAATATTCACATGCCCCAACAATACCCCCGCTGATTTCACGCGCTCCAGCAATATTCCCCAATCAGAGCTTGCCCCTGTTGGGGCCCTAGCGGGTCCATGCGGTTAGGTTAGGTGCGTCGCCGATTCTGGCAACCCCGCCCGGGTGCCTGGGCGCCCGGGCGCCCGGGAGCTGCGTCGCCGATTTCGGAGGCCCGCCCGGGCGCCCCGGCGCCCCGTAGTCTCATGGCCCTATAGCCCCATAGCCTAACAGCCCTGTAGCCCGATGGCCCTGGAGCCCCTGCAGCCCTAAAGTCCGATAGCCCTACAACCATATAGCCTTTTAGCCCTCTAGCCCTTTTAGCCCCGTGGCCCTATAGCCTTATTGTCAGATAGCCCTATAGCTCCATAGCCAGATGACCCTATAGCCCTCTAGCCCTCTGGCCCTGTGGCTTTCATGGCCCTCCAGCCCTCTAGCCCTACAGCCCAATGGCCCTAAACCACGTGGCCCCGCGGCCCTATTGCTCCAGCGGCCCAGCGGCCCATGCGCCCTAGATCCAAATATCCCTTAGCCCTATAGCCCACAGCCTCATAGCTCCACAGCCCCAGGAAATATGATGCTTGGGGCTTCTTTCCAGTATCATTCCAAGCACACTACCAACCCACAGCAAACGTGTTCCAATTATATTCCAGCGCCGTTGGCGAAATTCCAATATGCTCGAAGTACTTGCCAGTGCCATCTGCGAAATTTCGAAATACCCCGAAGATGCCCCATTCTCATTCTCGAATTTTCGAAAACATGTTCCACGGACATTCCAGTGCCATTTGCTAACCCTTGAAATATTCCAGAGACGCGCCAGTGCAATTCGCGAAGATTGAGAAGGTTCCAAAGACTTGCCCCTGCCATGTGCGAAACTTCAAGATGCTCCAGATGCGTCGGAGTGGCGACGCCTGCCATTTCAAATTCGCGCAGGCGACGTTCACCGACCATGCGCGAACAAATCAGAACGCCCCAGGACCAAGCGCGCCACCATCGTCGACAGTTCCAAATCTTCCAGGAGACGCCCCAGCGTATTTCCCAGGAAACATGGCCTTGAGGCGGGCCCAGGTGTTTTTCGTTGATCGAGCAAATCTCGCAGCAATGCCCCCCCCCTCCTTCCCCCTCGCCCTGCCGGGGGGCTGGCTTTCACCGCGCGCGCGCGTCAGACGCGCGATGCGTCCTGCGCGCGTCGCGCAGCTTTCAGACGGAAGATGGCCGAGACGTTTGCGTCCATGTTGGCATTCAGTTTTCCCGCGCACCCGCCCTCGCTTCAATTGGCGAGGGGGGGGGGGGGGGGCTCGGGCGAGGGGGGCCGGTCGATTGGTCGATCGGAAAATGGATCGACCGACCGATCGATCAAAAGACGAGCTTGCAGCGTTCCGCCAGCCCCCGCGGGCCCTCGTTTCACTTTTGCAGCGGTTGTCGTTTGCCAGTTGCACGCGTTGCGATCAGCGTTTGCCTTCGGGTCGTCCACGCGTTTTTGATTGGCTGTGTTATGGTGGCTCCCATCGCGCGCCCTCATGGCGCATGCTGCGTTTGTCGCTTGTCCTTGAGGTGAGCCCAGTGGCAGCGAACCGCGTGGAGTCGGCTGAGTGCGCGGCAGGGTCGGTTTGCTCTCGCGCGAACTCGAAGCCATTTAATGCGCGCCGAGTGTCTCTTGTAGCGGAGTAGATGCGGCCATAGCTTACGCGGCGTTGAAAAGGCGTTCCCTTTGTCCGGCGCGCAGGGCGCTGTGTATTTTACGCCGAAACGCGCGGGGGGGGGGGGGGGAATTCGCGAAAACAAAGCAATCCTCCAGCAGGGGTCGCGGTTTTTCCATCGTATGTCTGGGGCATTCCCGAAGTATTTCTAAACGTGCTTTTATCATAAACGACCAACTTTGTTTTGGCTGTTCCATTTCAACATGTTGTAAGCAAACAAGAATCGCTTCCAGTAGGACATGCCCGACATGAACCTACGGCCCCCCAAGTTGCGCCACGGCCCATCGGGCGCCGTGGCGCATGCCGCACAAGAAAGCCCACGCTAGATCTCTTGGTATACTCGCAGGCCCCTGGGGCCGTAGGTGGGGTGGTGTCGTTGGTTTTCTTTCGCGTCCACTGAGGAAGTGCGAGCAGTTTTGCAGCCTGTCCCAGGGCGCCGCCTCGCTCGGCCGGGCGAAGGGGAACTCGGCAGGCGTCGCGGGCTTGGAGCCGCGACCCCCGCCCATGCAGGGCGCCGCCTGTCGGCGCGCCAGCGGCGCCGTTCACGGAGTCGCAGCCCGCGGGGGCGGCGCAGGAGCCGCCGGCGGGTGGCGCTCGCGCGTTGAGTGCGGACCTTTTGGGGGCGCGGGTCCGCTCCAGGGCGCCCGGGGCCAGAACCGGGGCGGGTCCAGTTTTCGCGTCGCTTCCCCCTCCCGAAAGGCGTCGCGGGCACAAGCGCCTGCATGCGCCCGGAAACGCCCGGGCAACTTGGCGGTCCGATGCCTCGGGCGGGGCGCCGCGTCTTGCCGGGGAGGGGAAGCGGCCCGCGACTCGCCACAGGGCCTTGTGCGTTCCAGGAACAGTGCGTTTTTTCTTGCCTTTTGAACGCGAAGCACCCAGCCATGGCCCCCCGGCGCTCGCTCGAGGCGAGGGCGATTCGCAACGCGCTGGACCTGCTCGCGGAGATGACTTGCCGGGAATGCGCGGACTGCGCTTCGAGGCGTTTGAAACGGCGCTGGCGGGCGGCCGTGGGGGCCGCGCCGCGTGGCGCAAGCTCCTGGCGCTGGATTCGGTCACGCTCGTGGGTCGCGAAGACGGCAAGATGCTCGCGCAGCGCGAGCTGCGGCTTCGGCCCCGGCCAGTGCGGACCCGCCGCGGGGCGACAAAGGCTCCGGCAAGGGCAAGAAGGAGAAGGACAAGGATACTTGGAAAACGCAGGGACAGGCCCGACATGAGCGGCGGCCCGCCGGACGGCCAGACGCCGCCTGTCAGGCGGCGGAGGGGCCTGCTGCCGCTGCCCGCCGCGGCGTTCGCGCAAATGGGTGGCCGCCGCCCTCTCGCCCCAGGGACAGGTCGCAGGGCTGCGCCACTTCGGCGCGCCTGGTCACTCGCCCGCTGAGCATCGGGCTGGAGTGGTTTCCTCCTGCGGGCGACGATGCGCCACCGCCGGCGCGGCAGGCCCACGCAGCTGCGGGCTTGGCGCGCAGTGCGATGGCCAGGCCGCTGGCGACCGCCGCGATCTGGCGACCGACTGGGCGACCCCGACGCGGCCGAGGGGGGTCGGCGCGGTCGATCTCGAAGCTCGCTTGGAGGAGGAGGAGCCCCCGCTCAGGGGGCCGACCCCTCGGAGCGCCTGCAACCCAGGGCCGAGTGGCCGTGGCGGCCCTTTTGGTCGAAGGTCTACGGGAGCCAGGACAAGTGGGAGGTATGTGTCAGGAAGGGGCTGCGCCGGGGGCTGTTCCGGGAGGCCGACCCGGCGCGCCTGGAGCCTGGTCGGCAGCCCCGTTTTCAGTGGGGCCATGTGCGTCGTCGAGGAGAAGCTCTTCGACGGGAGGTCAGGCAGCGCTTGCGGTTCAGTTCGAGTTTGACTCCGCTGAAGCAGCGCGCACAGACCATGCATGGCGACGTCTATCTCCTCCCTTTCATTGCCCAGGCAGTGTTTGTCGTGTTTCCGGAGAGCGAGTGCGCGATCGTCAGCAGCGAGGGTGCCAACAGCTGTTCCAACCTGCTCCGGATACTTCGGGGTTGGGATGCTGGATTTGGTGGTCCCCAAACGTGGTGGTGAGAACACCCGGTGGTGAGTTTTGGGCGATTTGGGTAATGGTTTTCGAGCGCTGGCTGGCCCAGGAAACGCAAAACCTCGTGGCGACCGCGTGTCCCCAAACCCGGTGGTGACCCAAATTTTTTCGGAGGGGAATCGGGGTCACCACGGGGTGTCTCACCACCTGGTTTGGAGACCACCAATGGATTGCCTGTCCATCCACGCTCCGTGTCGGGGGCCGTCTCCGGGCGAAGCTGCAAAACAGGGCCCGCGTCTGGCTCGCCACGGCTCCGATGTGCCGGACTGGCGCGGTGGCCGTCGCCCAGACGGTGGTTCGCAGGCCCGTCTTCGGCGAGGATGCGGACGACCTCGCCGCCGAGGCGTCCTCGTCCAAGGCGTTCCCACGGGGCCCGGACTATTCGCTCGCGCACCTGGAATCCGTCGACTTCATCCACGCCCCGTCGGAAGCCTTGACCGAGAGCCTGGCCAGGGAGGAATCTCCAGAGCATCCGAGTGGCGGTGTGCCGCCGGTTGGGCCTTCCGGTCAACGAGGCCAAATCGTTCGTCGGCGCTTTGGGGAGTTGGACGGGAAGGTCGGCATCTGCGCCCGCAGGGGCCGCGATTTGGCCCGCAGGCGCCGAGAAGCGACTGAAGCGTCGGTTCGCCATTGGGTTTGCCTCGCCTGCTTCTGCGCCCCCCTTTCTCTCACGGCGGCGATGAGGACTGGTCCTAAAACCTCTTCATCCTCCCCCCCGCCCCCCCTCTTCCTTCTCATCCCGATCCCCGTCGACCGTCCTCTTTCTCCTCCGCGTTGTTGCGCGGCGGGTGCCGCGGGTACAGAAAATCGCTACCCCCTGCTGGAGGGGCGCCAGTCCGTGAGCAAGGCCGCCGAACAATTATTTACTTACCACCTGTCTGGGGTCTACGGCGGTTACCGCCGCCCGCTCTACGCTATCTCGCAGGACATCTTCGCCCTCATTGGCGCGCCGGGCCTGCGGGGGCCGACCGCGGCCGAGGCGCTGGAGGAAACGCTCTTCGCGGGCGCACTCGCACCCCTGGCGGGGGCAGTTCTCTCCTGCCGCAGATCGGGCGATGCAACAGCTGCTCCGACGCCTCGCCGCACAGCGGATGGGGCAGAGGTGGCCTCCGACCCCGTGGAGCTCGGCACCCCTCCAGCCTCCGCGGAGGCACCCGGCGAGGCCGCGGGCTCCCTCACTGTGGCGGCGCGCCAGCTGGGCGCGGCTGCGCGCGAGCCCTGCGTCGGCGAGTGCGGGGTCGCGGGGGCCAGGCGCCAAAGTGCTTAGCCCGCCGCCTCGCGTCCACAGGCGAGGCTCACTGGGGGCATCTGGAGTCCGTCTGCGCCCGTTTGGAGCTGCAGGCGCCTGTTTCCGAGGGCGCGCGGCTCCTTTCCAGAGCTCGCGTCGCTCCTTTGGGGCGACAGCGGAGTCCGAGGAGCGCCCGGGCCACCTGCCAGGCTCGAGCGAGGTCCCCAAATTGACCCTCGAAGCCTTGGAGCCATGGCGGTGGGGTCACGGTGGCGTCGCACCGTCGAGACGTTTGGCTTTGGCAGCCCCACCGGTCTCGCTGGCTTATGGCGCAGCTGGTGGTGAGACATGCGGCGGTTGAGCAGTTGTCGCGCTGCTGCGCGGCCGCGTCGCCGACCGCCTCCAGCAGCAGAGCTGGATGGGCGGCGACGGGATGCAAAGCGCATGCGCGGGCGCTGTCGCGACGGCCTGCCGCGAGCATAGCGCGGCATCATGCCCCAGGGGTCTGCGGGATTAGGGCGCGTGGCTTCGCGCGCAGCTCCGTGACGCCACCGACCGGCTCGGCGAGGTCCAGCTGAACGAGGTCATGGCGCAGGAGATCCATCAGTGGACGGTCGCCATGAAACCGAGGGGCGCGGTGGATCTCGGTGCGTGCTTCTTACCACCGCGGCTCAGATGTACGTCTCTGGGCCTCGATGGTATCCAGGGCTCGTGCCAGTCTGCCCAGTATCCGGCTTCGTACTGGGGGTAGCGCTGGACACATCATCGCGTTGGTAGTGCTAGCTGTTGTGAACCACGTGAAGCTTTCGTTGAAGTTCGTCTCGAGCGTGTCGATGCGCTTTGTGCATGTGTTCGATAATGAGGTTGCCACGGCTGTGATTGCGAAGGGGCGGTCTTCTTCCCGCAGCCTGAACGGCCCCTGCGGGATCATCCCGCAGGGGCCGTTCATATCATGTCGCGTGCTATCTGCTGTCCGCCGATGCCAACCCGCGGCGTGGGTAATTTCCGGCTGGAGCTTCTCGGGTCAGGCCAGCCGGAGGGCAGCGCCGACGACGGCACCATGGCAGTGAAGTGCACCAGGCAGGTCAGGAACATTTGCATTCCAAACATCGAGCTCGAATGTTCAGTGTTTACACTACTTGGCCCCAAGAAGCCCCCGAAACAGCCCCCCAGATGCTTCAAAACTAGCTCCAAGAGGTGCCCGAGAAGCATGCCAATAGACCCCAACAGGTACGTTTCCAAGCAGCCCCTGACCACAGTCCAGGTACGGTGGTGACATGAGCCCAAGGCCAGTACATAAGCAAAGCATGAGCCGGGCGAAGGGCGCTGACTCCGCAGGTGGAGCTCCCTGTGGGGTACGACCCGCCCGTACAAGGCATGTGCCGAAATGGGCGGGGGGACGCCATGCGAAGTTGCCCATTGGTGCCACAGGCGTCCCGAAATGGGCGGGAGCATGCTATGCGAACCTTGTCTCTGGAGCTGTGGAAGGTGCTCCCTGTGGGGCGCGACCCGCGTGAGGGGTGTGCCGCAATGGGCTGATTGGACGACCTTCCTGTCTACTGGGGACCTACTGAATATTGAATCGATGGATGCCTGAATACATACTTTCACAGGTGTGTCATCTGTGTTTTCTCGGCTGCTTGGATGAAGGGATCTGGAATGTATGGATGAATGTCTGGTAGGATTGGTGTAGAAACGGGCGGGTGTACGGATGTGTGCATGAACGTTTGTGGGACAGAGCTGGAACGTACCAGAACCGAAACGCGCGCGAAGTGCGCGACGGCCCCTCCAGCCTCAAAAGGTCCAAGGCTTCCAACACTTCCACACCGAACACGCAGCCTGGCTCTGAGCCCGAGGCTTCCTAAGTGAATCAAAGCATTGCGATACGCTTTGGGATGAACTCCAACACCAATCGCGGCATGCACTCACTGTGTTGAGCAAGCCCTGCGCTAGAGCTGAGGCCATTCGTGGGTACGCGCATGCGTGCACCCGTGATCTTGTTAATGCGTGCAGCCGTGACCTTGTCACGGGCTGGCGTTTGCTAGGACCTAAGCGCGCGCGAAGCGCTCGCGTGGTTCTATCAGCAATGAGAGTTCCCCGCGGAAGCCCTCTTCAAGCACGCACCCAGGGATGGTGGTAGCCTAATTCAGAGTATTTGGGGCAGCACAGATGGAGGGGCCTGAGTAGTTGCAATGGCTTTGGAACCGATGTTGCAGGGATGCAGTTGTTTGCTCCTTGGACGCAATGGTTGCCCGTGGATGCAATCGTTTATTCCGTCAAACGCATTGGCTTCAGCCTCCTGCTATTTGTGCCTCCCTTGGCAATAGTTCGCGCGAGAGTTCGCGCAATAGTTCGCGCCAGTCCGCTATTGTACTTTCCACCGCCCCCCCATTGGCGTTGCCCCTATCGCTCCAGCCTGCAGTAAGACTGGTCGGCCCTCTCGACCTGATGAGATATTAACCGGGGCCCCTGGACATTGGTGGATTGGCGCGCGCCTCCGCCCAGCGAGTCGATAGTGATCGCGCGCGCCGCCCCGCGTCCAAAGATTTGGCGAACGGAAAGCACTTGCCACGCCACGAGCGGGACGCAATTTCCGAAGCAGACTCTGCACGGATCTGGTGCGAAAGTGGCAGATCGCCTTCTGCACGCGGCCCCGCTGGCGACGTCTCGGCGAGGGGAAACCATGGGGCCACGGATCGCGCACTGGCTAGAAAAGACGGAAGCCCTAAACATGTTTGCTCGCCGCTTCGGCGTGAACGTCATCCAGCCTTTTTCGCGCACAGCCGTGTCGTCTTTCGATAGGATTGGCAATGCAAAGCACGCGCCGCGCCTTATTCGGGACAGCATTGTTCACGCAACGTGTCGCCCGTTCGCGCAAGGCTCCGCTTCTGGCGACTGGGGGGTGCAGAACAATCGCACCGCTACGCCCACGACATGTTGCCTACTCGCGGTCGCACCGGCCGCCGACGAATTGGCGGCGAAAGTGTGCGCCGCCCAAGCAGGAGCGTACTTTCTAGAAAAATGCGTGGCGCTGAGGCGAGAGCGACGTTTCGGCAAGTCGTGCGCGATGTGCGTGTCTTCTCACTCTTGCTTTCGTCGCCGACAAATCGTATATGCTGATCGGGATCCGCCGATTGTCTTTGACACTGGTCCGCAGAAGCATGATGCTGCACAAGACTCATCAAGCAGACAGGTTGTGGAGAGGGGGCGCATATGAAAAGGTGGAAGAATCATGAAGAACATTCGGGAGGAGGGGGTAGAAGGACTAGGCGTAGACAGGAAGAAAACACGAGGGAGGGCGGAGGGATCAGGAGGAGGTTGATGATACGGAATTCGAAGATGGATGATACATCAGCGTTGAGGTACTGGATTGCGAGGGGGGCAACAACGCCATGGCAAACATCCGCTCCCTCGTCAATGCCGGCCGCTCGGGCGATCGAGAGGGAGGAGGTGGTTGGTGGAGGGAAAGGAGGGAGAGGCAGAAGAGGAGGAGGAGGAGGAAAAGGACGAGGAGGAGGAGGAGGAGGAGGAGAGGAGGAGGAGAAGGATGAGGAGGAAGACCGTCGCCATTTTGGCTCGCGTTCGAAACCTTTGTCGTGGGGTTTTGAGTTTTGGTTTCGGCCGCTGTGCGACATCTATCGAGGAGGTGCCCGACGCATTCGTTTTATGTCCAAGCTACAGTGGTAGGGCATTCACTCTTTCAGTTCCGTGTGTGATCGCCCACGGATTTGCGCAGATCGGGCTCGCGTGCCCGACATGCGGATGCCAGAGAAACACATTGCAATTTGCCTTTTGCTAACATGGTACAGGTCCTCTCAACTCTTGCTACTTCGATTTCTTCTTCGGGATTCTGGCTCAGGGCACCCTGGACGTGTATTGGAGGAGATGGTGAGGCTTCAGCCGAAGGAGGAGGGAACTGCTGTGGCGGCAAAAGGAGGTGGAAAAGGAGGGAAGACGAGATGTGCTACCCTGCGAGCACGCCGAGAGAATCGCTGAGAGGGCCAAGTTGCTCACTGGAGGGATTGTTGCCAGGGGCGCCCCCGCGGGCTGGGCCAGTCCTCTTTCCTTTCCCCCTCTCGTCCCCCCCCCTCCTTCTGCGCGCCCTCCTCCTCCCTTGGCCCAGCCGTTGGGGTGAGTTTTCGTTGCGGTGCGTTGGCTGAGCCTGATTTGATCAGACGCGCCTCGGGCCCGCCGAGGTCCGGTGGCAAGGAGGCTCTTGATCAGGCGATCTGGCGCCCGATCAGGAGGCGCAGGCCGCCGCCCCGCTCGAGCGGCGAAAACCGCGGCGCCCGCCAGCGCGCCCATGGCGGCGAGCAGCGCCGCCTGCGGCCGGGGCGCCCGCGATGCCTGCGCGGCGCTGGCAGCCGCCTGGAGGCCGCGACGCGCTTCGCCCGCGGCGGGACGACTGCCTTGCCGAGATGGGTTTTCGCTTTTCCTTGAATTCTGCAAGACGCAAGTTCCATAGGCTGTCACGGTGTAGCCGTGCTGGCGTGAGGTGAAGCAATGTGCATTTCCGGAAAGCGCGCGATGCTCTATCTCAGCATCGCCCCTGCCCCACGCCGCAGGCCCGCGGGGGCCGCCGTCGGCGCCGACGCCGGCGCCTGCTTCGACGCGGTGCGACCAGACGGTTGGCTACAAGCGCGGCCGCGACCAGCCGAAACACGCCCTGGGCGTTCAGTTACGAGAGTTGTCTGCCGCCTGCCTACCAGGGATTGGCCTACTCCGTCCTTGATTGGAATTGCGGCCAAAGACATCGCCGCGATGCCGATGCGGCAACATCGGAGCACTGCTGGCAAAAGCTGCGCCCGCCAGACCTACGCGAACAGCAATGGCAATGACCAGCATGACAAGCGCGATGCCAGCTACCTCGACGGAGACGCGCTGGAGCTCCCCAGCGTCACCGCGAACATCCTGGAGCCCACCCGCAAGGGCTGCAAGGTCCAATGAGGTGACCAGCGCGGCTCCAGCGCGGCTACCCGCGCGATTGCCAGCGCACCACAGCCACCGCGACAACCAGTACGACACACAGCAGTTCGAGCACATGACCCCCTTGGGCGCTCCACCCCAGAGTAAACCCTGGCGGCTGCCGCGAAAAGAGCGACGAGATGGGCATCCCCCCCAAGATCCCCTCAGGCCGCCCCCCAGTTTAGCCCTCCAGGTTGTGTTGCCGAAGATCACTCCCCCGTCGCTCCAGCTTGGTGGGCCACGTAACGCTGCCGACGAGATCCAGAGGTGGGTGGCGCAGCAACGGGGGCCGAGGCATCGCCGCCCCTCGCCGCGGCCATGCTTTTTCGAGCCGGAGGAGGAGGAGGAGGAGGAGGAGGAGGAGGAGGAGGAGGAGGAGGAGGAGGAGAAGGAGGAGGAGGGAAGAGGGGAGGGAGGAGGAGGAGAGGAGGAGGAGGAGGAGGAGGAGGAGGAGGAGAAAGGAGGAGGAGGAGGAGGAGGAGGAGGAGGAGGGGGCCTGACGGCGGGCGCGGCTGCCGCTCCGCCCCCTCCCCCCGCCGCCGCGGGGGTCCGCGGGGGCAGCGACCAGTCCGTCAACGGGGGCATTGCGCGCGCCGACGCCGACGGCCACGAGGATGACGCGACGGCGCCGCGCGCGGGCGGACAGAGCCGCGCCGTCGACGCGCATTGCGCCCAGGCGGGCCTGGGACCACTCCTCGACGGCGCGGATCTTTTCGACGCGTTCAACCTGCGCGGCTGCAAGTCTGGCAGAGCTGCGCGGGACCTCTGGCGCCCTGGCGTCGGCCCAGGCTTCGGCGCGCTACCGAGGACAGGCCTCCGTCGCGAAGTCCACCGCGCACACGCGCGGGAACGCTGTCGACCCGCGCGAGGCCAAAGGTCCCAGAGACGCCGACGTCGACTTGGAGGCGAAGGACTTGTGCACGTCTTCCCCGCGCCTACGCACACGAGGCCGCCGACCTGGACTGCGTCGTCGGATCAGATGGCCGATTCGCAGCGCCGCTGGCCCGCCGACCAGGTCCAGGGCCCTTCGGCCACCGACCAGCTCGCCGAGTCCTGCGCCCACGAGCCCGCCGACCAGTCCGGGAAAGACAGGGGGGGGAGGGCGAGAAAGAGGACAATGCGCGCGTGGATCGGGACGAGAAGGTGAAGGAGGGCGCCGAACGCGAGTTGGAGAAGGGCATCGCGCGCGCAGGGGATTCTTCATCCCGCCTGGCCCCGGCATCTCTGGCGGAGGAGGGCGTGGGGGAGGATGGCGATGGGGAATCGAGCGCTCGTTTGGCAGGCTTCGGGGGCGCGCGCAACCTGCCCAGCATCGGCGCCCAAACCTACCCGCGGTTGGCCCTGCCGCGGAGGAGCGCCTGAAGGAACGCAATGAGTCCAGAGTCCGCTTCGACCCAACTATCCTGGGGGGCAGGACAAGGAGGAAGACACCGACTCTCACAACCAGCCCACAAAGAAAAAGGTGCCGCGCCATCTCGTCTCTCCAGGACCAGGAGCGCGAGTGGAGCAGGAAGAGCACATGAAACACGCTGGGCCCACGGAAGGCCCGCGCGATCAAGGGCGCATCGCCCATCATCCACGAACGAAATCATACGCAGCTTGAAGCGGCTGGTCACCGCAGGAGCAGTAAGGTCGCACAGCGCCGTGACAACATTTAGATCCTGAAGGCTATGGTAGACGCCAGTGCAGTCCCTCATGCTTCAACCACCAGCGGCGGCGAGCCGCCGCTGCTATAACGAACGGGCGGTGGCTCGGGATCTGGGCGGTCGCACCACCAGACCACTTCGTGCCCAGGTCCGCCCACGTCACCCCGCCCTCTCGCGCGCTTTCTCGCCACGGCACTCTGCGCTCTCTTGGTTCCCTGACTTCCTGGCGGCCTGGAGACGCGAGGAGGAGGAGGAGGACGAGGAGGAGGAGGAGAGGAGGAGGAGGAGGAGGAGGAGGAGGAGGAGGAGGAGGAGGAGGAGGAGGAGGAGGAGGAGGAGGAGGAGGAGAGAGAGGAGGAGGAGGAGGAGGAGGAGGAGGAGGAGGAGGAGGGAGGAGGAGGAGGAGGAGGAGGAGGAGGAGGAGGAAGGAGGACGACCTTCGGCTCTGGCCCCGGCGCTCCGCGGCTCCGCCGGTGCGAAGCCTACCGTGCACCGCTTTTTGCGCGGCAGCGGGCGCGCCGCGGTCCACTCGGGCCGCGCAGGACCGCCTGCGAACTGGCGGCGCCCCACGGGCAAGTCACCCCGCCAGCTCCGCTCTGGACGCCCGAAATGGGTACCGAAAGAATGGGTGCAATGCCCAGCAGCAGTTCCTGTTCATTTTGGACAGGCCTCGTTGTCCACACCGCCGCGGCCTGTGTCCATTCGAGACAGGAGGCCGCCTGCCCAACAGCGGCCGCTGTTGGTTTGGGACAACATGTGTTGTTGGGCATCGTACCCATTTCTTCGGTACCCATGTCGGGCGTCCAAATCCAGGCAGCTGCCGCTCGCGGCGCGGGGGCGGGGGCGGGGAGAGGCGACGGCGGGAGGATTTGGGTTTCGAGTGCCGACGGAACTCTCTGCACGAGATGGTCCTGCTATATAACAGCCACGTTGCTGCATTCGCTGAATATCGCCCGCCCACTATAGCCCACGCTACTAGCACCGCTCTTGAGATGCTCGACAACGTGCAAAAACGATGTTTGCGCTCCGTTGGTCTCACAGAATTGGAGGCTCTGGTAATCTACAATCTCGCCCCTCTCAGTACGCGGAGGGACATTGCGACTCTTGGTGTAATTCATCGTTCTGTCTCGGGTCTTGGTCCCAATTCTTTCCACAGTTTCTTTCGCATCGATCCCTCTCCTCCTCATCCTCCTCGTTCCCGGCTTCGGCACCACCGCCGCCTGCGTGACCCGTGCGATCTTCGAGCTCAAGACTTCCTCCTTCGCTCTGCTCTTGGTGGCGTACGTTTGTACAGCATCCTGCCAGAGCGTATAGTCGCCGCCAACTCTGTCCGCGAATTTCAATCTCGATTGCAGGCTTTCGTTGTGTTCCGGGCGCAGCACAGCTACGCAGACTGGGATGCATCTTTGTCTTGGCGGATTCCGCTCGCAAGCCACCCTGTGAGGTTTTTTCGAGACTGGCACGGCTAATCCGGCTCCCTCCCTCTCTCCCCCCCCCCTCCTTTCTCTTCCCGTTCCCTCCTGTTTCTCCCTTCTCTGCTGTCGTTCGTTCGGTCGCCCTCTTCTCCTCCTCCCTCCTCCCCTCCTCTGGCCGCCGGGCGTGGATCACCTCGCGCGCTTTTTTTGGCGCGATTGCCGATCCAGGGCTCGGCCCTTCTCCCTCCTTCCCGCCCCTCTCCTCCCCCTCGTCGTCTTCTGTCCGCTGCTGTGCTTCTCCCCCTCCCTTCTTCTCTCCCTCCTTCCTTCCGTCTCCGTCATCCTTTCTCCCCCTTTCACAGAGAGCCGTGCCCGTTTCCGCACGGCTTCGGTAGTTTTCGCTGCAGGGCAGGCGTGTTCACGGCAGCCGGCTGTTTCACCAGTGGTGAGGTTGCTCGCACTAGCGAGCTTGCTTCCTTTTTTTAACATAAAAAAGTGCGCAGGAGCGACTTTGAACCACATGACCGCCGATGCCGCTGCCCCCCCCCAGGGTTTCTCCATGGGTGCGCTTGCCGAGTTGGCGATCCTTCCCTTCCCGTTTCGCGCCCCACTCCGTGATGGCGGCTCCCCCTTGACCTGGTTGCTCCTTCCTTGTCTCTCTTGCCCTCATGTTGCTCCGCCTTGTCTGTCTCCCTCGTCCGCAGGGGAGGTCCTCTTTTTGGCCGGCTCTGCTGCCCGGGCTTATAATACCGCGCCCTCGTCTTCCCCCCCATCCAGTTCTTTCGGACGGGGGGTTGGGGCATAGCGACGGGCGCGTCGAGGGCTCCAGATGGCCAGCGCGTTTGCCCCGATCGGCTGATCGATTGCGCTCGTATGCTGGCCCGCGAGGCTTGCGTGCTATAGGCACGGGTGGCTTGGCGTCGACTTTGTAATACGTTCGCAGCGATTGCGAGGAGCCGCGTGGTGTTTTTTTCCGGGTATGTTTCGACGGCTTTCGCCATTCCATCCCAGACAGCGGGCGAATAACAAACGTTAGCAGACACGGTTGCGCTGATTTGTTTGCTCTCTCTCTCTACCCCTTCGTCCCAAGCCCTCCTCCTTTCCGTACAGATCCAGAAGCGCAGGCTCGGTATCGCCAGAGGGCCTTCCCGCCTCGCCTTGTATTAACGCCTGCTTCCGGCGCCCCTGGCCCGAACAATCAACCAGAGTCGAAAGTGTAGGTGGGGCAGGGGTGGGCGGGTGCGGAGGTGGGCGAGGGGGGAATTTTAGATAGGAGCGCTCGCACCATATCTGACATCCTACGTCCCCACCCATCCCGACCAATTGCGTTGATGTTTTGGTACCGCCGACGGGGGTGGTAGCGGACCTCGAACCTCAAGACAGCATTCTCGTGTTATGCGCAATCTGAACAAGGGAGCTCTGCACATTGGAGGAGGAGGAGGAGGAGGAGGAGGAGGAGGAGGAGGAGGAGGAGGCGATGGCGGATGAGCAGGAGGACGGGCGGGATATGCGTCGGCGTGGAAAGGGGGAGCAGCAGCAGGTGCGGGGGGGGGGATGCGCAATGCAGGGCGGCTGACCCTGGGCGGCGCTGCGCGGTTTCGCGTGGGGGGAGGGCGCACGCCGGCGAGGCTGTCGAGGCGCACGCTGCCCGCATCGGGCGGTGCCAGCTTCGGTCGGGCCCACGTGGGGGTCATGCCCAATCTTCCGCCTTCTCGCGTTTCGAATATTCACGACGGGGGATGTTTGACAATTCTCTGGCTCGGGGGGAGGCCCCCACCAGGTCTCGGGACCGTCGAAGAGCGATTCAGCATGAAGGTCCCGTCCCGGGGACGGGGTCCGGATCTCGGGGGGCCCCACGCTGAAGAAGCGCGGCGTCAGGTTTCTCCTGGGCCAAGCGAAGGGCCCGACCCCTTTCCGTTGGGTTTTACCAAATTGTTTCTTATGTTTATTGGGCAGTCTTGCCCTACCCGATTTTCCCCTCAGGCGCGTTTGGTGAAGGGCTCCGTCTGTGCGGATTGGTTTGCCGAGGTGTTCGGAATAGTGGTCGGCACAGAGGTCGGCATGTACACGGGTGTCTGCTTCCCTGCCATGTTGGACCATCAGTCCTGCGGCTCTTCCTTGCTCTCAGGTATCGTGTGATATTGCAGCGCTCAGTGCTGCGAGAGGTGAGCATCGCAGCATTGGGAACACATGAACACATGTACACAACAGGGGTGGTTTCACTAGCGCGCGGAAGAATTGATGAAATGATGCTTGTCCGAACGTGTGCGAGTACATTGGATGACACGGCATCCATCGGCTGATTATTTTGAAGCCAAGCCCGACATGCCCACATCATTGGTTCATGTAATAGTTGTTATCACGTCATCTGTTTATGCTTTAGTGACCAGCATTCGGCATGATGGAAAGCCGGAAATTGATCGCATTGTTACGCGTGGCGCCAGTCTCGTACCCTTGCCATTCGCAATCATCTGCCACATGGCAACGCTCTCCCTCTCACACTCCTCAGTCTATCTAGCTAATGTGTTTTGTTTTTTGTTATACCTCTCTCTGTCTCATGCAGACCCGCTTCATCATCAGAACCATCATGAACTCCAGGGTGGGCATTATCACCAGCACTGTATGTTTCTCACCGTGAACGTGTGCACACTTCGCGTTGCAGCATGATGGCTAGCACCCAGCTTGCTGTGTGTGTGTGTCGCGTACTTCCGCGCAGGCGGCGGCCCACACGCACTGGCGTATGTGCCTTTTTAGGTCCAGAGTCTTGATGTATTGCCCATTCTGCCAGCGAGATGTGCTCATGGCGGGCGCTTTTGAGGTGTGGCTTCTTCAGGCGGGCGCAGCAGCGCAGTGTTCGTTGGGCTATTGCGTTCCACCTGCCACAGAGCGCCGGTGCTGCCTGGGGAGGGAGGCCAGACGCCATTCCCAGACACTATTTTCACCGAGGGGCTCTTGGTTGTTCGCGGACGACTTGCCCCTGTCGGGCGGGAGTTCGACGTTATCGTTGCTAGGTTTGTGCCGTTGGCGGCCCTCGTCGCCGGGATCCAGTCGTGGGACCCCATGATGGATCTCGACCGATTGGGTTCCACACGGTACGGTCCCACACGGTCGGGTCTTGCATGCTAGGCTTGAACACAACGTGTTCCCTCGCGGTATGGTCCACACGGTATGGCCACACGGTGAGGTCCTACACGGTAGGTCCCACACAATCGGTTCCCACACGGTAGGGTCTTACGCGATGGGGCCCACACGATATTTTTTTCTTTGTAGGGTGCATGGGTGCACGCCGAACATGGATTTCCGTGGCGAGTTGGATGATGAAAGAGAGAGAGAGAGAGAGTGAGAGGGTTGGAGAGAGAGAACGAGAACACACACACACACACACACACAAAAACACCGATAGAGAGAAGCAGAGTTGGATGGAGGGTGACTTGCAGCGCAAAATGGGCGCGTCTTGAGATGAAATGGCAATTGCGACACATTGTTTATCGACCCCGTGGGGCTCTGGGAGCTGTCGGATCCCGGGCCTCGCGCCGTCTTCTGCGGCCCCGTGGGGGCCTCGAGATTGGCCTCCAGAGGCTCCCAGGTTTCCTCTCTCTCCTTCCATGCCCTCGCCTCCCCTCGCCTCCCCTTCTATTCGTCCTTCTCTTGCTCCTTCTCCTGTCGCTGTCGGCTTCGGAGTCGGTGCAAACGCAGTCGTGAACTCCTCCTCCCTCTCCCCGTCCTGCTCCTCCTCCTCCTCCTTTTCCTCCCCCTCATCTTCCTCCTCGCCTTCCTCCTCCTCCTCCTCCTCCTCCTCCTCCTCCTCCTCCTCCTCGGGCTCCTCTTTTTTTTCATTGTCCTCCTCCGCCTCCTCCTCCTCCTCCTCCTCCTCCTCCTCCCTCTCAGCCTCTCTCTCTCCCTCCCTCGCGCTCTCTCTCTCTCTCTCTTTTTCGGCTCCCCCCCATCCTGGAATTGGACCCTGCTGCGCTCCACCTTGCCCAGCTCTTCGAGCTGCGTCCAGCCGTGACGACGAGGGATGAACCCCCAGGCCAGAAAGCGACGGTTGAAGAACAGGGCCGTCGAATTGACTGTGATCTCGGCAGCATCAGATGGGTCGCGGCCGTGGTGTCCTGGAGGAGGAAGGAGAGATGGAGAATGTGCGGATCGCTTTTGCTGTGTATGACAACATTGGAAGCAAGGAAGAGGAGGAGAAGGAGGAGGAGGAGGAGAGGAGGAGGAGGAGGAGGAGGAGGAAGTGGCTGTCGGGCCTTGGGCGGCACCCCTGGCCCAGCTGGGGTGGTCCCCCAAAGTGGCCAGGTCTGCCGTCTCAGGTCCCACGGGGATCCGGCCTGCAGGCCCCGGTACCTCGAGGGCACCCGTCCCTGGGTCGGCGCAATCCGGTCCTTCGCGAGGGGTGCATGTCGGCCTGTACGGTACCTGCCTGGATTGGGGGCGGGCTCTGGCCACTGTTGTTGCCTGCTCGTCGCGTTGCGGTGCCAGGTGTGGTCAGGGGGGGTCGGGTTTTTGGGCACGACTCAGAGACGTGGTCCCACCTGACCCGCCTTGGGCAAGGGGGTCTGCGGGGATGGGCCTGGCCACCCATACGCCTTCCCGCTCCGTGTGCCCCGCAGGAGGTTCGTTGGGGGTGGTCAGTGCCCCGTGGTGCTGAAAGAACCACGGAGGCATGGGGGCTGGCCGCTTTCGGCGATCAGTGCTGTTCGCGGAGCAGCACGTCGGTAAGGTGGCGCATCTCTATTTCTCTTATCTTCGTTATCCTCTTCCTTTTTTCTTCCGCCCCGTCGGCGTGTCGGAGTCACGATGCGCCATGGCTTTGTCGAGGAGGAGGAGGACGAGGAGGAAAAGGAGGAGGAGGGGGTGGAGGATAGGCGGAGGGCGAATCGAAACAGCTGCGGCTCTTCCGCCCGCCCCAGTTGCGTTCAAAACCTGTCTCCGACCCCTCCAGTGGCCCATCTTGGCCCGTTGGCCGAAGCGATCCAGCCGTGGCGACGCCACCAGGAGGCTGGAAAAAGAAGCAGAAATGCCAGGCAGGATCGCGTTTGCCTCGGCCTCCCCGGGCGGCCTGCCGGGGGAAGGTCGTCTTCGTCGCGAACAGCATGGCGTCCGAGCAGGCGCTGCAGAACCTGGGCGCGACGCTGGCCGCACGCTCCATGATCCGGCTGGACGGGGCAGCTGCCCTCACGGAGCAGCACCTCGTGTTTGCGGCGATGGGCGGGCTTTTTTTTTGACGATGCCCCGGGCTGCGCCAAGGCAACACCTCCCGGTAGGGCCGGCTGGCGTCGATGGTCTTCCCGAGTATCCCAGGGGCGGCCTCAACACCCGGGCGGCGGCGCCCCGGGGGCGCTCCGTGCCCTAGGATTGGCCACGCTGAGGCTGCCCCAGGCTCTTCGTGGGGCCTGTTGAGGCCGGCCGGGGCTAGCTGTGGGCTGTCTGTGTGCAGCCCGATGCCTCCTTGTTTGTTCTTCCCCCGCGATTGCCACCCTCCTCTTCGGCGACGCGCAGGTGCAGTTCGCCACGGTGCAGGTCGCCGTTTCCTCGGCCTAGGGCAAGTCTCTGGTTGCCGCGGGCAGAAAGATGTTCGTCGATGAGTGATGCTCGGCAGGACTCGTCTTGAGGGTGTGGCCCATGGACCCTTGGCTGAAAAGGGCAAGGAGGATCATATGTTCACGGGGCAACATTGGATCTCCGCCCTCATTACCAAACCGTGAACCAACTTATACCAGACCCCCTGTCTCTTCGAG
The DNA here is from genome assembly GCA_963575745.1 of Prorocentrum cordatum. NCBI lineage: Eukaryota > Dinophyceae > Prorocentrales > Prorocentraceae > Prorocentrum > Prorocentrum cordatum. The sequence goes on from CAUYUJ010020363.1 coordinate 144,746, forward strand.
TTCCCCGCGTGGACAGGACAGGGCCACCGACTAGACAACGCTTCGTGTTTACGACGGTTTCTGGGGATATCTTGAGGACGTGAGGGCCGAGCCAGAGTCCCAAACCATGTTCGCAACATGCTGTTGTCTGCTCGGTGCCCCTCTCGTGGGAGCCTCGCGGGCGCCCCTAATTACGTTTCCTGGCATTTTGTGGGGTGCCGCCCGGTGCCCGCCCGCGGGGCGCGCCGCGGAGGCCCATTTGGTTTTGCTGGACAG
>CAUYUJ010020363.1:150000-158535 GCA_963575745.1 Prorocentrum cordatum
CGAACACTACTGCTCGAGACCGCAGCTGGAGAGCGGCAGACCGCAGGCTGAGAAGCACCGCGGGCAGAGAGACTTGCAAAACTCAGATGTCCTGATCGTCTTGGAGGAAGTCACGCCAGTCCGGCGGCTGCCAAGAATCGATGATGCGCCTGGAGCCACCGCCCGTGCTGCCGCCGATGTCCAGGTAGTCGCCATCGCCCCTGAACAGACGGCCGTGCCCGCACGCCAGAATCGCTTGGTTGCGGATTTGAAGCAGCGCTCCGCTCTCAAACATCTGCAACACGTCCTGCTGCCTGCGCGTGAAGTTCGGCTTTGCCTGGCCAGCCTGGGCAGACAGATATAGGGAAAGCCGCTCCCCCTCGTTGTAGCGCGCGATGGCCTCGGCCTTCTGGTGGTGCAGCCGGCGCCGCTGTTGCCGCAGAGCTTCCTCGGGAACTGCTGCATCACGGCCCTCACTGTGATCAGCTTGCAACGCTTGCGTTAACCAATCAACGTCGAAGCGCCCTGAGAAGGCCAGCACCTCCCAGATCTGTTTAGTACCGGCCACACGTTGCAAATGGCGATGCCACCGCTTACGCTTCTGGTCTTTCACAAACTTGGCGACGCTACCCAGACCTGCACCCTTGGCCTGGCCACCTTTTCCCGCAGGCTGAGAAGCACCGTGAGAACCTTTCTTACCGCCTGGCCCTTTGTTCGGACCCTGCGGAACCGCATGGCCCCCTTGTGGCGCAGATTTGCCTTTCGCTTTTCCCTTTTCGATATCCCGTTCCTGAAGCGCACGCTGCTGCCGCGACTGCTCGTACTGGTCGCGAGCTACTCTGACCAATTCCTGGCGCTCAGGCTCCGCGAGAACGCAGCGCATGTCGTCGATGTTCTTGCTCCGCAGAAAGTCATGTCGAAGCTTAAGGACAGAGAGAATGGCTCGGCCAGTCTCCTCCTGAGACGCAAAGGCCGTGTCATATTCCGAGCCAGGCTGAGGAGCGCCAGCTGGATCAGTGTCCGCTGGCTCCGTGGACTTCCTCTTTTTGAAAAGCAAGAGACTGAGATGATGGAGGACTTTCGGATCGTACTCCTCGTCGTACCTGTCGTCCCAAAGCTGCCTCAGCTCCCTGTGCAAGTCGTCCGCGCGATGCTGAACGACATCCTCGACGTAGTCGGGGTCACCCGGTGAAGTCGGTGAAAGCGGAGGAGCAGAACTCGGCGACCGATCCCAATGCACAGAAGACTCGCGGTCCGCCTGTACGCTGACGTCGGCGTCGGAGACGTTTTCGACGACAATCTTCCGCCTCTTGCTCTCCCCAGGCTGAATAGCACCAGGGAGAGTGAGCACAACCGCCACCGCATCGTGTGCGTCGTTGCGCATGCCACGATCCGTAAAAGACGCGCCAACGGCAATGGAGCAGAAACGGGCGACTGCTCCGCAGACCGCGACGTGTCGCCTTTGAGGTCGGCCGGAGTGGCATGGACCTCCCATACCTTCTCGTCGTTCTGCTCGCGCTGGTAAGCCTCCCGCGCCTCCTGGAAAGTGAGGTTGTCGTCGCCGACTACAAGCACAACGACTGCCTCGTTTAGATTCTCAAGAATCTTGGCCAGGCCGTCCAGGTGCAAGCGGAGATGGCGAACTGTCCGCTTTCGAGTCTGGATGCTCGGCGGTTTCTTGCCGCACACGATGTGCATGTTGGCGATCACCACGTGGAACTTGTCATGGCCTGGTTTGTTCACCTCAAAATGTGAAATAACAGCATCAATATCTCGGCCGCTAGGAGGCCTGTAAACTTTGCTGTCTTCGCACAGAGTCAGTTCCGCAGGCTGAGAAGCACCGCGGAACCCCCAGAGAGTCAAGTAGTTGTCGACCTCCAAGAAGCGAATGCCATCACCGAAAGGCTTACTGAGGATCTCTGTCACGTTGATCCCTGCTCGGCGAAAGCCTTCACGGAACGCACCGACCTCGCAGCCACAGACCATATCAGCATCAGCGGTCTCCACTATCTTGGCGCGCAACCTTCCGAAGTTAGCGCAGTGAGTGGCCGCGTGCTTACCAGTCATCATGCCCTGCTCGAACCCGAAATTGAACGAGGCGACCGTGAAAGACGCAGGCTGCACAGCGCCAGAACCAGGCGTCTGTCCACCTTCCTCCGCAGGCTGAGAAGCACCGCGAGGCGGCGCAGGCTGAGAAGCACCGCGAGGCGGCGACACTTCGGACGAGCCTCGCGGAGCAGAGGCTGCGGATGAACGTTGGACATGGGGGTACGGCCAGGGGAACGCCATTGCAATCAAAACTCAGTGGACTGCAGTGAATGAATGTAGTGGCCAATTGAATGCAGAGGACTGCAGTGTCACTAGCAAGTCCTGAACCAAACACAGCTGTGGCGGAAGGAATATGAAGCGTCTGGCTATTCAAAATGTTGCCCGGCAATGGAGTTCTGGGAACTCGAAGACCAGGAAGTGGACTAGAGTTGGCTCTGGGCATCCAAAATGTAGCCCAGGAATGGAGTTCTGGGAACTCGAAGAGCACGAAGTGGCTTACAGTTGGCTCCGGGCATCCAAAATGTGGCCCGGGAATGGAGTTCTGGGAAATGGAAGAACACGAAGTGGCCTACAGTTGGCTCCGGGCATCCAGAATGTGGCCCGGGAATGGCGTTCTGGGATGTCGAAGAGCACGAAGTGGCCTACAGTTGCATCCGGCCCCCCAGAATGTGGCCCGGGAGTGGCGTTCTGGGATGTCGAAGAGCACGAAGTGGCCTACAGTTGCATCCGGCCCCCCAGAATGTGGCCTGGGAATGGAGTTCTGGGAAGGCGAAGAGCACGAAGTGTGTGACTGTTGGTGAAAAACGAGCCCGGCTCATGCCGCCCGGAAGCGCCCCAACACCTGCCCGGACCCCCCTGTGGAGTGATCTGTGAGCTCTTTTGACACTACTAGAAACCTATCAGTCTTCGCTGTTAGGTAAGAACCCCACTTTGGATGTGGGGAATAATAGTGGGCAGTATCCAATGTTCCTGCTTGCATCTAGCATATATGAACCGTGTTGTTTTGAGTGCCCGTTCTGGCGCCATGATCGTTCTTTGATGCCCCAATCCTCTCAAACATCAATTCTCCCTCCCTCCAACCTCTTGTTGTGGGCGAACACACATCAGTATCCACTGCCTCGCGGGCTGGGCCATTGGGTCACGACCCCACGGATATGGAGCGTTTTTTGCCGAGCCCCGCGCGGAATGTATCCGTGCGGCAGAGTATTTCCAGGATCGCGCCCCAGAATTCAGACCGCGAGGGCACGGATAAGGACATACCACCCGTCGCTCGTAATCTTCGTTCCGTTTTCCCCATCGTCTTGTGTTTTTCCCCCATCGTCTGATCATCCTCGTCGCTTTGTCGTTTTCAAACTCCGTTTCCTTCTCCTCCTCACCCCTCTGGTCCTCATTTCCTTTCTTCTCATTCCCGTGCTTATTTCTGTTGCCCATTATGCTCCTGCACTTTCCCCTGCTCCTTCTCCTCCTCATGCTTCTCCTCCTCCCCCTCCTGCTCCTCCTCTTCCTCCTCCTCCTCGCAGAGGTGAACAAGAACACTCTTAAGTATCAGGGCTCGGCCCTCGAGAAGATACTCAACCAGGATGTCCCCTGTGTTTCCTATAGGGGGCCCGGGGGGATGAAGCGAATGGGGTGGGTATGAGGCAGGAGTGCTACAAGCGACAGCACTCCTCTTTGTGATCCTCGGAGCATGATTGGGCACGATATGTTCGGGAACGGACGGACCAGTGGGGACGACGATGAGGGGGGCGAGAGGAGGAGATGCGAGGAGGAGGGGGAGGGGGACTGAGAGGGAATGGGCTGGGGAAGATGTGGGAGAGGTCGGAAAGACGGAGGAGGAAGAGGAAGAGGAAGAGGAGAAGGGAATGGGAAGTTCAGGGGGTGGAGGGGGAAAACGATATGGAGGGAGCAGGGGGGTGCGAAGATGGATGGGATGAGGAGGGGAAGCGTGAGGGGTGGCGAGGAGGGAGCAGGGGAGGCTGAGGAGGGGGTAAAGGTGTAAACGGGTGTGTTCCGTCAGTCTTTTTGGTGCTTTTGAATATTCAGCGGAGGGAGCAGGTGCTGGCGCGATGTGTTGCGACGATCGCAGTTTCATGCGTCACGCAACAGTTGATGACTGCTTTCTTCCTGAAAGTTGTCTGCCACTTGCCAGGAATGCAGAAGGGGTAGTGGCGAAGCGGGGAATTAAACGTAGCACGGTGAACCTACAATGGCCGAGCAGACACTGCAAGGCGAACCCACAGGCTGCAGATCTATATATATATATATATATATATAGATAGATAGATACGATGCATATACGTACCTATGTATATGTATATGTATAGGATGCGGGGGGGGGACTTGAGAAGCGAAACGCGTGGGCAAGAGCAGGTGGTTGTCGTTGGCGAAGCATTATGACCCCCAGACGTTCCGGTTCCGGTTCCGGTTCCGGTTCCGGATGGGGATCGTCCCATTCCATGATCCCTGACGCCGGCAGCTTTGGATTCGAATTTGCATGCAAATTCGAACCCAAAGCTTTCTGCATTTCTGCAGAAATGCAGCACAGTGCCAGTTCCGGTTCCGGTTCCGGATAGGGATCATCTCTCATCCCCATCCCTCTCAGGTGCCGTTTCCAGTTCCTGTTGCCAGTTGCTGGTTCCGGTGCCAGTTCCGGTTCCGTTTCCGGATGGGGGGCATCCGGATCCATCATCCTTGCCGCTCGCAGCTCTGGGTTTGAATTTGCAGCAATGCAGGACAGTGCCGGTTCCGGTTCCGGTTCCGGTTCCGGATGGGGATCATCCCTCATCCCAATCTCGCATGCCGGTTCCAAATCCCGTCGCCGGTGCCGGTGCCGGTTCAGGTTCCGATTCCGGTTCCGGTTCCGGATGGGGATCATCCCAATCCATCATCCGTACCGCCGGCAGCTCTGGGTAGTGCCCGTTCCGGTTCAAGATAGGGATCATCTTTCATCCCCATCCCTCTCAGGTGCCGGTTCTGGTTGCCAGTTCAGGTGCCGGTTCCGGTTCCAGTTCCGGCTTTGGATGGGGATCATCCCAATCCATCATCCCTACCGCTGGCAGTCCGCCGCCGCCGCCGTCGCCGCCGCTGCCGCAGCCGCACCCGACGCCGCCGCCGCCGCCGCCCAGCTTGGGCCAGCCTGGAGTTGTCCAGCCTGGGGCAGCTCAGGAACGCAATGAAAAGCGTCAGTTGCTCTGTGTGTTTCGCGCTCCTGCTATGGCGTTCCCGGTTGCGCCGTCCAGGAGCGCAAACTTAGTGTCAGTTGCGCGCGCGGTTCGTGTTCCGTGCTCCTGCTCTGACTTTCCCTGCCGCGCCGTCCACGAGCGCAGTATAAAAATCTCAGATCCCAGTTGCGTTCGCGTTTCGTGTTTCGTGTTCCTGCGTTGGCTTTCATGTGCCGTCCAGGAACGCGAACTTAAAGTCTGAGTTGCGCTCGTGTTCCGTGTATCGTGCTCCTGCTCTGGCTTTCCCGGCGGCGCCGTCCAGCAGCGCAAAATTGAAGTTTCAGTTAGGGCCAGATCGAGGTCAGCCTGAAACCGGCGGGGCCGTTTGCCGGCCTGGCCAGCTTGGCCAGCTAGGCCAGCCTGGGGAAGCTTGGGTCAGCCAGGGCCAGCTTGGGGCAGCTTGGGCCACCGAGGCCAGCCTGGGGCAGCCTGGGGCAGCCCGGGCCAGGCTGGCTCGTTGGCCCAGGTTTGCCCAGGCTGGGCCAGCGTGGACAAGCCTGGGGGGAGCTTGGGCCGTGGCGCAGCTGGCACAGCTGTCGACGACGACGTCGTCGTCGTGGTCGGTCGGTCGGTCGGTCGGTCGGTCGGTCGGTCGGTCGTTCGTTCGTTCGCTCGCTCGCTCTCTCGCTCGCTCGCTCGCTCGCTCGCTCGCTCGCTCGCTCGTTCGTTCGTTCGTTCGTTCGTTCGTTCGTCGTTCGTCGTTCGTCGTCGTCGTCGTCGTCGTCGCGCTTCGTCGTCGTCGTCGTCGTCGTCGTCGTCGTCGTCGTCGTCGTCGTCGTCGTCGTCGTCGTCGTCCGTCGGCGGCGACGGCGACGACGATAACGACGGCGGCGTGGCGACGGCGACGACGAAACGACAAAGACGACGTCGACGACGGCGACGCCCGACGGCGACGGCGACGGCTACGTGGCACGGCGAACGGCGACGAACTACGACGGGGCCCCGAAAAAAAAAAGGACAGCGCGACGACGTCTACGACAAGGGCGGCGCGGCGGCCGGCAGCGGCGCGGCGGACGCGACACGACAACGACGGCGGCAGCGGCAGCGGGGCGGCGGCGGAAGGGCAATGGCGGCAGCGCGGAAGTGGCGGCGGGCGCAGCATTGCAGGACGGGCGCGGGAGTTCTGCCTCTGCCGCCCCTCCTCCCGCCTCCCCCCATGCCCGCGCTCCGCCGCCGTCCCCCCTCCTACCCCCCCTTACCCACCGCCCCCCCCCCCCTCCCGCGCCCCCGCACCCCCCCCTCTCCTCGCGCGTGTTCGGGGTGTTTTTATGATGCGTCCAGGGTAGGGAAGTTCATTTTCTAATCACAAGCGCCCGGTCTTGTTAATTACAAGCAGACATTAGAGATCATACCCCTCTCTTTCCTCTCGCGCCCGATGTCGGTTCTGGTTTCGGATGGGGATGACCCCCCCTCTCAGGCAGCGCGCGCGCTCTTCCTGTTCCGGCTTTGGTTCCGGATCAAGCTCGCTCGCGCCCTCGTTCGCTCGCTCGCTTGCCCGAAGCAGCGAGCGACCGAGCGACAGGGCTCTCCGTTCAGGCTCAATCAGAGGTCCATTTTGTTGTACTGGAGCGGGCGAGCGAGCGCCCCCCCCCGTGCAGTTGGAATCTTGTTGTAACCTTTGCAATCAGGCTGTGGTGTACTCCACAATTGGAGTCCTGCAGTGGGGTCCTCATTGCAACTAGAACAATCGGAATTCTAGTGAGACATGTTTGATAAAACGCCGAACGGCAACCTCTACAAACTCCACGGGTGGCCCTCTCGCTCGCACACTCGATCGCTGGCGGGCCAGCGAGCAGGCGAGCGCGTCCACGACGACGAGTGCGAGCGGCGGCGTTCACAGCCGAGCGCTGCCGTCGAAGACCTTGGGCGGCCGTCGTCTCGTCGCCGTCGCCGCCGCCGCCGCCGTCGTCTTCGTCCTGGCGCCGCCGCCGTCTCCGCACCGCGCCGTCTCCGCCTCCGACTGCGAAGTGCACCTCTGGGGGCGCGGGGATGGAAAGCTAGCGCGGTCTCCCATCGACGGGAGTGGAGGCCACGACGAGAAGGGTGGCGAAGTGGAGAAGGAGAGGGACATATATACTGCGAGGTGAGGGAGAAGGGGGAGGGGGAGGGGGGGAGGAGGAGGGGGAGGAGGAGGAGGAGGAGGAGGAGGAGGAGGAGGAGGAGGAGGAGGAGAAGAGGAGAAGGGGAGGAGGAGGAGGAGAGAGGAGGAGGAGGAGGAGGGGGAGGAGTGGAGGAGGAGGAGAAGGAGGAGGAAGAGGAGGAGGACGGCCCTGTCATCCCAGCGCCTTAATTTAATTGAGACGTGCGCCATGTACCAGTTTTTGAATTTTGTTTCAATTTTTGATTTCGAATTCATTGTGTTTCAATTTTTGATGTTGAACTCGTTATTACTGCATATCCAACTGTGCCAATGTGCCAGTTGTGCATGTGTTGCCCATACTTATATATATATATCATATATATATATATATATATAACGAATATGAATATGTATGTATATGTGTAGCTGTGCCAATATAGTCATATATATACACATATGTAGATACATATGTAGATATGTATATATACATATATCAAGTGTGCCAATGTGCCAATGGTGCACAGTGTGCCATGGTGCCCGTGTGCCATGCATCATACGATGTATCTATACATATAATTAAACATATGTATACATAGAGAGAGAGAGAGAAGAGAGAGAGAGAGAGAGAGAGAGACAAAAAAAGACAGAGAGAGAGAGAACATAACAAACTCCTCGTCCCCCTCTTCCTCCTCCTCGAGACTCCGTCTCTCCACTTCCTCCTGCTCGAGCCCCCCGCCAGGCCTCTTCCTCCCTCCTCCTCCTCATCTTCCTCCTCCTCCTCCTCCTCGAGCCTCCTCCTCTCCCTCCTCCTTGCCGCGCCGCGCGCGCGCGACGGCGCGGCAGGCTCGAGCGCGCGAACGCGCGCGCTGCAGGCCCGGCCTGCGCGGGGCGCGCGGCCCTGCCGAGGCGCGCGGGGGGGTGGGGGAGCTATCGTGCCAGATCTGGCACGGTCGATCTCGCCCGAGGGTTGGGGCGCCCCAGCCCTCGGGCGAGATCGATCTCGCCCGACTCGCGCCTCGAGGGCGGCGCCGTGTGCCAGAACTCGCGGATAGTATGGGGGGCACTGGCACGCCCGCCCACGAGGCGGGATGTCGGGCGAGATCGCAGAGTGGCTGGACGAGGCGTTCGAAAAGGCAGGCATCCCTGCCTGGTGCCCAGAGGACCTCCCTCCCTCTCCCCCATTCTATTATCCTCCTCTCCTCCTCC
>CAUYUJ010020364.1:0-55000 GCA_963575745.1 Prorocentrum cordatum
GCAACCGCAACCGCAAGCGGGCGACACATTTCAAAGCGCCCGCGGGAGCGCGCAACCGCAACCGCAACCGCAACCGGGCGACACATTTCAAAGCGCCCGCGGGAGCGCGCAACCGCAACCGCAACCCGGCGACACATTTCAAAGCGCCCGCGGGAGCGCGCAACCGCAACCGCAACCGCAACCGGGCGACACATTTCAAAGCGCCCGCGGGAGCGCGCAACCGCAACCGCAACGGCAACTGGGCGACACATTTCAAAGCGCCCGCGGGAGCGCGCAACCGCAACCGCAACCGCAACCGGGCGACACATTTCAAAGCGCCCGCGGGCGCAACCGCAACCGCGACCGCAACCGGGCGACACATTTCAAAGCGCCCGCGGGCTCGCAACCGCAACCGCAACCGGGCGACACATTTCAAAGCGCCCGCGGGTTCGCAACCGCAACCGCAACCGGGCGACACATTTCAAAGCGCCCGCGGGAGCGCGCAACCGCAACCGCAACCGGGCGACACATGTCAAAGCGCCCGCGGGAGCGCGCAACCGCAACCGCAACGGCAACTGGGCGACACATATCAAAGCGCCCGCGGGAGCGCGCAACCGCAACCGCAACCGCAACCGGGCGACACATTTCAAAGCGCCCGCGGGAGGGCGCACCCGCAGGGTTTCAAGGGGGTCGATTGCGCGTGCACTTGTGTGTAAGCTGCCCGCGGAAGGTGGCGCGTAGGCGCCTTAATGCGGTCTGCCGCGCGAGCGGCTTGCGTGATCCACCGCGCAAGGTCGTCGCGCAATCGAGTGCAACCCCCCTTCTGATCGTTTCTCCCTGGGGGGTCAGGCGAGTGGAATTGCCTCAGCCACGTCTCGGCCACGCTCGTGGGACTGCCCCCGCAGGGTTTCAAGGGGGTCGATTGCGCGGGAACTCGCGCGCATGCCGCCCTCGTAAGTTCGCGCGTCTGCCGCGCGAGCGGCCTGCGTGAGCCACCGCGCAAGGTCGTCGCGCATTCGAGTGCAACCCCCCTTCTGATCGTTTCTCCCGGGGGGGTTCAGGCGAGTGGAGTTGCCTCAGCCACATTTCGGCCACGCTCGTGGGACTGCCCCCCGCAGGGTTTCAAGGGGGTCGATTGAGGGCGGGGGACGACAAGGAGAAGAAGGAGGAGCCACTGGCGGAGGGCCCGACGACGAGCCCCCGCGTGGCCCGCGGTTCTCCGCCGGGACATTACAGCGGGGAATCCCTATTCCACGCTGCTGCCCTTGATTTATCGCAAAAAAATTCAGCCGGCCCACCTCAAATCAAAACCGGGGGGCGGCAAAACTAAAAGAGAACCCTGGGCCGAAACCCTTCCCGCAAACGTAATCGACCCCCGAACGAGGAAAATCATTTTGAAATGTGAAGCCTGGAAACGTTTCAAAGCACCTCAATTGTTCGATGGCCAGTGGCAGTGCTGACGATATCGATGGTGATGATACTGTGCCAAGGACTGTGTTGTGCTGTGCTGCGCTGTGCCGTGCCGCACAGGGGACGCGTCAGACGGGGACGCGCCGCAGAACTTTTGAGAGGAAGCGCCAAGGGACGTGCCAGGGGACTTGCCAGGGGACGCGCCGCGCGACGTGCCAGGGGGGGGCGCGCCACGGAACGTGCCAGGGAACGTGCCAGGCGACGCGCCAGCGGACGCGCCAGGCGACGTGGCACGGAGCGCGCCAAGGGACCACGTCCCCTCGTAAATTATACGGATTTCGCGCCCCCAGTGCCAAGACCCCTTCGCGAATTAGCCTGGGCTCGCGCTCCCAGGGCCCTGATCCCTCACAAATGACGACTGATGCACGCTCCCAGGGCCCTGATCCCTCGTAAATTATACGGGCTCGGCGCTCCCAATGCTTAGATCCCTCGCGAATTACGCTGGATCCAAGCTCCCAGACCGAAAATCCCCTGAAAATCACGCGGCATTCAAGCTCCCAGGGCTACGCCCCTCCGCAAATTACGCTTCGTCCGCGCTCCCAATGCCAAGATTCCTTGTAAATTACGCGGCCTCCGCATTCCCATGGCCACGATCCCTAGCAAATTTACGCAGTGTCCGCGCCCCCTGCGCGGAGGTTGCCCAAAAAGGGCCCTTCCCCTCTCCGTAGCATAAACCAATACTTTTTCTGCATTGGGATATAAACTCGGGGGACGCTCTTCGCCCCCCCTCCCCCCGCCTGTAGGAGGACATGCCCGACCTAAGCTTAGGGGGGGATGCGTCGACCCTCACTCGCCAGTGCGTCGCCGACAGGGGCATCCTGACAGCTCACCCTGGCCCAGGAGCCGTCGGGGGGCCTAGCGCCGATCTGTGGGCGATGCATCGCCGATGCTGCTGAGCAGGTCTCCCCCCCCCCCCACCTGGCTCTTGCTGTAAATCAGGCGCTGTACCCGAAGCCCGGAATCCTTATAAACTACACTGCGTCCGCGCGCCCGAGGCCGCGATCCCTCATAATTTCGCTGGGCTCGCGCTCTCAGAGCCAAAGCCCCTTTGTAAATTACGCTGGGTTCGCGCTCACAGGGCAACCATCCCGTATAATTTACGCTGGATGCACGCTCTCAGGGCCGCGATCCCTTGTAGATTGCGTTGGTTTCGCGCTCAGTGCCCAAACCCATCGTAAATCACACAGGGTTCGCGCTCCCGGGGCCACGATCAATCGTAAATTACGCTGGATGCACGCTCCCAGGGCCACGATCCCATGGAAATTAACCAGGTTTCGCGCTCCCAGTGCATAGATCCCTGCGAATTGCGCTTGATTCGCGACCACAGAGCCAAGATCACTCGTAAATGACGCGGGCTTCGCGACCCCAGTGCTCAGATCACTCGTAAATTACGCTGGGTTGACGCTCCCAGGGCCACGATCCCCCGTAAGTTACACTTCGTCCGCGCTCCCAAGGCAACGATCCCTCGTAAATTACGTTGCGGCCGCGCTCTCGGGGCCACGATCCTTTTTTCATTTCCGCTGTGTCCGCGCAAGCAGGGTCGCGCAGCACCGCGTGGAGGCTGCCCAAGAAGCCCCCTGCCTCCCCAGAGCAGAAACCGATGCCTTTCTGTGTTGGGATATGTACGTGGTACTCGGAGAGCGATCTTCGGATCCCCCGCCATTTCCTGGAACTCGGGCGCTGGACCCGAAGCCGCGAATCATCGTAAATTGCGTTGCGCCTGCGGGCCCAAGGTCGCGATCCCTCATGAATTAAGGTGGGCTTGCGCTCTCAAGGCCACGACCCATCGCAACTTACAACGTGTTCGCGCTCACGCGGCCGCGATCCCTCGCATATCAACACCGATGCGCGCTCTTTTTCTATCCCATTGCCTGCGCGGCTGAACCAACCACGCAGCAGAGACAACGGCCCTGTCAGGGTGACTCTCACCTCAGACGGGGAAAGGCTTCTCACTTCAGTGAGGCAGACGCGCGAAGCGCGGAGATAAGCACAACTCATATCAGAGAGGCGCATTGGGGACTGGGTGGCGGCCTGCAAGAGTTCGCCGAACCCTCATGTCCGCCCCCAGCCTAGTGCTTTTACTTTTGGGCACGCCCTTACACGTGGCCCTCACGTTCTTCGCATTCCCCCCCGGTGCCAGCTCCCAGGGCCACGACCCCTTGAAAAATTATACAAGGTTCGCGCTACCACAGCCAAACCCCCATCGTAACTTACGCTGGACTCTCGCTCCCAAGGCCAATCAAGATCTCTCGCACATTACGATGGATGCATGCTCCCAAAGGCAACGATCACTTGAAAATTACGTTGGTTTAGTGCTCCCAGTGCCAAGATCCCTTGTGAATTACGCTGGGTTCGCGCTCCCAGGGCCAAGATCCCCCGTAAGTTACACTTCGTCCGCGCTCCCAAGACAACGATCCCTCGTAAATTACGTTGCGGCCGCGCTCTCGGGGCCACGATCCTTTTTTCATTTCCGCTGTGTCCGCGCAAGCAGGGTCGCGCAGCACCGCGTGGAGGCTGCCCAAGAAGCCCCCTGCCTCCCCAGAGCAGAAACCGATGCCTTTCTGTGTTGGGATATGTACGTGGTACTCGGAGAGCGATCTTCGGATCCCCCGCCATTTCCTGGAACTCGGGCGCTGGACCCGAAGCCGCGAATCATCGTAAATTGCGTTGCGCCTGCGGGCCCAAGGTCGCGATCCCTCATGAATTAAGGTGGGCTTGCGCTCTCAAGGCCACGACCATCGCAACTTACAACGTGTTCGCGCTCACGCGGCCGCGATCCCTCGCATATCAACACCGATGCGCGCTCTTTTTCTATCCCATTGCCTGCGCGGCTGAACCAACCACGCAGCAGAGACAACGGCCCTGTCAGGGTGACTCTCACCTCAGACGGGGAAAGGCTTCTCACTTCAGTGAGGCAGACGCGCGAAGCGCGGAGATAAGCACAACTCATATCAGAGAGGCGCATTGGGGACTGGGTGGCGGCCTGCAAGAGTTCGCCGAACCCTCATGTCCGCCCCCAGCCTAGTGCTTTTACTTTTGGGCACGCCCTTACACGTGGCCCTCACGTTCTTCGCATTCCCCCCCGGTGCCAGCTCCCAGGGCCACGACCCCTTGAAAAATTATACAAGGTTCGCGCTACCACAGCCAAACCCCCATCGTAACTTACGCTGGACTCTCGCTCCCAAGGCCAATCAAGATCTCTCGCACATTACGATGGATGCATGCTCCCAAAGGCAACGATCACTTGAAAATTACGTTGGTTTAGTGCTCCCAGTGCCAAGATCCCTTGTGAATTACGCTGGGTTCGCGCTCCCAGGGCCAAGATCCATTGTAAAACATACGGGATTCACGCTCACAGGGCCCCGATCCCTTGAAAATTAAGCTGGGCTCGCGCTCACAAGCCCAAAGTCCTTCGGAAACTACGATGCGGCCGCGCTCCCGGGGCAACGACCCCTTGTAAATTATGCTTTGTCCGCGCCCCTGGGTCGCGAAGCACCGCGCGGAGGTTGCCCAAAAGGCCCCGCCCCGCCTCCCAAGAGCAGAAACCAATACATCTCTGCATTGGGATATGTACTCGGAGGGCGGTTTTTGTCTCACACTCATTGCCTGAAAATCAGGAGTTGGACCCAAGACCACGAATCTTTCTAAATTACGCTGCGTCCGCGCGCCCAAAGCCGCGACCCCACGCAAATGAAGCTGGACTCGCGCAAATTGCGACGTGTTCGCGCTTACAGTGCCCAGACCCATTGAAAATTACACTGGGTGACGCTCCCACCGCCACGATCCATCGTAATTTACGCTGGATGCACGCTCCCAAGACCACGATCCCTTGTAGTAAATTGAACGGGTTCCGCGCTCCCACAGCCAAACCCCCTTCGTAAACTGTACTGGATTCGCGCTCCCAGGTCCGCGATCCCATGCAAATTACAAAGGGTGCACGCTTCCAGGGCCACAACCCTATGTAAATTACACGGGTTTCGCGCTCACAGTGCCAAGACACCCAATGCATTACGCTGGATTGGCGCTCCCAGGGCCAAGATCCCTTGTAAATTGCACAGGTTTTGCGCTCCCAGGGTCACAATCATTCGAGAATTGCCTGCGTCCGCGCTCCCAGGGCCGCGATCCCTCGTAAATTATGCTGCGGCCGCGCTCCCAGGGCCACGATCCCTTGTAAAGTCGCTGCGTCCGCACTCCCAGAGCCCCCTGGGGCATCCTTGGGCGTCCAGATTCCTGGAACTGTCCAAAACCCATCGTTTCGCTTGAGACATCCTCCAACATTTGAACAAAACGAGCGTTTCGCTCGAGACATCCGCAACAAACGAAAACTCTCAGTTTACCGCGTTTCGCTTGAGACATCCTCAGAATTAAATCCGCCGGCCCTCTTGAAACCTCGTCATTGATCGCAGAAAGAACCCGCCGGCCGCCTTCAAGCCGAAACCGGGGGTAACAATACGAAAAGAGAGCCCTGGGCCCATGCCCTTTCCGGGGAAAAACGCGTTTCGCTCGAGACGCCCTCAGAAATAATTGCGCCAGCCCTCTTCAAAGCTCGTTACCAATCACAGAATAGTGCCGCCGGCCTGCTTCAAGTCGACGCCGGGGGTGAACAGCACTATCCTGGGCCGGCGCCCTTTCCGGGAAAAAAGCGCACCTCGCTTTTTTGGCGCACCTAGACATCCAACGTCTCGATTTTTTCGAAACGCGAGTCCCCGACCTCCCAACCACTTCCCGGGGGCTGGTTTTTCGTCCCGAGTCGTTTTTTGACGGGTCGTATCGCTTTTTTCGTGGCGCGCGAGGTCTGGGCAGGCGATGGCATTCCGCGAAGCCACGCCCCGGCGGCCATCCGGGGAGGGCGAGAGCGTCGAGCGCAATCCCGCCGCGGCGACAGCGGGGGAGGCCGGGAGGCCACCCCGCGCCCACGGGACGAGCCGAGCCCCGCCGCCGACGAGGACGGGGAGGCGGCAAGGGGGGGAGTGCGCGCGCCCAGGGCAGCGCGACTTGCAGCGATGAGGTCGTGGCGGCGCCAAACTGAGGGGGCCCTGGGACACGCCAAGCAATGCACACACAAAGAGAAGGATTCCGCATGTTTTCCCGTATGTTCCTGGTGTCTGGCTTCCCCACCACTGCCCATATTTTCAAATATTTTCTGGGGAATCGACGATGAATGGTGTCTGTGTGTTTTTTCTCCTCCTGACAATCCCTGTGCAGAGAGCACGCTCAGACATGCGTGCGGACACGAATGCAACGTACATTGGTGCGCCATGCACACACGCTGGCATGCACGCGGGCGGGCGCCGGCACGGACGTCCAGTCTGTGAGCCGAATAGAGCCACCATCCGTGGCATGCAGCATGGCAACTCTGTAAAAGCCCCAATCGGCAACATGGAAATTCAAATTTCTCTGCTGTTTGGATGAGGGGGTCCAGCTGTTGCAGTCCGCACTCATCTGCCCGAATATATTTGACACAGTGCCGACCTGTGGAACCAAAGCAACAAATAAGTCGTCCTCAGCCCACACATCCAGTTTGTAGTCACCGGGTACGAAGTAAAACGCAGGACTGCGGATGTAATACGAAGAACCTGCGGCGTTCAGGTTGCAAGCATAAATCGAAGACCAAGATGCGTTATTGTAATCATACTCGCTGAGGGCTGGATCACCCGCGAAATCATACGGCACACCATGCTGGCAAGGCGTAGTGATACCAGGCGACATGGACCAATCGTCACACGGATCCTAAGATGGGGTTCTCGTGATTACTCTGACCGCGCTGAAAACACCTCCCCTTCCTCCTCATACAAATCAAACGCACTCATACACACTCGCACTCAGACTCGCTCATCACTCAAACTCACTCACCACTCAGACTCACTCATACTTCCGCGCTCAGACTCACTCATCACTCAGGCTTCCTCATCACGCATACTCTCTCATCGCTCAGACTCGCTCACCGCTCATACCCACTCATGCTCACACACGCTCTTCCTCACTCAGATTCAGTTACAACGCTCCCGTCGACAGATTGCGACGATGTCTCAGGCGAGGCGCTGGTTCCAGCACTCCCCAAAAAAGATCGACAAACGAATCCAGATTGGGATGTCGAAGTGTAAAGCATGGAAACGTTTCAAAGCACATCAATTGGGCGATGGGCAATGGTCATGCTGACGATATCGATAGTGAGGGCACTGTGCCAAGGGTCGTATTGTGCTGCGCTGCGCCGTGCTCCTGAGCACCTGCGGGGTTCTGCCGTGCTCCTGTGTGTTCTGCCACGGTCCGGCATGCTTTGCCGAGCTCCTGCGTGTTCTGCGTGTTCTGCCGTGCTCCTCGTGCTCCTGCGAGTTCTGCAATGCTCTTGTGTGTTCTGCCGTGCTCCTGCGTGTACTTCCGCATGTTCTGCCATGCTCCTGCGTGTTATGCCGTGTTCCTCAATGTTGTTGCCGTGCTCCTGTGTATTATGCGTGTTCCTCGTGTTCCTATGTGTTCTGCCGCATTCCTATGTGTTCTGCCGTGCTCGCATGGATTCTGCATATATTGCGGGGTTCTGCCGTGTTCCTGCGTGTTCTGCCGAACTCCTGCGTGTTCTGCCAAGCTCCTGTGTATCCTATGTTCTGCCGTGCTCCTCATGCTCTCCTGTGCTCGTCCGTGCTCCTGCGTGTTCTGCCGTGCTCCTGTGTGTTCTGCCGTGCTCGCGAATGCTCGTTGGGTTCTGCCATGCTTCTGTGTGGTCTGCCGTGCTCTCGGATGTTCTTTGGGTTCTGCCGTGCTCCTGCGTGTTCTGCCGTGCTCCTGTGTGTTATGCCGTGCGATTGATTGTTCTGCCGTGCTCCGCATGCTCTTCTGTGCTCTGCCGTGCTCCTGCGTGTTCAGCCGTGCTCCTGCGTGCTTTGCTGTTCTCCTGTGTGTTAAAGTTAAAGTTAAAGACGGGGCCTTGGAGGCAAAGTGGTGGGCCACAAAAGCCAAAGACACGCCAGCGCGAGAGGGGCCGCCAAGGGCCGCCACCCGCGGGGGCCCAGCAGGGCCACCCCCCCGAGAGGGCCACCTTGGGCCGCCTCTCGGCCTCCGAGCGGGGCCGCCTTGGGCCAGCGCTCAACGGGAACTCGACTGCGACGGGACACAGGAGCCCCCAAGCTGCAGAGCGTGCCTCGCGTACCTACTCACACTGGGGGCAACGCACGAGAGAACGATGCTTATCCTCACTCACTCGCTCACGGACGACGAGCCGCGGTGCGCCAGCAGGCGGCTGACCCTGCGGCTCACATGCCTTCCACACGCCGCGCTGCTCGCGGCGGTCACCTCCGCCGCCTCCGCTGTCTGCACTGGCGCGGGGCCGCTGGGCCGCTGCCCGAGCTGCTGGCCGCGATTGAGGCTCTGCCTGCAGGCTCCCCCTCGCCGCTGAGCCCCTCCAAGTAGAACTCTATGTTTTCCGAGCCACGGCGCGCCAGGCGGCGGCGGACCCTGCGGCTCGCCAGGCCGCCGCTGGCTGCGGCTCCCGTGGCTGCGAGCACCTCCCCGGCTGCCTCGCCAGCTCCAAGGGCGCCCGCGCTCGACCCTGGCTGCTGCTGGGTCTGGCTGGCTGCCGCTGCCTCCACTTCCTGCGCAGCCGCGGGCGCCGCTGGGCCGCTGCCCGAACTGCTGGCCGCGGCCGAGGCTCCGCCCGCGGGCTCCGCCTCCATGCCTATCCACTCCAGGTAGCGCTCCTGGGCGTTTCCTGGCACTGGCCCTTGCAAACGCAGAGCCCCTCTGCTCTAACCCTCTGCTTATCCGCTCGAGGTCTGCCACCAGGGTGTAGCCCACGCTCCCACAGGCTGCGCTGGTTCCTGCCCGACTTGTTGGTCAGGTAGCTGGGCCCTGGGCACTGCGCCTTCAGGCGCGACTTACCTCCTGCGCGGCCGCCCAGTACCTTGTAGGCGCCACACTTGGTGCACGCCACGATCTCCTGGGCGCCCTCGCCTTCGCCCGCGCAGGCGTAGCTGGGCACGTGCCCCAGGACGCTGAAGGCTAACGCGGTGGCCGAGAGGGCGGCCGCACTGCTCCCAGCCGAGCGGCTGTCCTCCAGGCGGGGCCGCATGGCAGGAGCGCCGCAGCCTGGGGCCTCATCAGCCCGCTGGGGCACCGACGCTGCCACAGACTGCGCCTGGCCGATCTCGCCAGCAGGTGGGCGCCCTCCGCTGATCCAGTCTGAGCCATTGATGAGCTGCTCGCTGTCGAATCCGCCTGCTCCTCCTCCGCGTGCACGCCGCGCGCACAAGCACCACCCGACTCCTGGCTTGAGCACCAGCCCGATGGCGTCTCCGAGCCACTGCCGAAGCAAATGGGGCCTGCAGAAGGGGACCCGCCTCACATGGCGGCTGCAGGCCTGCTGCTGAGCGGGCGTGCTTGCTCCCGCGCCCATCGCCCGCAGCTCAAGGAACCTGGGGTTGAACGCGTCTCCGAGGTCCAGGTGCCAGTCGCCGATCCCCAGGGTCCGCGCCACTGCGTAGACAGGCGAGGCACGGCGCTCACCTGCTGCGGCCTCGAGGGCCTGGGGCTGCTCCTCGCGCGCCTCCAAGAGGGCCAGGCCGCGCGACTGCGGGGCCGAGGGGGAAAGCAGCAGCCTCCGCGTGGGAGGCAGGCCAGCTTCCAGGCCCGCTGTCGGCGGCCTGTAGCACCTTCAGGCTGAGGAGCTGCAACGTCGAGCATCGGACGTCCCAGCTGCCGACTCCAGCTCCAGACCTGATGCCATCCTGCTGCAAGGGGGCCTGCCCGTCGGCCTCCTGCATTCCGACTGCAATCATGCCTGCCACAGGCCTGCTGGCCTCTGAGTACCCCACTGGCAGGGGCGGCCCCGCCTTCGTACAACTGTGGGCGAGCCTGCCGCCCTTCTGCCTGGCCAGCTTGGCCCATGCTCCCCAGGAGGCTGAGCTCATGCCCCCATCCTGCATCTGGGAATTCGCGAGGCGCCGCTGCAGCACTGAAGTTGCTTCAGGGTCGCCATGTAGACCAGCTTGGTCACTGAGGTCGCCCCAGTCGCTAGTGCCGAACTCCATGGCCCCAAACACGTTCACCTCGGCGTTCAGGAGGAAGAGGTCACCGCTGGGCCCTGCAGCACTCTCTTGGCCCCTGGGCGAGTCGCGGACGCCCATGCTGCGGAGGCCTAGCGGGTCGCTCTCGACTCCCTCGGCGCCGCTCTCGTGCAGGCGCAGGCCTGCCGCACCGGCTGCACCAGGCCCTCGCTGGCCCTGGCAGCTCCCCTCCGACCTGGCCCCCAGCGGACCTGCCAGAGAGAAGAGAAGCCAAGGGAGCCAGGTCCGCTGCCTCTGCTGCCAGCTCCCGCTTGCATGCCTGGGTCACCGTCGGCCACTCGCCCAGCGCCTTGGCGCGCCGCTCTGCTTGGCCTCGCCCTGCGACTGGCTGGGGCTGCCAGGGGCTGCTGCCATCGGCGAGATCGCCATCGTCGCTGCTGGTCTCCTCCATGGGGCAGGATTCTGCCAACGGCGCACGCCTGGGGGCTGCGGGGCCTCCCTCAAGCTGCGCCCGCACTGCCTCCATCTGGGCCTGAATGGCTGCCCAGGCCGCCTCGAAGTTGCTGGAGCTCCACGCCTCAGGTAACTTTTCCAGCTGCAGGAGGAGCCCTGGCACCTGGCTGGCACCTGCCCACTCGGCCGCGCGCTGGCGGCGCAGCGCCTCAGCCTCCTCGCGGACTGCCACCTCGAGCGTCTGGAGCGCACAACACGCCTCCTCCACCTCCGCGTCGAGCTCCGCGAGCTCCTCCTGGGCCTTCTGGAGCTGGGCCTCGACGAGGTCGCGCGCCTCCTGCTTCTGCTCGAGCTCCAGGCGGGCTGCTCGGAGCCGCCTCTCCCCCTTGCTGATGGCGTTCGCCTCCATGCGGAGACGCGTCGCCTGCGGCATGGACGAGGCCTTCTGCTCCGCTGCTGCCTTCTGGGCCTTGACCAGCTCGGCACGCTTCGCCTCCAGTTGCCTGGCCACGACGTCGGTGAAGCAGCCGTCCACTCCGTCAGGGGGCTCGGCCTGCAGCGCCTCGAGCTGCTCGACTGTCGCCTGGAGCCTCTCGATCGCCGTGGCGCCTCCACCGCTGGGCGTCCCACTCGCCGCGGACGCCGAGGTCTGCGACTTGGTGGAGGCTGCCCGCGAGGCCGCGCCGCGGGCCTGCCTCTGGGCACGGCGCCCACGTGGCTGGTCAACCCAGCCGTCCTTGTCCGCCTTGGGCCTCGCCTTGGCTGGGGGCGCCCCCAAAGCCCAGGGCGGGGCCGCATGCCCGCATCCCAAGCACGAGGTGCGCCAATCCCAGTTCCATCCGCCGCAGCTGCACATCCAGTAGGACTTGCCGCGCCTGCTGCTGCCGCCGCCGCGCGGGGACCTCGCCGCCATGGCCACCCCCGCGCTGGCTCTGCCGTGCTCCTGTGTGTTCTGCCGTGCTCCTGCTTGGTGTGCCGTGCTCCTTTGTGTTTTGCATGTTCTGCCGTGCTCCTGCGTCTTCTGCCATGCTCCTGTGCATTATGTGTGCTCTGCCGTGCTCCTCATGCTCTTCTGTGCTCTGCCGTGCTCCTGTGGTGTCTGTGTGTTCTACCGTGCTCCTTGTGTGCCGCTCCTGTGTGTTCTGCTGTGCGCCTGCGTGTTCTGCCGTGCTCACGCGTGCTGTGCCGAGCTCCTGCGTGTTATAGTTAAAGTTATAGTTAAAGACGGGGCCTTCAAGGCACAGCCTTCACTCACTCTCCGACACCAGGCCGCGGCGCGCCAGACGGCGGCGGACCCTGCGGCTCATCTGGCCGTCGCTCGCCGCTGCGCCCGCTGCAGCGCTCGCCTCCTCGGTGGCCTCGTTCGCGCCGAGGTGGCCAGCGCACGTCGGGCCTGGACGCTGCTGGGGCAGGCTGGCAGCCGCAGCCTCCTCCGCCAGCGCCGCCGCAGGGGCCGCTGGGCCGCTGCCAGCGCTGCTGGCCGCAGCTGAGGCCTCGCCTGCAGGCTCCGCTTCCATGCCGAGCCATTCCAGGCAGCGCTCCTGGGCGTGCCCTGGCACCGGCCCTTGCGAGCGCAAAGCAGGGGTGCCCTCTCCCTTCACTCTTTGCTTGTCCGCTCGCGGCCTGCCTCCAGGATGGACCCCTCGCTCCCGCAGGCTGCGCTGGTTCCTGCCTGACTTGTTGGTCAGGTAGCTGGGCCCTGGGCACTGCACCTTCAGGCGAGACGTGCCTCCCGCGTGGCTGCCCAGCACCTTGTAGGCGCCGCACTTGGAGCAGGCCACGATCTCCTGGGCGTCCTCGACATCACCCGCGAAGGCGTAGCTAAGCGCGTGCCCCAGGATGCTGAAGGCGACAGCGGTGGCCGAGAGGGCTGCCGCACTGCTCCGTCGAGCGGCTGCTCTCCAGGCGTGGCCTCTTAGCAGGGGCGCCGCCGCCGAGGGTCTCTCCAGCCAGAGGAGGCCCCGCAGCCGCAGCGGTCAGCACCTGGCGGCGCTCGCCAGCAGGAGGGGGCCTTTCGCTACTCTTGGCCGAGCCGTCGAGGTACAACTTGCCGTTGAGCCTGCCATCGACTGGCTGCCGAAGCCTCCAGAGGCCCTCATCGTCCAGCGTGCGTTGGAGATGTGGACCCCTCGCGCATGCTGCCCCTTCACGCGCCGCTCGATTCCTGGCCCGAGCAGTTGTTCGATGGCGCCCCCGAGCCACAGCCGCAGCCAGAGGGGGTCGCAGCTGAGCTTCTGCCTCTCATGGCGGTTGGAGGCCTGCAGAGCAACCGAGCTTGCCTTAAAGCTCATCGCCCGAGGCCCGAGGACTATGGGATCGAACACGTCGCCGAGGTCCACGACCATGCTCCGCTCCGGCTCGAAGCACCTGCCGAACCGCCCCAGGGACCGCACCACCGCGGCGGCGGGCGAGGCACAGCGCACCACAGTGGCGGCCCTGGCGCTCCTGGCTGCTGCCGCCTCCAGACTCCGAGCGTGTTCCCTGAGTGGCAGCTCGGCTGGCTGCTGCAGGTCCGCCCTCGTTGCCATCGCCTCGGAGTGCCCAGGTGCGCCTGCTTGGCCAATGGGGTCGCTCTGCTCGCTAGTGCCGAGCACGTGGGCCCGAACCCCGTTCTCCTCCGCGCCCTGGGGCATGAGGACGATGCCGGGCCCAACGGCGTGCCCCAGGTACCTGGGCGGGTCGCCGACGTCGATGCCGTGGGAGTCCACCAAGGCGCCCTCGGCGTGGCCGCACTCGCGCCAGTGCAGGCCCGCCGCGCTGGTCTCACAAGGCACTCGTTGGCCCTGGCTGCGCTCCTCCGACGCGGCCCCCCGCGGCGCGGCCAGCATGGCGAGCAGCCAGAGGAGCCAGGTCCGCTGCCTCGGCAGCCAGCTCCCGCTGGCATGCCTGGGCCACCGTCGGCCACTCGCCATGCGCCTTGCCACGCCGCTCGGCTTGGCCCCGCTCGGCGGCTGGCTGTGGCTGCCAAGAGCTACCGCTACCTGCGAGATCGCCATCGTCGCTGCTGATCACCTCCACGGGGCAGGACTCAGCCCACGGCGCGCGCTTGGGGGCCACAGGGCCCCCCGCGAGCTGCGCCCGCCCCGCCTCCACCTGGGCGCGGATGGCTGCCCAGGCCACCCCGAAGTTGCTGGAGCCCCAGGCCTCGGGCAACTTCTCCAGCTGCATGGGGAGCCCTGGCACCTGGCTGGCTCCTGCCCACTCGGCAGTGCGCTGGCGGCGCAGCGCCTCGGCCTCCTCGCGGGCTGCCTCCTCGAGCGCCTGGAGCGCACGGCTCGCCTCCTCAACCTCCGCGTCGAGCTCGGCGAGCTCCCCCTGCGCCTTGTGGAGCTGGGCCTCGACGAGGCTACGCGCCGCCTGCTTCTGCTCGAACCCCTGGCGGGCTGCGCGGAGCCGCTTCTCACCCTTGCTGATGGCGTTCGCCTCCCTGTGGAGCTGCACCGCCCGTGGCAGGGAGGAGGCCTTCTGCTCTACTGCCGCCTTCTGGGCCCTGACCAGCTCGGCGCGCTTCGCCTCCAGCTGACTAGCCACGACGTCGGTGAAGCAGCCGTCCACGCCGTCAGGCGGCTCGGCCTGCAGCGCCTCGAGCTGCTCGGCTGCTGCCTGGAGCCTCTCGATCGCCGTGGCGCCTCCACCGCTGGGCGCCCCACTCGCTGCCGACGCCGAGGTCTGCGACTTGGCGGAGGCTCCCCGCGAGGCCGCGCTGCGGGCCTGCCTCTGGGCACGGCGCCCACGCGGCTGATCCAACCATCCGTCCTTGTCTGCCTTGGGCCTCGCTTTGGCGGGGGACATTCCCAGCGCCCAGGGCGGAGCCGCATGCCCAAAGCCAGGGCACGAGCCGCACCAGTCCCAGTTCCATCCTCCGCAGCTGCACATCCAGTAGGACTTGCCGCGCCTGCTGCTGCCGCCGCCGCGTGGGGACCTCGCCATGGCCACTGCAGAGCTGGCCGAGGGGCCGCGCCTCCGCGCCGCGAACGCAGGAAACACAAACTCGAAGTGCACTGGCCCAAAGCGCGGAGACCATCGCGCTCAGAGCGCCGCGAACGACTCGCGGTCGTCGGGTTCTCCATGGCCTTGACCCAAAATGGCTACGGAAAAAGAGCTCCTGTGTGTTCAGACGCGCTCCTGTGTGTTCTGCCGTGCTCCTGCGTGTTCTGCCGTGCTCTTGCTACCGTGCTCCTACTTGTTCTGCGTGTTCTGGCACGCTTCTGCATGTTCTGCAGTGCTCCTGTGTGTTTTGCTGTGCTCCTGCGTATTATGTGTTTTCTGCCGTGCTCCTCATGTGGTTATGTGCTCTGCCGTGCTTCTGTGTTCTGCCGTGCTCCTGTGTGTGTTCTGCGTGATGGGCTGCCGTGAACCTGCCCATGTTCTGAAGATGTCTAAGGCGAAAAGCTTAGTTTTAACACGCATGATCTTCAATCAGCCTTTTCAGCATCTCGTGTTGTCGAGGATGTCTCATTGCCATACGTTTGTTACATTCGCGGTTTTCATGTTCTGGTGGATGTCTCGGGCGAAATGCGTGTTGTTTTGAAAGACGGTGTTACGAACAACCCATGTTTCTGAGGATGTCTCAAGCGAAATTCTAAGTGTGATGAATCGCGAGGGCGCTATTGGGGTCATATTGGGCCTCGTTTGGGGCTCGTTGGGGGCCGTCTCGATCCTTTCAAACATTATACCTGGAGTGCAGCATCCCCAAACAAGGGTTTTAAACCCACTGCGGTTTCCAAGGTCAATGACGTGCCCGTCCATTGCGGGTTGGCATGGCATGTTAGAACATGCCTCCTCCTCCTCCTCCTCCTCCTCCTCCTCCTCCTCCTCCTCCTCCTCCTCCTCCTCCTCCTCCCTCCTCCACCTCCTCTTCATCCCGAACGGCGTCTCGGAGCCCAGATTTGCGAGGATGTCGCCAGCGTAACGGGCTGGACCACCTCGCGCGCGGCATCTCGGACCCCAGAGTTGCGACGATGTCTCGGGCGAAACGTGCTGCGAAGAAGTCTCAGGCGAAACGGGCCTGACCACCTCGAGCGCGGCGTCTCAGAGCTCCGAGTTGCGGGGGCGCGAGGGGAAGGCGACTAACGGTCGCAGGTCTCGGTGAAGAGAAAGCGCGGCACGAAGTGCCGGTGGCAGACGAGGAGCGACGAGGGCGGAAGCCGATTGAGAACCGCCGGGGAGAGAACCCCGCGGAGGGGGAAGCCAGGAGATCAGCGCCCTGGGCCGAGGGGGTTTCCCTGCGGCCTCGCAGGCGGGGCCTGGCAGGCCCGGGCGGGGGGCAGCAGAGGGCAGACGGGGACCCGAGGGAGGGGCCCGCGACCGTCGTGCGGCAAAGGAGAGGCCCGAGCGGCGCCTTGAGCGGGGAAGGCTGCCGGGCGGGCGCCGCGGGGAGCAGACGCCGCGGTGAGACGCACCGGGCGCTCCGGCGGTCTCGCAGCAGGAGACAGGGGGGGAGCGCCGAGGAGGTTGCAGACGGCCGCCTAAGGCTGGGGCCGCCCGGCGCCAGGGGGCGGGGGGCCACAAGATACCCACAGACAAGGGCGTCCTGGGAGGCCGGGTGCGGGCCGACAGCCCCTGATGGGCGCGCGCCAGGGGGTATTGGGCACGAGGCCAGGGCGGCCACTGGGGGGCCGCGTGAAAGCGTGAAAAGTTAGCCATTCCCACACATTCCTTGACGGCGCCGGAGCGAATCGTGACGTTGCTGCTGGCCCCCTGCACTCCCCGCCCTACCCAAAGCTAAAAAGAAGAAAAAAAATATAAAAAAAAAAAAAAGACTGAAAAGAAAAACGCGCTAAAATCATCCAACAGAGACTAAAGAAAGAAGAAAAAAAAAAAAAAGATATAAAGAAAAGCAGAAAAAAAAAAAAAAAGAAAAAAAAAAAAAAAAAAAATTAACTCGAAAAGAAGAAAAAAAAAAAAAAAAACAAAATAAGAAGAAAAAAAATAAAAAAAAAAAAAAAAAGTAAGAAAAAAAAAAAAAAAAAACATAAAAAAAAAAAAAAAACAAAAAAAGGGCAATGCCCGCTGTCGCCACGGAATACAAACAAATCCGCCGACCCCAGAGGCGTGTGAGGTATCCTTTTGTGCACTCAACAGAACCATGCATCGACCCTGATATTCCATGTGTCCATGTGGAACTCTCTCCTACACCCCCCACCGTGCCCCTTCAGTTCCCCAGCCTGGAACCTCTGATTTGGGTAGTCCCCAACCTGCCCTCGGACCTCCCACCCGCGCCCCGCCGCCTCTTTCCCTTTTCGGCCTGGCCCCATCATCTTCTCTTTCTGGACCTTCTTGGGCCCCCCACCGAGCCATTTTCGCGCCCCGCCGCCCATCTTCCCCGTCGATCTGGCCCGGCATTTCCACCTCTGGGCCCCTCCCACCGAGAATGTGTGGCCCGAAATCTACCACCCACCCCCCCGCGCCCGCACCACGCCCCCACCACGTCCTAGCACCCCCACCCTACGAGAGCTCCGTCCTAGGGACCCCCCACATCAAAAGTTTTGGCTCGAAACCGACCAACATCCCCCACCGCGCCCCCACCACGCCCCCAACCACGACTTGGCACCCCCACCCCACAAAGACTCAATTCTTGGAAGCCCCCACACGACGATGTCTGGTCCGAAGCTATCTCAAGATCGAGCTGCCTGAGCACATCGTAGCTGCCCCAAAGCTAATTGACATGGGACATGCCGCGAGGGCGCGCCGAGGAATGTCCGAAACGACGCGCCAGGGGACGTGCCAGGGGACGTGCCACGGGGACGCACCGCGGGACGTGCCTTCAAGGGGACGCGCTACGGAACGTGCCAATGGACGTGTCACGAGACGTGCCAGGGGACGCGCGGCGCGACGTGCCAGGGGGACTCGCCAAAGGACGCGGCACGAAACGTGCCAGGAAACGAACGTGACAGGATGCTATGCTGAATTGCGACATGCCATACCGCGATTGTGCTTTATAGCGTTGTTCATCCGAGTCCTGGCCGAACTGATCTGGACCTTAAGCTCGACATGCCTGAGCACAAAGTAGCTGCCCCAGAGCTTGTTGACAGGGGGGCATGCCAGGAGGACGCGCCGCGGAATGTCCCAAGGGACGCGCCAAGCGACGTGCCAAAGGACGTGCCATGGGGACGCACCGCGGGACGTGCCCAGGGGACGCGCTACAGAACGTGCCGCTGGACGTGCCACGGGGCGTGCCATGGGGCGCGCCGCGAGACGTGCCAGGGGAACTCGCCACAGGACGCGGCACGGAACTTGCCAGGGAACGTGCCAGGTTGCAACGCTGAGATCGATCTTGATGTGCCGTGCCGAGGGCTGTGCTGTGCTGCGCCGTGCTGAATTGCGATGCGCCATGCTGCGCCGTGCCGAGTCCTCCTTTGCACCCGAGTCCTGACCGAACAGATCTGGATCTTAAGCTCGAAATGCTTGAGCACAGATTAGCTGCCCCAGAGCAATTTGACAAGGGGGACATGCCAGGAGGACGCGCCGCGGAATGTCCCAAGGGACGCGCCAAGCGACATGCCAAGGGACGTGCCATGGGGACGCACCGCGGGACGTGCCCAGGGGACGCGCTACAGAACGTGCCGCTGGACGTGCCACGGGGCGTGCCAGGGGGCGCGCCGCGAGACGTGCCAGGGGAACTCGCCACAGGACGCGGCACGGAACTTGCCAGGGAACGTGCCAGGTTGCAACGCTGAGGTCGATCTTGATGTGCCGTGCCGAGGGCTGTGCTGTGCTGCGCCGTGCTGAATTGCGATGCGCCGTGCTGCGCCGCGCCGAGTCCTCCTTTGCACCCGAGTCCTGACCGAACAGATCTGGATCTTAAGCTCGAAATGCCTGAGCACAGATAGCTGCCCCAGAGCAAATTGACAAGGGGGCATGCCAGGGGGACGCGCCGCGGATTGTCTCAAGGGACGCACCAGGCGACTTGCCAGGGGGCGTGCCATGGGGTTCGCACCGCGGCACGTGCCACGCGAAAACAAGCGTTCGCGCATGCTCATGCTCATACTAGACATCTGCCTGGACGGCCTGAACGCGTGAAAACAAACGTCTCGCTCGAGACATCCTCAACAAATCCTGGTGCTAGACCTCTCCCTGGGCAACCTGGAGGCGTGAAACCAAGCGTTTCGCTAGAGAGATCCTCAAAATCTGGGCACGTGAAAGCAAGCATTTCACCTGAGACATCCTCTGAATTCTGGTCCCCAGGAGAGGAACAATAGATAACACTAAACAA
The DNA here is from genome assembly GCA_963575745.1 of Prorocentrum cordatum. NCBI lineage: Eukaryota > Dinophyceae > Prorocentrales > Prorocentraceae > Prorocentrum > Prorocentrum cordatum. Next base: position 19,114 of record CAUYUJ010020364.1, read on the forward strand.
GCGTTTCGCTCGAGACATTGGTGTTTCCACCTTTTTGGCTTCCCGACGCCCCATGACGGCCCAAGAGGCCCCCAAGATCGCCCCAAGAAGGCCCAAGAGGCCCCCAAGAGGGCCCCAAGACGGCCCAAGAGGCCTCCAAGACGGCCCAAGAGGGCCCCTAGAGCGCCCTAAGAGCGGCCCCTAGAGCGCCCTAAGAGCGGCCCCAGAAGGGGGAGCACGAAACAACATTTCATGCCCTCGGTCCCGAGAGGCCCCCAGGACGCCCCAAGAGGCCTTAAGAAGCCCCAAGAGGCCCCGAAGAGCCCTCAGGAGGCCCCCGAGACGCCCCCAAGAAGCCCCCAAGAGGCTCTAAGAGGCCCCCAGTGAGCCTCTTAGAGGCCCTAAGAGGCCCCCAAGAGGCCCCCACGGGCCGGCGGAATGAGCGAAGCGATCCGCCGCCCCACCGGGAACGGCGCGCGAGATCCCCGCCGCATGGTCTGCACGAACTCAGTCCCCTCAATCTGCGCGCGCACGAACTCCTCGTACCAATACCCATTTCTCAGAGCCTTTGCAACCCCTCCTGGGGTCCTCCCCGCGGCCTGCTCATTCCGCCGGCCCGGGGGCCGCAGCTGCGGAATGAGCGCTCTTTGGCCATATTTTTCGCTTCAGAACACACCTCGTTGTCAACGTTCGTTTTCTAAGCGCCGCCGGCCTCTCTCAGAGGCCTCTCCGGGAGCTCACTGACTCGATTTTGAAGGCCTCCAGACGCTCTCCTGGGGCGATCTTGGCTGTCCTCGACGCCATTTTGGTCCAGTCTGGCAGCCCGCCCACCTCTCCTCGGCCCACTTCAACTACAAAGAACCAACACGCAAAAACCGTGTAAAACACATCTGATTATGTCCATTCCGGCCTTGTCGAGCCTCTATTCTTGCCTCGTTTCGAGCTCACGTGCGTCTTCGCGGGCTCTTGGAAGCACGTTGCTCCACGCCTCCCGACCCCGGCCTGGGCCGTCTGGCAACATTTTTGGGGCTTTCTTGGGCCGTCCTGGGCGCGCCCAGGGGTCCCCGGAGTCCGTTTTGAGGCCCCCAAACTAACTGCGATCTCGTTTGTACGCCTCTCCGTATGCCTCTTCCTTTCGACCACACTTTTGCACACCCTCAGGCGTCCTTTTTAAATCATTATCAGACTCTCTTAGGGCTTTCTGGCGTTTTTTTTTTTATCAGTTTCCGGCTCTCTTGGGGCTTTCTGAGAGCCTTTAAGACCCCACTTTCGTATTCTTCCAGGCCCTCTGAAACCTTATTGTCCAATCTGGCGTCTTTTTTAGGTCATTGTCCGGCTCTGTTGGGCCTTTCTGAGGAGGTACACACCCACAGCACGAAAAGATCACTGACAAAGCCCAGCCAAAGCTGAGTGAACACCCCCGCTACATCCCGAATTGCCCCCCACGCAACCTCCGCGTTCCAAAAACAACATGGGGCGGCGGTGTCTGCCCATCCAGGGGCGTTCAATTCAATAAATAATGCAAAACAAGCGTTTCGCTCGAGACATCCTGAACACATTCTGAAAAACAAGCTTTTCGCCCGAGACATCCTCAAACATAATTTCGCCGGCCCTACGCGACCTCGTTATTAACAGCAAATAATTTCGCCGGCCCTACAGCAATCGATTCCAAGGGTGAACTCCTAAAAAATAGTCCTGGTCCCACACCCTTTCCGGGAACATCACGGGGAACTCCAGGAAGCACGGCTTCCAAAAGCCTGGCTTTTGAGGGCACCCCAAACCACTTGCTATTGTCCCGACGGCTACGACGAATGCACAGTGGTACATTTCCTCGGAGGGAGAATGAAGAGGAACATGAAGGGGAGGGCGTGGAAAGACTGCGGCTCTCCGCCGTGAAGTTTGTCAATGTGCTTGCTGTCGTACGTGTCTGCGTTGTGCTTGTTAATACGCTGCTATCCGTTGCGCTGCTCAACGTAGTGGAACTGCCTGTAGTACTCGTTGATGACGTGGCGGTGGTGCTGTGCGGAGTTGCGCTGGTCTCGGTAGTGCTGTGCAAAGTTGTCGTGCTGGTCTCGGTCGTTGTGCTGGTCTTGGTCGCCGTAAAAGCCTCGACGAGGATGAGTTGAGAAGGTGCAAACTGGCTACTTGAACGAGGAGCAGCCACTGGAACAAAGCCCTCCAGAATCAGACGCGAGACGCGGGGCATAGCGCAAGGCAATATGCACGGGGAAGGTTCACTGTTGGCGATGCGTCGACGCGGTTCATCCAGGGACGGGTGGGAATGCAGGGCTGACCCACTGGGACAACAAACGTTCCGAAGAAACACACCAAACCGCACATGGCCAACATGATCGACAAACGAGCCCGAAAAGGAATTGAGACACGCGTGGTATGGCTACGCGTTCAAGACGCTGGATCGGGCGACTGTGCAATGCTGTGCGTGTCAATCGTGACGTACCGTGCCTAATATTGTGCTGTGTTGTGCCGTGCGGAAGTGAGATGTGTCATGCCGCGGTGAACTGCGTTGTGCTCCATAGCGTTGTGGGTCAAGTCGCCCTTGGCATCCGACTCCTGACCCAACTGATCTTGATCTTAAGCTCGAGCTGTCTGAGCGCATCGCTGGCACAGAGCTGGCTGCAGTCGAATTGTGTGGGACGCTCACTCAGCTCGAGCTCAAGATCCCACTCCGTTCCGAAGCGGGGCGACGCGACATGGGGCGCAAGGCGCATGGACGCGCCACGGAATGCGCCAGGGTCGCACTAGGGGATGCGCCAGGGGGCGTGTCAGGGGACCTGACAAGGGACGCGCCACGGAGCGGGCAAAGGAAGCGCCAGGGGCCAGGCCAGGGAGCGCGACAGAGGCCGAGAGGGAGGCGCCGAGGGGCGATGGAGCATACGCCGCCCCGTACGGGGGCGTCTGGAACGTGTGTGATTTCACGCCTGCCCCGCCATGAGGCGTTAGGAACCCACGTGTTGTCGCGCTTGCCACGCTCTGAGGCTTTAGGAGCCCATGTGGTGCCTCGTTTGTCCCGCTCTGCGGCGTTAGGGGCCCACGTCTTTTCACGCGTGTCCCGCCCTGGGGCGTTTGGAACCAACCTGTTTTCACGCTTGCCCCGGTGTGGAGCGTTAGGAACCCACGTGCTGTCACCCTTGCCTGCTCTGGGGCGTTCGGAACCCATCTGGTTTCACGCGTGTCCCGCCCTGGGGCGTTAGGAACCCACGTCTTTTCACGCGTGTCCCCATCTGGCACGTTAAGAACCATGTGTTTTCACGTTGGTCCCGCCCTGGGCCGTTAGAAACCCACCTGTTCTCACGCTTGTCTCGCTCTGGAGGATTAGGGGCCCACAACTTTTTACGCGTGTCCGTCCCGCTCTGGGGCGTTAGAAATCCACGTGTTGTCACCCTCGCAGGGCCAGATCCCTTGTAAATGACGGTCCGGCCGCACTCCCAGAACCACCTTGGCATCCTGGGGAGCCCAGGCCTGTCAAGCGCTGCAAAACAAGCGTTTCGCTGGTGAGCGTTTTTTTGATCGGCGTTTCGACATTGGGCGGAAGAGGTGGGGCAGGGGGGGTCTAGCTGTGGACCTCTGCTTAGCGCGACTGTTTGCAGCACTGCGGCCGTTGGGCAGACTCCACCTGTCCGAAACAAGCGCCCAAAAACAACCACGATCCGCTCCATGATGAGGGGTGAGGGGGGGGGGGGGTAGCGAGGGCCCACGTCGATCGGCAAAACAATGAATAAAACAGGATCGACCCACGAACCCGGAAGGGAATATAAAAATCAAAGGCGCGGCAACGTTTCAAAGACACCTGAGTGGGCGACGGGCAAACGCAATGCTGACTGTACCGATTTTGATGCACCATGCCGGAAACTGTGCGGTCCTGCGCCGTGCTGACCTGCGGCGTGCCATGCCGCGGTTGTGCTCTATAGCGTTGTGGATTGGGTCCTCCCTTGCATCCGAGTCCTGACCGAACTGACCCGGATCTTAAGCTCGAGCTGTCTGAGCACACAGGGGCTGCCCCGGAGGACGCGCCGCGGAACGTCCCATGGGACGCGCCAGGCGACGTGCCAAGGGGACGTGCCATGGGGACGCACCGCGGGAAGGGGACGCGCTACGGAACGTGCCAATGGGTGTGCCACGGGACGTGCCAGGGGACGCGCCGCGCGACGTGCCAGGGAGACTCGCCACGGGAAGCGCCGCGGAACGTGCCGCGGACCATGCCACATTGAAATGCTGAGTGTACCGATCATGTGTACCGTGCCGAGGGCTGTGATGTGCTGAGCCTTGCTGAATTGCAATGTGCCATGCCGCGATTGTGCTCTACATAGCGTCGTGGATCGAGTCTTCCTTAACATCCGAGTCCTGACCGAATTGATCTGGATCTTAAGCTCGAGCTGCCTGAACACATGGTAGCTGCCCCAGAGATAATTCACAAGGGGACATGCCAGGAGGATGCGCCGCGGAACGTCCCAAGGGACGCGCCAAGCGACGTGCCAGGGGACGTGCCACGGGGAGGCCACCGCGGGACGTGCCGAGGGGACGCGCTTCGGACCGTGCCAATGGACGTGCCACGAGACGTGCCAGTGGACGCGCCGCGCGACGTGCCAGGGGGACTCGCCACGGGAAGCGCCACGGAACGTGCCAAGGAACGTGCCAAATTGCAATGCTGAGTGAGTGTGTCGATCTTGATGTACCGTGCCGAGGGCTGTGCTGTGCTGTGCCGTGCTGAACTGCGATGTGCCATGTGACGATTGTGCTCTACAATGTTGTAGGTCGAGTCCTCCGTTGCATCCGAGTCCTGACCAAACTGATCTGGATCTTAAGCTCGAGCTGCCTGAACACATAGTCCACAGGGGAACATGCCAGGAAGACGCGCCGCGGAACGTTCCAAGGCACGCGCCAGGCGACGTGCCAGGGGACGTGACACGGGGACGCACTGCGGGACGTGCCAAGGGGACGCGCTACAGGACGTGCTGGGGACAAGCGTCGTGCTGGTGGCCTGGACACGTAAAAACACGTGGTGCCAGCTCGAGACAACTGGGTGGCCTGGACACGTAAAAACACGTGGTTCCAGCTGGGGACAATCATGTTAGAGATCTCCCTGGGTGGCCTGAGCATGAAAACATGATCGACCCACGAACCCGGAAAGGAATATAGAAATGTAAGGCATGGCAACTGTTCGAAGACACTTGATTGGGCGACGGGCAAATGCAATGCAGAATGTATCGATCTTAATGTACTGTGCCAGGGGCTGTGCTGTGCTGCACCGTGCTGAACTGCGATGTTCCATACCGCGATTGTGCTCTACATAGCGTCGTGGATCGAGTCTTCCTTAACATCCGAGTCCTGACCGAATTGATCTGGATCTTAAGCTCGAGCTGACTGAGCAGATGGTAGCTGCCCCAGAACCAATCGACAGAGGGGACATGCCAGGAGGACGCGCCGCGGAACATCCCAAAGGACACGCCAAGCGACGTGCCAGTGGACGTGCCATGGGCACGCACCGCGGGACGTGCCAAGGAGACGCGCTACGGAACGTGCCAATGGACGTGCCGCGGGACGTGCCAGGGGACGCGCCACGCGACGTGCCAGGGGGACTCGCCAAGGGACGCCCCACGGAACGTGCCAAATTGCAATGCTGAGTGTATCGATCTTGATGTACCATGCCGAAATCTGTGCTGTGCTGCGCCGTGCTGAACTGCGATGTGTCATGCCGCGATTGTGCTCTAGATAGCGTTGTGGATCGAGTCCTCCTTGCATCCGAGTCCTGACCGAACTGATCTGGATCTTAAGCTCGAGCTGCCTGAACACATAGTAGCTGCCCCAGAACTAATCGACAGGGGACTGCCAGGAGGACGCGCCGCGAACAATTCCCAAAGGACACGCCAATCGACGTCCAGGGGACGTTCCATGGCACGCACCCGCGGATGTGCCAAGGGGACGCGCTAGCGAACCGGAACGTGCCAATGGGGACGTGGGCCGCGGACGTGCCAGGGGACGCCACGCGACGTTGCCAGGGGACTCGCCAAGGGACGCCGGAACTGAACGTGCAAGTTGCCTGTCTCTGAGTGTATCGATCTTGGATGTCGCATGGCGAAAAGTCTGTGCTGTGATGCACGTGCTGAAAATTGCGATGTTCCCAGCCGCGATTGTGCTCTATATAGCGTTTGTGGATCGAGTCGTGAGTGCCTCTTTGCCATCCGGGATCCGAGTCCTGACGAACTGATCTGGATCTTAAAGCGCGAGCCTGCCTGAACACATAGTAAGCTGCCCCAAACACTAATGGACAGGGGAACATGCCAGGAGGACGCGCCGCGAAACGTCCCAAGGGATGCGCCAGGCGACGTGCCAGGGGACGCGCCATGGGGTCGCACCGTAGGACGTGCCAAAGGGACACGCTACGGAACGTGCCAATGGATGTGCCACGGAATGTGCCAGGGGACGCGCCACGCGACGTGCCAGGGGGACTCGCCAAGGGACGCCCCACGGAACGTGCCAAGGAACGTGCCAAGTTGCAATGCTGAGTCTATCGATCTTGATGTACTGTGCCGAAGTCTGTGCTGTGCTGCGCCGTGCTGACTTGCGATGTGCCATGCCGCGATTGTGCTCTATAGCCTCGTGGATCGAGTCCTCCTTTGCATCCGAGTCCTGATCTGAATCTTAAGCTCGAGCTGCCTGAACACATGGTAGCTGCCCCAGAGCTAATAGACAGAGGGGACATGCCAGGAGGACGCGCCTCGGAACGTCCCAAGGGACGCGCCAAGCGACGTGCCAGGGGACGTGCCATGGGCACGCACCGCGGGACGTGCCAAGGGGACGCGCTACGGAACGTGCTGGGGACAAGCGTTTCGCTCGAGACATCCTGCCAACATCCTCAGAATTCCTGCGCGCGGGGCGCGGACGCGCGAGACATCCTCGAAATTCTTGCGAGCGGGACGTGTAAACAAGCATTTCGCCTGAGACATCCTCTGAATTCTGGACCCCCACGAGGCCCCCCACGAGGCCCCCGCTGGATACATCCCCCAATTTTGCAAAACCAGCGGTTCGCTCGAAACGTCTTCAACAAATTATGAAAGACATGCATTTCGCTCGAGACATCCTGCCAAAATTCAAGGAAATCCTAGCAAAACAAACGAATTAGTCGAGACATCCTCGAAATTCCTGCGCGCGGGACGCGGCACGCGCGAAACATCATCGGAATTCCTGCGCGCGGGGCGCTTTTCCGCGTCGCGGTCGGCTCTGCAAAACCAGCGTTTCGCTCGAGACATCCTCAACAAATTCTGAAAACAAGCGTTTCGCTCGAGACATCCCCAACTCTGCAAAACCAGCGTTCCGCTCGAGACATCCTCAACAAATTCTGAAAAACAAGCGTTTCGCTAGGGACATCCTCAATTTTTAATTCGCCGGCCCTACGCGACCTCGTTATTTATCGCAAAAGAAATTCGCCGGCCCTACAGCCGTCAAAACCGGGGGGAAACCAACTAAAAGAGAACCCTGGACCTATGCCCTTTCCGGGAAAAAACGTGGCTCCAGCTCGGGACAGCCATGTTAGATACCCCCGTGCGTGACCTGGATACGCGGCATTCGCGCTCCCGCTCGAGACATCCTCGCAATGTCTTCCCTGGAGAGGCCCCCAAAGCGCAAGAAAACATAACTTTTCTATATTGGGACATGTGTTCGGGTAGCGCTTTTCGGCCCCCCCGTGCGTTTCCTCATAATTCGGCGTTGGGCCCGACGCCATGTTAGATACCCCAACTCTGCAAAACCAGCGTTTCGCTTGAGACATCCTCAACAAATTCTGAAAAACAAGCGTTTCGCTCGAGACATCCCCCAACTCTGTAAAACCAGCGTTTCGCTCGAGACTTCCTTAACAAGTTCTGGGAAACAAACAAGCGTTTCGCTCGAGACAGCCTCATTTTTGTATCCGCCGGCCCACCTCGACCTTGATAATTATCCGGAAAAGAATCTGGCGGCCAACCTCAGTCATGGCACCGGGGACAATAGACAAACTAAAAGAGAACCCTCGGCCCGCGCAATTTCCGGGAACATGATCGACCCACGAACCCGGAAAGGAATGTAGAACTGTAACACATGGCAGCGTTTTCAAAGACACCTGATTGGGTGACGGGCAAATGCAATACTGAAGGTATCGATCTTGATGTACCCTGCCGAGGGCTGTGTCTGTGCTGCGCCGTGCTGAATTTTCATGTGCCAGGCGCGACTTCTCTATACCTCGTGGATCGATTCCTCCTCCTCGCTGCGAGTCCTGACCCGAACTGATCTGGATCTTAACTCGAGCTGCCTGAAAACATAGTACTGCCTCCAGAGCTAATGGACAGGGGAACATGCGGGGAGGACGCGCCCGCGAAACTCCCCAAAACATGGGATGCGCCAGGCGACGTGCCACGGGACGTGCCATGGGGTCGCACCGCGGGACGTGCCAAGGGGACGCGCTACGGAACGCGCCAATGGATGTGCCACAGTTTGTGCCAGGGGACGCGCGACGCGACGTGCCAGGGGGACTCGCCAGAGGACGCCCCACGGAACGTGCCAAGGAACGTGCCAAATTGCAATGCTGAGTGCATCGACCTTGATGTACCGTGCCGAAATCAGTGCTGTGCTGGGCCGTGCTGAATTCCGATGTGCCATGGCGCGACTGTGCTCTATAGCCTCGTGGATCGAGTCCTCCTTTGCATCCGAGTCCTGACCGAACTGATCTGGATCTTAAGCTCGAGCTGCCTGAACACATAGTAGCTGGCCCCAGAGCTAGTTGATGTCGTCGGATCGTTAAAGCGTGGCTCTACAGACCCCAAGAGACCCCAGACCCTCCAAGAGAACTCCCAAGACACCGCTCCACGCCAGGCCTCTAAATGAGACTTGTCGTCCGTTCGATCGCCGCCGCCGCACCGCGAACGACGGTCGTCCTTCGTGGGCTCTACAGACCCCCCAGAGACCCTCCAAGAGACCCCCCACGCAAGGCTCTAAGATGAGACTTTGTCGTCGTCGTCGCCGCCGCCGCCCTGTCCTCGATCCCTCGATCGTGTAAGCGTGGGCTCTACAGACCCTCAAGAGACCCTCCAAGAGAACCCCAAGAGACCCCCCCACGCAAGGCTCTAAGATGAGACTTTGTCGTCGTCATCGCCGCCGCCGCCGCCACCGCGACGTCGTCGTCGTCGTCGCGCTGTCCTCGAGCCCTCGATCGTGTAAGCGTGGGCTCTGCAGACCCCCAAGAGACCCTCCCAGAGAACCCCCGGAGACCCCCCCACGAGAGGCTCTAAGATGAGACTTTGTCGTCGTCGTCGTCGCCGCCGCCACCGCGACGTCGTCGTCGTCGTCGCGCTGTCCTCGATCACTCGATCGTGAAAGCGTGGGCTCTACAGACCCCCAAGAGACCCTCTAAGAGAACCCCGAGACACCCCACGCAAGGCTCTAAGATGAGACTTTGTCGTCGTCGTCGCCGCCGCCGCCACCGCGACGTCGTCGTCGTCGTCGCGCTGTCCTCGATCACTCGATCGTGAAAGCGTGGGCTCTACAGACTCCCCAGGAGACCCTCCCAGAGAACCCCAAGACACCGCTCCACGCAAGGCTCTAAGATGAGACTTTGTCGTCGTCGTCGCCGCCGCCGCCACCGCGCGTGGGCTCTACAGACCCCCAAGAGACCCTCCAAGAGACCCCCCACGCAAGGCTCTAAGATGAGACTTTGTCGTCGTCGTCGCCGCCGCCGCCCTGTCCTCGATCCCTCGATCGTGTAAGCGTGGGCTCTACAGACCCTCAAGAGACCCTCCAAGAGACCCCCAAGAGACCCCCCCACGCAAGGCTCTAAGATGAGACTGTGTCGTCGTCATCGCCGCCGCCGCCGCCACCGCGACGTCGTCGTCGTCGTCGCGCTGTCCTCGAGCCCTCGATCGTGTAAGCGTGGGCTCTGCAGACCCCCAAGAGACCCTCCCAGAGAACCCCCGGAGACCCCCCACGAGAGGCTCTAAGATGAGACTTTGTCGTCGTCGTCGCCGCCGCCGCCACCGCGACGTGGTCGTCATCGTCGCGCTGTCCTCGATCCCTCGATCGTGTAAGCGTGGGCTCTACAAACCGTCAAGAGACCCTCCAAGAGAACCCCAAGAGACCCCCCCACGCAAGGCTCTAAGATGAGACTTTGTCGTCGTCGTCGTCGCCGCCGCCGCCACCGCGACGTCGTCGTCGTCGTCGCGCTGTCCTCGATCCCTCGATCGTGTAAGCGTGGGCTCTACAGACCCTCCAGAGACCCTCCAAGAGAACCCCAAGAGACCCCCCCACGCAAGGCTCTAAGATGAGACTTTGTCGTCGTGGTGGACGCCGCCGCCACCGCGACGTCGTCGTCGTCGCGCTGTCCTCGACCCGTCGATCATGTAAGCGTGGACTCTACAAACCGTCCAAGAGAACCCCAAGAGACGTCGTCGTCGTCGTCGTCGTCGTCGTCGTCGTCGCCGCTCCCAGAGCCTTCGGGGCCTCTCCTTGGCCCTCCTACGGAAAATCCTGCAAAACCTAGCGAATTAGTCGAGACATCCTCGAAATTCCTGCGCGCTGGACGCGGCACGCGCGAGACATCCTCGGAATTCCTGCGCGCGAGTCTTCCTTTGCATCCAAGTCCTGACCGAACTGATCTGGATCTGAAGCTCGAGCTTCCTGAACACATAGTAGCTGCCCCAGAGCTAATTGACAGGGGGACATGCCAGGAGGACGCGCCGCGAAACGTCCCCAGGGACGCGCCAGGCGACGTGCCAAGGGACGTGCCATGGGGTCGCACCGTAGGCCGTGCCAAGGGGACGCGCTACGGGACATCCTCAAAATTCCTGCGCGCGGGACGTGGCACGCGCGAGACATCTTCCGAATTCCTGCGAGCGGGACGTGAAAACAAGCATTTCGCCTGAGACATCCTCTGAATTCTGGCCCCCCACGAGGCCCCCGCTCGAGACATCCCCAAGTTTGCAGAAACCAGCGTTTCGCTCGAGACATCCTCAACAAATTATGAAAAACAAGCGTTTCGCTCGAGACATCCGGTCAAAATTCTAAGAAATCCTGACAAAACAAACGAATTAGTCGAGACATCCTCGAAATTCCTGCGCGCGGGACGCGGCCCGCGCGAGACATCCTTGGAATTCCCGCGAGCGGGACACGAAAACAAGCATTTCGCCTGAGACATCCTCTGAATTCTGGCCCCCCGCTCGAGACATCTCCAAATTTTGCGAAAACCAGCGTTTCGCTCGAGACATCCTCCACAAACTATGTAAAATAAGCGTTTCGCTCGAGACATCCTGCCAAAGTTCTAAGAAATCCTGACAAAACAAGCGTATTAGTCGAGACATCCTCGAAATTCCTGCGCGCGGGACGCGGCACGCGCGAGACATCCTCGGAATTCCTGCGCGCGGGGCGCTTTTCCGAGTCGCGGTCGGGGCTCCAGACCCCGTTATTTTTTCGAGGATTCTGCGAAAAACGCTCCGCACCCTCTTTTTTACGAGGGAAAGCGGGGGTCTGCGGACCCCGTTATTTATCGAGGATCCGAGATGGGGGGCGAACTTTCCTCGAGCGGGCACGCACAAAACGCACTTTTTCTAAAAAAATCAGCACTTTACCTCGTTATTTATCGCAAATAATTTCGCCGGCGCTTGACCCGTCAGATCCGGGGGTAAACGGCTAAAAGAGAACCCTGGGCCCGCGCCCTTTCCGGGAACATGATCGACCCACGAACCCGGAAAGGAATATAGAAATGTAAGGCATGGCAACTGTTCAAAGACACTTGATTGGGCGACGGGCAAATGCACTGCAGAATGTATCGATCTTAATGTACTGTGCCAGGGGCTGTGCTGTGCTGCACCGTGCTGAACTGCGATGTTCCATACCGCGATTGTGCTCTACATAGCGTCGTGGATCGAGTCTTCCTTAACATCCGAGTCCTGACCGCATTGATCTGGATCTTAAGCTCGAGCTGACTGAGCAGATGGTAGCTGCCCTCTGAACCAATCGACAGAGGGGACATGCCAGGAGGACGCGCCGCGGAACGTCCCAAAGGACGAGCCAAGCGACGTGCCAGGGGACGTGCCATGGGCACGCACCGCGTGACGTGCCAAGCGGACGCGCTACGGAACGTGCCAATGGACGTGCCGCGGGACGTGCCAGGGGGCGCGCCACGCGACGTGCCAGGGGGACTCGCCAAGGGACGCCCCAGGAAACGTGCCAAGTTGCAATGCTGAGTGTATCGATCTTGATGTACCATGCCGAAATCTGTGCTGTGCTGCGCCGTGCTGAACTGCGATGTGCCATGCCGCGATTGTGCTCTGGATAGCGTTGTGGATCGAGTCCTCGTTGCATCCGAGTCCTGACCGAACTGATCTGGATCTTAAGCTCGAGCTGCCTGAACACATAGTAGCTGCCCCAGAACTAATCGACAGGGGGACATGCCAGGAGGACGCGCCGCGGAACATCCCAAAGGACACGCCAAGCGACGTGCCAGGGGACGTGCCATGGGCACGCACCGCGGGACGTGCCAAGGAGACGCGCTACGGAACGTGCCAATGGACGCGCCGCGGGACGTGCCAGGGGACGCGCCACGCGACGTGCCAGGGGGACTCGCCAAGGGACGCCCCACGGAACGTGCCAAGTTGCAATGCTGAATGTATCGATCTTGATGTACCATGCCGAAATCTGTGCTGTGCTGCGCCGTGCTGAACTGCGATGTGCCATGCCGCGATTGTGCTCTAGAGAGCGTTGTGGATCGAGTCCTCTTTGCATCCGAGTCCTGACCGAACTGATCTGGATCTTAAGCTCGAGCTGCCTGAACACATAGTAGCTGCCCCAGAACTAATCGGCAGGGGGACATGCCAGGAGGACGCGCCGCGGAACGTCCCAAAGGACACGCCCAGCGACGTGCCAGGGGACGTGCCATGGGCACGCACCGCGGGACGTGCCAAGGAGACGCGCTACGGAACGTGCCAATGGACGTGCCGCGGGACGTGCCAGGGGACGCGCCACGCGACGTGGCAGGGGGACTCGCCAAGGGACGCCCCACGGAACGTGCCAAGGAACGTGCCAAGTTGCAATGCTGAGTCTATCGATCTTGATGTACTGTGCCGAAGTCTGTGCTGTGCTGTGCCGTGCTGACTTGCGATGTGCCATGCCGCGATTGTACTCTATAGCCTCGTGGATCGAGTCCTACGCTTGCATCCGAGTCCTGATCTGAATCTTAAGCTCGAGCTGCCTGAACACATAGTAGCTGCCCCAGAGCTAATTGACAAGGGGACATGCCAGGAGGACGCGCCGCGGAACGTCCCAAGGGACCCGCCAAGCGACGTGCCAGGGGACGCGCCACGGGCACGCACCGCGGGACGTGCCAAGGGGACGCGCTACGGAACGTGCTGGGGACAATCGTTTCGCTCGAGACATCCTGCCAACATCCTCAGAATTCCTGCGCGCGGGGCGCGGACGCGCGAGACATCCTCGAAATTCTTGCGAGCGGGACGTGTAAACAAGCATTTCGCCTGAGACATCCTCTGAATTCTGGACCCCCACGAGGCCCCCCACGAGGCCCCCGCTCGAGACATCCCCCAATTTTGCAAAACCAGCGTCTCGCTCGAAACGTCTTCAACAAATGATGAAAGACAAGCATTTCGCTCGAGACATCCTGCCAAAATTCAAGGAAATCCTAGCAAAACAAACGAATTAGTTGAGACATCCTCGAAATTCATGCGCGCGGGACGCGGCACGCGCGAAACATCATCGGAATTCCTGCGCGCGGGGTGCTTTTCCGCGTCGCGGTCGGCTCTGCAAAACCAGCGTTTCGCTCGAGGCATCCTCAACAAATTCTGAAAACAAGCGTTTCGCTCGAGACATCCCCAACTCTGCAAAACCAGCGTTTCGCTCGAGACATCCTCAACAAATTCTGAAAAACAAGCGTTTCGCTCGAGACATCCGGTCAAAATTCTAAGAATTCCTGACAAAACAAACGAATTAGTCGAGACATCCTCGAAATTCCTGCGCGCGGGACGCGGCCCGCGCGAGACATCCTTGGAATTCCCGCGAGCGGGACACGAAAACAAGCATTTCGCATGAGACATCCTCTGAATTCTGGCCCCCCGCTCGAGACATCTCCAAATTTTGCGGAAACCAGCGTTTCGCTCGAGACATCCTCCACAAACTATGTAAAATAAGCGTTTCGCTCGAGACATCCTGCCAAAGTTCTAAGAAATCCTGACAAAACAAGCGAAATAGTCGAGACATCCTCGAAATTCCTGCGCGCGGGACGCGGCACGCGCGAGACATCCTCGGAATTCCTGCGCGCGGGGCGCTTTTCCGAGTCGCGGTTTTTCCGTGGGTCTCTGCTGTTTTCTTTTTTTTTTCCCCTCTCTGCCGCTGCCTTTCCCTCCCCCCCCCCTTTGTCCCCTCCCTCAGGGCTCCAGACCCAGTTATTTTTCGAGGATTCTGCGAAAAACGCTCCGCACCCTCTTTTTTACGAGGGAAAGCGGGGGTCTGCGGACCCCGTTATTTATCGAGGATCCGAGATGGGGGGCGAACTTTCCTCGAGCGGGCACGCACAAAACGCACTTTTTCTAAAAAAATCAGCACTTTACCTCGTTATTTATCGCAAATAATTTCGCCGGCGCTTGACCCGTCAGATCCGGGGGTAAACGGCTAAAAGAGAACCCTGGGCCCACGCCCTTTCCGGGAACAGGATCGACCCACGAACCCGTATAGGAACATAGACATGTTCTTCTCCATCCAAACATGATCGACCCACGAACCCGGAAAGGAATATAGAAATGTAAGGCATGGCGACGTTTCAAAGACACCTGAGTGGGCGACGGGCAAATGCAATGCTGAATGTATCGATCTTGATGTACTGTGCCGAGGGCTGTGCTGTGCTACCCCGTGCTGAACTGCGATGTGCCATGCCGCGAGTGTGCTCTATAGAGCGTTGTGGATCAAGTCCTCCCTGACATCCGAGTCCTGACCGAACTGATCTGGATCTTAAGCTCGAGCTGCCTGAGCAGATGGTAGCTGCCCCAGAACTAACCAACAGAGGGGACATGCCAGGAGGACGCGCCGTGGAACGTCCCAAGGGACGCGCCAGGCGACCTGCCAGGGGACGTGCCATGGGCACGCACCGCAGGACGTGCCAAGGGGACGCGCTACGGAACGTGCCAAGGACGTGCCGCGGGACGTGCCAGGGGACGCGCCGCGCGAAGTGCCAGGTGGACTCACCACGGAACGCACCAAGGAACGTGCCAAGGTGCAATGTTGAGTGTATCGATCTTGATGGACAATGCCGACGGCTGTGCTGTGCTGGGCCGTGCTGAACTGCGATGTGCCATGCCGCGACCGTGCTCTAGATATAGCGTTGTGGATCGAGTCCTCTTTGCGTCCGAGTCCTGACCGAACTGATCTGGATCTTAAGCTCGAGCTGCCTGAGCAGATGGTAGCTGTCCAAGAACTAATCGACAGGGGGACATGCCAGGAGGACGCGCCGCGGAACGTCCCAAGGGATGCACTAGGCGACGTGCCAGGGGACGTGCCATGAGCACGCACCGCAGGACGTCCCAAGGGGACGCGCTACGGAACGTGCCAATGGACGTGCACCGCGCGATGTGCCGCTCCGCGGAACGTGCCAAGCAACATGCCAGGCTGCAATGCTAAGGGTATCGATATGAATGTACCGTGCCGAGGGCTGTGCTGTGCCTGGGCAACCTGGACACGTGAAAACACGCGTTTCGCTCAAGACGTTCTCAACACATCCTCATGCTAGATATCCGCCTGGGCAACCTGGACACGTGCAAACAAGCGTTTCGATCGAGACTTCCTCGACACATCCTCATGCTAGACGTCCGCCTGGGCGACCTGGAAACGTGAAACCAAGCCTCTGGTTCGAGACATCCTCAACAAAGCCTCATGCTAGACATCTGTCTGGCAACCTGGAGGCGTGAAACCAAGCGTCTCGCTCGAAACATCCTCAAGACCTGGGCACGTGAAAACAAGCATTTCACTTGAGAGATCCTCAGAATTCGGGTCCCCAGGAGAGGACAATCTATAACACAAAACCAGCGTTTCGCTCGAGACATCCTCAACAAATCCTGAAAACCAAGCGTTTCGCTAGGGACATCCTCAATTTTTAATTCGCCGGCCCTCTTCCCACTCGTTATTTATCGCAAAAGAAATTCGCCGGCCCTCTTCCCGTCAAACCCGGGGGGAAACCATCTAAAAGAGAACCCTGGGCTCAAGCCCTTTCCGGGAAACATACGTAAGAACACACGGATTCGCTGGGGGCCTGGATTACGCTGGATCGTCGTCGTCGTCGCCGCCGCCGCCACCGCGACGTCGTCGTCGTCGCGCTGTCCTCGATCCCTCGATCGTGTAAGCGTGGGCTCTACAGACCCCCAAGAGACCCTCCAAGAGAACCCCCGGAGACCCCCCCACGCAAGGCTCTAAGATGAGACTTTGTCGTCGTCGTCGCCGCCGCCGCCACCGCGACGTCGTCGTCGTCGTCGTCGCGCTGTCCTCGATCACTCGATCGTGAAAGCGTGGGCTCTACAGACCCCCAAGAAACCCTCCAAGAGAACCCCGAGACACCCCACGCAAGGCTCTAAGATGAGACTTTGTCGTCGTCGTCGCCGCCGCCGCCACCGCGACGTCGTCGGATCGTGAAAGCGTGGGCTCTACAGACCCCCAAGAGACCCTCCAAGAGAACCCCAAGACACCGCTCCACGCAAGGCTCTAAGTGAGGACTTTTGTCGCGTCGTCGCCGCCGCCGCCACCGCGACGGTCGTAGTCGTGGGCTCTACAGACCCCAAGAGACCCCTCCAAGATACCCCCCACGCAAGGCCTAAGATAGACTTTGTCGTCGTCGTCGCCGCCGCCCGCCCTGTTCCTCCGAATTCCATCGATCGTGTAAAGGCGTGGGCTCGACGGACCCCAAGAGACCCTCCAAAGTGGGGAGAACCCAAGAGACCCCCCATCCAAGGCTCTAAGATGAGGACTTTGTCGTCGTCGTCGCCGCCGCACCGCCGCCCCCGCCGCGACGTCGTCGTCCGTCGTCGCTCTTGCCTCGAGCCCTCCCCCCCCCCCCTCGATCGTGTAAGCGTGGGCTCTGCAGACCCCCAAGAGACCCTCCCAGAGAACCCCCGGAGACCCCCCCACGAGAGGCGCTAAGATGAGACTTTGTCGTCGTCGTCGTCGCCGCCGCCACCGCGACGTCGTCGTCGTCGTCGCGCTGTCCTCGATCACTCGATCGTGAAAGCGTGGGCTCTACAGACCCCCAAGAGACCCTCCAAGAGAACCCCCGAGACCCCCCCACGCAAGGCTCTAAGATGAGACTTTGTCGTCGTCGTCGCCGCCGCCGCCACCGCGACGTCGTCGTCGTCGTCGCGCTGTCCTCGATCACTCGATCGTGAAAGCGTGGGCTCTACAGACCCCCCAGGAGACCCTCCCAGAGAACCCCAAGACACCGCTCCACGCAAGGCTCTAAGATGAGACTTTGTCGTCGTCGTCGCCGCCGCCGCCACCGCGCGTGGGCTCTACAGACCCCCAAGAGACCCTCCAAGAGACCCCCCACGCAAGGCTCTAAGATGAGACTTTGTCGTCGTCGTCGCCGCCGCCGCCCTGTCCTCGATCCCTCGATCGTGTAAGCGTGGGCTCTACAGACCCTCAAGAGACCCTCCAAGAGAACCCCAAGAGACCCCCCCACGCAAGGCTCTAAGATGAGACTTTGTCGTCGTCATCGCCGCATCGCCTTGCACGCGGTGTGGAACTCGAGCAGGGTGTCCTCGTACCGCTGCGCCGAAAGGTGTCGGACCATGTGGTACGAGATGTCGATCCGCTCGGCGGCTTTGGCCATGCGGCGGTCGATGATGCCCGCGGCACGCGCAGCGCGCGCAGCCACGGTGAGGCCCTCGAAGACACGGCCCGTGCGGACCTCGATGGCGCCGAGGAGCCCGTCCCTGAGCAGGTAGAGGCGCTGCGCCTTGGCCCCGAAGGCGGCCTCCATTGCAGGGAAGAAGAAATGCCTGACAGGCGCGCCGCGGACCAAGCGCTGGCAGAACCAGCACCTTGAGCCAAAAATGGCTACGGACCGCCCCAAAAAACTGGCCTTGGGGTGCGACAGGGAGAAATTATCTATAAGGAAAAGGAATGGAGCAGGAGGAGGAGGAGGAGGAGGAGGAGGAGGAGGAGGAGGAGGAGGAGGAGCAGGAGGAGGAGGAGGAGGAGGAGGAGGAGGATGAGAAAAAGGAGGAGAACGACGAGGAGGGGGAGGGGGGGGGGAGGACAGGGCCCGCCCACCTGGGAGCAAGCAGTCGTCCTGCCTCCACCAGGGGCGCCGCAGAAGGAGCGAAGGGGCTCCTCTGGCCACCGCGGGCCTCTCGGCCACCGACGGGGCCCCACGACCCAGAGCCCAAGAGCGGCCGAGAACAGGGGGCCCTCTGGAGCCCCAAGCGATCCTTCTCTCCGGGTCTTGCCCGTGCCATGGCGAACGTGCGCACGGCTGGCGCGTTCTGTCGCGCCTCGCTCCGAAAGCGCGAGGCGCGAGCGCGGCGAGGCAGATGGACGGACATTGCACCTCAAGCAGGGAGGATGGAGGTGACGGAGGAGAAGAGGAGGAGGGGGAGACGGATGAACATGATGGCCAAGCTTGTCGCACTCGCACACGCACACGCCGCCCAAGTCTCGGCGCCCTCTTCCCCACCCCAGTCCGCCCCAAGTCGCCCCAGCGAGCAACCACGCGCGTGCAACCTGTGGCGTCCCAAACCCAGATAGCCAGCCGCGCAGTCCAAAGCGCGTGAAACGCTTTTCCGGGACGCCTGCAAGGACGCTTGAAAGGATGCCTGGGGAACTTGCAAGCTCGAGAAAGGAGCTTCGCAGGAGCTCCCAAGGAGCTTCGAAACAACTGCGGGAAGGTCTGCCAGAAACATGGACTCCGCTTGCGCGAGAAGCCAGGAGGCTGGGCCAGGGTCCCTCTTCGTCTTGGGCCACCTCCTGTACCACTGGCAATCGCCTCGCGCCCCCCTGTCTCGGGGGATCCGGAGATCTTTGGGGGCCCCAGAGGGGCCACAGACGCACAAGGACCTCGGAGCAGCGGCGGGCGCGGTGGCGCAGCTCGCGGAGGCGGCGCGCGTGGCCTCGCAGGAGCGCCGCCGCCCTCTCTCGGGGTGCCCTTCCCGGGCTTGGGGGCCGCCCTGAGGAGGAGGATCGAGGAGCCCGAATTCGTGCGATCGAGGAGGATCGAGGAGCGAGGAGGAGGATCGAGGATCGAGGAGGATCGAGGAGGAGGAGGGCGTGGCGCGACCTGCGCGACGGCGCGACGGCGCGGCCCCGCAGGCCAGGCCGCGGGACGAGCTGCGGCCCGGGGGGGACGGCTCCTCGAGGCCAGCACGTCCTTGTCGTTCCGGTTGTAGCAGTTGCCCGGGGCGTGCTTCCACCACATCTTCCTGGGGGCGCGGCCCGCGGGGGGAGGCACTCGGGCGGCCCCGGGCCTCGCCACCGCTCGCTCGTCCCTTCCCCGTGCGCTGTTTGGTCTCTCGGTCGCGGGTCCGGTCTTCGGGGGGAGGCCTCGAGGGAGGAGGAGGAGGAGGAGGAGGAGGAGGAGGAGGAGGAGGAGGAGGAGGAGGGAGGAGGAGGAGGAGGAGGAGGAGGAGGAGGAGGAGGACGCAGGCGGGATGCAAGGGGGGGGGAGGAGGGCGGAGGAGGAGGATGGGGAGGAGGAGGGGGAGGAGGAGGGGGAGGATGGCGAGGAGGGGAGGAGGGGGAGGAGGGGGAGGAGGGGGAGGAGGGTTGGCGGCGCGCACAAGGGGGTAGGGGTAGGGGGGAAGGCTTCTAAGAAGGAGGCTGCTTCTTAGAAGGCGCGGGCCTTACATCTACAGACAAGGCTGGCGCCTTCTAAGAAGCAGGTGCTTCTAAGAAGCCTTCCCCCATCCCCCTACCCCCCTCTGCGCGTTGCCGAGAGGGGGAGGAGGAGGGGGAGGAGGGAGAGGAGGAGGAGGAGGCTCCAAGAAAGACGTCCCGAAGATACGCCCTGGGACTGGGATTTTCGGGTTCTGGCCGCACCAACAAAAAGTGCACGTCCGAGCGATGCCAGGCACCGCGTGGCGCGCCTCGCAGGCCGGTCTGCCCCTGCGGGGGGAAGGCACCTGCCCCCTTTCCCACGGTTTCGCGAGGGGCTGCTTGCCATCGCTCAGACGTCCATTCCCGGTGCATTCTTGAGCTTCGTGCGTCAGTTTTTTCGCAAGATGACCAAATATGCACCTAGATGGTTCTTGCCTGGGAAGATGCACACGTCTGGATGATGCCTAATTCAGCGAGGGGTATCTGCGTCAAAGACGGCCCCAAGTGCCTTCACATATCGCGCAAAGTGGTCCGTCTTGGCTCGAACTGGCCTTCGACACGACTTCAAGTGGCACCAGGACGGCCCCGAAGTGTCGAGCCCCTCATGGATGCGTCCTAGAAGCCATAACAGTAAAACCACATGCGGTCTTTAATGATCATCGCTTCTTCGCTTGTTCGCTTCGATTGGCTTCCGAGCCCTCGAGAGAGCCTCCCAAGGGGCCTCCCCAAACACCCCAAGAGCCTCCCTTGAGGGCTCCAATAAGTGACGTTTCAGGCTCAAAAAATGGAGATGCCCTGGTCGAGGACCTCCCTCCGTTGGCCCCAGGGGGCCCCAAGACTTCCCCAAGAGGCCTCCAAGAGGGTTCCGAGAGGCCTCTGAACAACACCCCCAGAGACCCTGACATGCATTCAAGAGGCCTCCGGTCTACGACTTATGCACGTTTGTGGGATGTGCCGAAGGCCATTGACCACTGAGTAGAGGTTGCATAATGTTCTGTCCCTTCTCCAGTCTCGAGGAGCTCTTACAGTCGTTCTGGCATATCGTCGGCCTGGCTTCGTGCACTCGTGGGCTTCCTCGCGGCCTTCCTAAAGCCCCCTGATCCCCCTTCAGGGTCGCCGGTACCCGCCGTAAGGCCCCGCCGACATCCCTGATCTCTGATGTAGACGGATGTGTAAACATGCAATGTACAACATGGGCGTGCATTCGATCAACGTGCTGAATCAGAAGGTCAATCCAACCACACGCAATCTAATATCGTTGATGGCGCGCGAAACCATTTACCACTGATGCATGCAGGCGGCAAGCAACTGGCTCAGCCGATTTCCAAGTTGAGCCAACATGATCGCAAGTGGCAAACAAACTGGCCATCATTCCACCATGCAGTTCACAACTGACCGCGCCATTTAGTACTCTGTCAACTCAATGCGCGACAGTCAACCACTCACGATCGAGGGCATGCCGTCGACACTGAAAAGGCCGATGTGCGAACACTTACACATATAAGTCGCAACGCATGCTAGTACGACGGATATAGACTTCGCAGCCATGAATGTCTTGATTTATCCATTATCTGACTTCCACGCCGCAATTGTGGCAACAGCAACTGCGGGGAAGGCGGCAGCGTAGGCAGACGGTTCCCGAACTTCGGCTCGAAGAAAGCGTTGAGGCCCACACGCTTGGTGTTGCGGGTGACTACCTCGCCGGTGGGTGCGTTGATGCTCGAAATACCAATGGTGCGCAGATAGAGCGATCTCCTGCGACGAGGCTCCGCCTTCCGAGAGCAGCGGGCGCAACCCTGCGGGCCCCGGACGTCGGCGACGCTCCGAAGGGGGAACCGCCACCCAGCGAGGCCTCTAGACCTCTCTTCCTTCCCTCCCTCCCTCTGATGATGCAGTCGCCTCCTTCTCCTCCGCCCCCTCCTCCTCCCACTCCTCCTCCTCCTCCTCCTCCTCCTCCTCCTCCTCCCTCCTCCTCCTCCTCCTCCTCCTCCTCCCCTCCTCCTCCTCCTCCTCCTCCTCCTCCTCCTCCTCCTCCTCCTCCTCCGCCCCCTCCTCTGAGGGCACCCTCCCCTTCCCCTCGCCACCCTCCCCGAGGAGGGCGACGCCGCGCTGCCCCCTGGCGAGGCTCGACCACGTCGGCGACGCTCCGAACTGGGCGTCCGAGCCCCCCAGCGACAACTCCCGCTCCCGCTCTCGACGCAGCCGCCTCTTCGCGAGCACCCGAGGCGCAACACGCTTCTGCCCCCCCCCTGCCCCCCCCCCCCCCCCCTCGAGGCTCCCCCCCTCGGGGCTTCCCCCCCCATCGAAGCTCCCTCTTCTCCGCGGGTGCTTTGTCCGTCGGCTCCTCTCCGATCGCGCCCAGAGGCGCGGCACAGCTTCCCACAATTTGGTTTTGAAGCATAAATGCCTCCTCCTCCTCGCTCCTCCTCCTCCTCCTCCTCCTTCTCCTCCTCCAACTCCTCCTCCTCCTCCCCCTCTTCCTCCTTCCCGGCGGCGAGCGAGGGGGGCGGGTGAGGAGGAGGAGGAGGCCTTCTGAGCGAACAGGCGGCGAGGCTCTCCAGAGCCCCCTCTGGCCTCCTGAGAATCCCGCCATCCCTCTGGGCCGGGGTGGTCCGGCGATGCCTCTCGTTCCTTTCCCAAGCGCTCTCCCTTCTGGGAGGGGTACCCTCCCCCTCACCCTCCCTGAAGTCTTTTGTTGGGGGGGGACACGAAGTGTCAGGGCGCCCAAGATGGCTCCAAAGCTCCGGTGCTCCAATATTGCTTCCGAGATGGCTCATTATAGCAGACGAAGGTTCAAGGTAACTTCCGATATACCTCCAAGAGGCCCGACGAAGGCCACAAAATGGTTCCAAATGCTCCGCCCTCTCAAGACCCCCCGAAGAAACCAAAATCTTTCAAGAACCAAACGGAACATCCATGATTTTTGACTTCTCGCATTTTTGCTTCCTTTGCGCTTTTGAAGCCTCAAGATGGCCCAAGGGAGGTCCTCAGGGGCCCAAGAAGCCCCCCGGCCCCCAGACAGCCCCACGCCCAAGAGCGGCCCAAGAGCGCCCCAAGAGGCGACTTTGATGGCCCCCAGGGGGGGAGGCAAATTGGGGACCCCCCTTTTGATCGATGGCCTCCAAGATGGCCCCAAGAGGCCCTCCAGGGCTCCCAAGGGACCCCCGAGGTGGCTCCAGGAGGGCCCGGGGACCCTTCAAGGGAGCCCCGAGGGGACCCCAAGATACCCCAAGAGAGACCCACGAGGGCTCCAAGTGGCGATTTCAAGAACTCTGTCCCCGTCCTCGTTGTCCTCCTCCTCCTCCTCCTTACCCTCATCGTCTTCCTTTTCCTTTCCTCGTCTTCCTCATCGTCGTGGTGGTCGTCGTCGTCGTCTTCCTCCTCCTCCTCCTCCTCCAACTTCCCTGGCCACCACGCGGGCCCCAGGGATGGCCCAAAGAGGCCCTTCAAGGCCACTCCCTTGCCCGCTTCGTTTCACTATATGTGTAACTTCCTCCCGTTTCCCATCACATCTCATGGGCAACATTTCTGAATGAGCTGGAGGTGATACGCGAAGCGTGAGCATTTGTCTATGTCTTCGGAGAAAGCTTTGAAAACTTCTCAGAAGGCCGGAGGACTTCTGAGCGTTCTGAGAAGGCATGCCCCTTCGTACTTGCCCCTCAAGCTGGCTGCCGATCTTCTCCCATGACGAGAACGGCAGCCCTGCACCGTACCATGTTTGGACTGCCCTCAAGTCTTGCTCCAACGCGTCACAGTGTATTGTTGTCAGGTTCTCAGGGCCGACGAGCTGCGCACCTTACCATTGTTGGGTTAAGGATCGACGACGCCTCGGGAGGCGCCAGCGCGGTACGGTGCATACAAGTCGTCCGCGGAAAATGTTACCTCCTCCTTTGGCTTATGCTTGAAACAGTAATCTCCTCCTCCTTTGTGAATTGCACGAGCGATGATCGGATGATCGCAACGTCTATACGGTAAGAGGGTGCAATACAACGAGACAACCGACTTAGGCAATGAGAGTAAGCCTGTCAGTAAGCGCAGTGTCAAGGAAGGTCAGTGAGAAACGGCAAACGAATGTGAGCCCGCTAGGGCTTAGAGTAACTACGGCGGGCTTGTGTCGTGACGACCCCGTGGGTTGATATCTGACACCGAATGGATCGCTCGACCCTCAGCGATCGGCAGCTTCTCGATCGCCAGATCGTTCATCGTTGGTCGATTCTGCGCCGCTGGCGGCGTTCAACCCTGAACGTCCGCGCTGGGGTCGAAGCCGCCTCAATACAACACGAGCGTACCGTATGCAGGCAATCGCCGCCTCTCTGGATGCGGCAAATCTGCTACGCTTGATGGCAGGCGCCTGGCAACCAGGTGCCTTGGCATGTCTCGCAAAGGACGCGAGAATCTGCCTCGAATCCAGCCAGTGTTGCGTCCGAGCCGTGACAGGGGTCCCAGCACCGCCTGCGCGCGGTCTTGCCAGCCCGAGGGAGGCCTGCACCCGGTGCTTATATCCAGATCGCCGGTCCGGCGCGTGCGATTCAAAACCAGCTACGAAGCACAGCCTGGGCTTCAAACTCTGCTGGCCAGGGCGGAGGAGGGGGGCGGGGCGGGGCGGCTCTTCCGGGGAGAAGGGTCGGGAGCGGCCAAGAGGGGGGTGTCCAAGAGGGGTGTGTGCAAATCATGGCCGGCGGCATGTGCGCGGCCCAGGTTGGGGGCCAGGGACGTATTGAAATGAGAAGGGGCGCCATGAAATCAGGGGAAATATCATGGCCCACGCCGTGATATCCCCCCCCTAGTCATCACCCCCCTCTTTGCCGCCCCCGAAGGGGGGAGAGGGGCGGGGCGGGGCGGCTCTTCCGGGGAGAAGGGGAGGGGTCTTCTTTTTCCGGGGCCGCTCCCGCGCCGCAGGAGGAAAGGTGCGGGGGCGGCTTGGCTAGGGAACGGGGGGAGGGGGGGGGGCGGCAGCGCCGCCAAGGCTGCCAAGGCGGCCCAAGAGAGCTCCTACGCGCCCAGGATGGCCCCCATACTGACAAAGAAGCCCCCAGGAGGCCCCAAGTGGCAAGCATCATTGATTTCCCGTTCGTGCGTGTATATAGGTATACATGCTTTTCATACTTATATATATGTATATGTAGATTGTTGTTAGCAAAGCAGTCGCCTTTTCGAGCTTCCGACGCTCCAAGACGGCCCAAGAGGCCCCCAAGGCCGCCACAAGACAACGCAAGAGGCCCCCAAGAGGGCTCCAAGACGGTCCATGAGCGCCCCCAAACGGCTCCAAGAGGGGGAACATGAACCGACGATTCGAGCCTTGCGCCCCAAGAGGCACCCAGGAAGCTCCCAGAGGGCCCCGAGAGGCTTTAAGAGGCTCCCCCAAAGCCCCCAAGAGGCCACAAGAGGCTCCCGAGAGGCCCAACTGAGGCTTCCAAACGGCCTCCAAGAGGCTTCACAACTGCCTCCAAGAGGCCCTCAAGAAGCTTCCCGCAAGATCCAAACGGACCCCCGAAAAGCCTCTGACCCACAGCCTAGGCACGCTGGCGGGATGGGCCGACGGCCACCAGAAAAGGCAAAATAGACATGACGGGAAGGAGCAATGTACGATGAACTATTCACGCTACGACCCCCCAAACGACCCACCAACGAGCCAACCCGTCAGTGCTCTAGCCCGCCAACAAGCTCGACAGACGGACACGACGCAAACATTCCATTCAACACATACTGCCTAAAGCGACTGCCAACACCCTCCTTCCCCTCCTCCTCCTCCTCCTCCTCCTGTTCCTCCTCCTGTTCCTCCTCCCTCCCCCTCCCCCCCCTCCTCCTCCTTCCCTCCTCCTCCTCCTCCTCCTCCTCCTCCTCCTCCTCCTCCTCCTCCTCCTCCTCCTCCTCCTCCTCCTCCTCCTCCCTCATCCTCCCTCCTGCCTCCTCGAAGTGAATCTCACTAACTATTCAACAAGACGAATTCGCACGGAGCGTCCCGTTTTGGCGGTACAGGCCGGAGGCCTCTGCGAGTCCCAAGTAGTCCACAACAACGCCACACCAACTTCGGGCCGCATCGGATCTTCGGAAACTCGAGATCAAATCGGATCGGGCTGGCCGGAATCGGCATCAACTCGTATCGATCGGATCGAGATGGACACTGGGAGATGGCGGGGCCCCGTCAGATACGAAACTTCTGCATGGCACCGCGCGCGTCTTCTTACAAAATGAAGTTGGCCAAGTGAGGATATCCAAGCAATCGTTAAAACTTGTTCGTTGCTTTGTGCCTTCGAGGGCTGCAATGGCAAAGCGCGACCGAACGTTAGCGCAGATCATGTCCGCAAACTCTGCCTGAGAGTCGTGCACCGATTGCGCTGGATGCGTGCGATCGAAGAAATCCTGCTCCAGAACGCCTGGCCCCGATCTCTCGACCCGATCCCCAAACTCGGCGCTGATTTTTTGGGCGCCTCCCAAACCTGGCTTAACCGATCTGTGTAAGGCTACCTCCAGGGCCTCGAACGGGCCCCAAGCCCAGCTCGGCTAAGCTCCGGCTTTGCGGGATCGTGTAGGGTTTAGCGTTCCAGCTGAGCCCTGTTGGCGCTGAACCCCATTACCTGTCAGCTGACTCTCGATCCCGTCCCCAGGCCCGGTTCTTCGTTCCGGGTCGTTCTGGGAGTACAATATTCGGCCTGACCTAAGGAACGATGAATAAGGAACGAAGCCCCTTTTTTCCAAGTGAATCTAGAAAATCCTAAGAAACACCAGGGGGTCCCGCCGCCAAAAAGGTAGCGGAACTCATGCAAACCCAAGGAACGACCGAGCCCCTTTTGAAAAATAGGTGTTCCTTATTCAAGCCGGACCCTGTAGCATGCCCGACCGGTGCGGGGCGGCCTTGTGCACGGATCCACTGGGGACGACGACGCCCTCGCCCTCCCTGAGCCGCAGGTGGAACCAGGGAGCGCGGACCTGCCAGCGCGGGAGGGGGGGGGCGAGGGAGGAGGGGGACGAGGGAGGAGAGGGAAAGGAGGAGAGGGGGCGATGGAGGAGGGGGGACGAGGAGGGGGAGCCAGCGGGATGCACGACTCTGCGCGGTGTCTCGCTCACCGGGGCCCCGACCTGGGGGCGGACCCGGCGGCCTCGCACTACGACGAAGTGTCAAGACTGGGGCGAAATCGGACCGCGACAGGTCGGGGATCTCTAAAATGAAGGGGCCCACGGACACACAGATTCGCTGGGCCAATGGGCCAGAGGCGCACTAAAATCTCCAGTAACAAATTAACAATAGTTCTAGCTCGCTCGCGCGAGAAAAGTACCCCGGCAGGTCCCCCGGCGGTGCGGATCAGATGGTTTTCCTCCTGGGCGCGGCTTTCAGGCGCCCCAGAGCGCTCCAAGTGGACCCCAAGAGGCGCCCAAGACGGTCCAAGAGGGCTCCGAGTCGTCGAGCGATCCGTCCGAGACACCCAAGACCCAAGATTTCCAGATGGCTCACGAGGCCTCCAAGACGCCCCAAGAGGCCTCCCACAAGAGCCCCAAGAGGCACAAATCATTGATTTCTCATGTTTTTTTGAAGAATCTTGGCGCTCTCGCCTTCTCAGCTTCCCGACGCTCCGAGACGGCCCAAGAGGCCTCCAATACCGTCCCAGGACACCGTCTTGGGGCCCCCAAGAGGGCCCCAAGACGGGCCAATCGGGCCCCAAAACAGCCCCAGAGGCGCCCAAGATCGCTCAAGAAACCTCCAAAAGGGACCCAAGAGGGGCCCAAGAGGGAAAACACGAATCACCTAGTCGAGCCTTCCGCCCCAAGAGGCCCCGAGGAAGCCCCAAGAGGCCCCCAAGAGAGCCCAGGAGGCCCCCAAGAGAGCCCCACGAGGCCCCCAAGAGGCCCCAAAAGAGGCTCCAAGAGGTCCCCAACTGGCCCCAAGAGGCCACGAACGCGCAAGCAAACGCCTGCGATGGCACAATACGTGAGGGAGGCACCCGTGCGAGCGGAACACCGACTCGGGTGAGCTGGCCCGAAGGAGCTTCACGGCGCACTCACAGCTGAAGCACAAGCCAAAGCTGAGGTGCGCACAAAGATGGAAGGCAGACCCTGCAAATTTGGTTGACAACACATCCCAGACATTTTTCGTCAGCGGCGAGGCGGCGAACTCCGCTCCAGCGAGAAGACAACACATCCCGGACATGCGATGTCTGATTTCTTCAGCACGGGCTCCCTGGAAATCCTGACCCTTTCTCCAGGGCCGGTGTTTCGTCTCGAGTCGTTTTTTGTCGGTCCTGGGGCCTGGTAAGGCTCCCCTGAGGCTGCAAATGGAGAAAAGAGTAAGGTTCCCCAGAGGCTGCAAATGAAGAAGAACCTCCGCCCCGATTTTTTTAGGACGTTGCGCCTCTAGGATCGATGGGCGAGGAGCCTGGCTGCCCCAACACGCAAACACGCAACCCGTAGCGTGCTGACACGGAGCTGAACACGCAGAACTGACAGCGCACGTTTGTCGGGGGCGCGCAAGCATGGATTAGCCTATGGATTTGGCGCGCGGTCGCCAAATCCATGGATCGGGGAAGGTACCCTCCCCGAAATGCGGCCGGTGCTGCCTCGCTCGGCGGCGGGAATCCGCGATTTCCCATAAAGAAACGGGACCCGTCGCAGATCCACGCCCCCCTAATCCATGTCTGCGATCGCCTGCGTTCGGCGCGGTACGCCCCCCCAAAACGTGGGCCAGCACGCTGCGCCCACACGCAGGGCGTTGCGCCACGGACGTTCTGAGCGCGCCACGCCGTGGCCGCGGGGATGGGAGGCGGGACCAGAGAGGCCCCCGAGGTTCGGCCACGCGGAAGGAGGAGGAAGAGGAGGACGAGGAAGAGGAGGAGCAGGAGCAGGAGCAGGAGCAGGAGCAGGAGGAGGAGAAGGAGGAGGAGGAGGAGGAGCAGAAGGAGGAAGAAGAGGAGGAGGAGGAGGAGGAGGAGGAGGAGGAGGAGGAAAGAGCAGGAGCGAGGAGCAAGGAGCAGGAGTAGGAGAGAGGAGGAGGAGGGGAGGAGGAGGAGGAGAGAGGAGGAGGAGGAGGAAGGAGGAGGAGGAGGAGGAGGAGGAGGGAGGAGGAGGAGGAGGGAGGAGGTAGGGGGAGGGGGAGATGAGGAGGAGGAGGAGGAGGAGGAGGAGGAGGAGGAGGGAGGCGCGAGGGCGGCGGGCAGGGGGCCGATGGGGGGGGTCGTGTCCGCCCGCGGCCACGGCCACGAGCCGCGCAGGCGCCCCCCGCCCCCCCCACCCCCCGAGCGGGAGCGCGAGCGGGGCTGGCGTTAGGTCGGGCGCGCCCCCCCCCCCCCACAGGGGGCCCGACCTGAGGCTGGCGCTGGCGTGGCTGGAGTGCCCGAGCAGCAGAGGAGCGCCGGAGCGGTTGGCACCGAACGGCGCGAGGACGAGGGCCGCAGGTCAAGCCAAGGAGCGCCCAGCGCGAGACGCCTTCGGCAGCGGCAGCGCCGGGGCAGGGGGGGAGCGCGCGCGCGCGACATCGGACGAGGCAGGCGCCGCCCTCGTCTCGACGCGAAGGGCGGGGCAGGGTGGCGCAAGAGGCCCATCACCTGCGCCAGAGAATGGAGAGAACAGCTGGCGGCGCGCACAAGGTGGTAGGGGGAGGGGGGAAAGCTTCTTAGAAGGAGGCTGCTTCTCAGCAGGCGCAGGCCGTACATCCCTACAGACAGGGCCCGCGCCTTCCAAGAAGCAGGAGTGCTTTTAAGAAGCCTCCCCCCCCCCTCCTCCCTCTGCCCTCCTCTGCGCGCGGCCGCCGTGACCTCGGAACTCCCCCGCGCGGCGACATGCCATCCGGTGTCTGTCTCGGGCTCTGTCGAGCCGTGCCTTTTCGCCCGCCGTCCAGCCCCGGGGCCCTCACGCATCGATCCGGCTCGAAGAGATGGCATGGGGAGATGCGGGCCGGGGCTCTGGCCGTGATGTGTCACGATGTTGCAACTTTTTCGTTACGTCGGCTCTCGGACTACGGAGAAGATTTGGTCAGGAACCTTGCTCAGCGTGGACCCAGGTCCTGGTCAGAGTCGATCAGCTGCTGGGGTCGCCGATCTTTCGAGAGCTGGGTCCACACCTTGCCCTGGAGATACCTGCCTTGAGTGTGAAGGCCTCCTCCTCCTCCTCCTCCTCCTCCTCCTCCTCCTCCTCCCCTCATCCTCCTCCCACTCCCCCTCCTCCTCCACCTCCTCCTCCTCCTTTCTTCCTCCTCTCCTCCTCCTCCATCTCCTCCTCCTCCTCCCCTCCTCCTCCTCCTCCTCCTCCTCCTCCTCCTCCTCCTCCCTGCCTCCTCCTCCTCCTCCTCCTCCTCCTCCTCCTCCTCCTCCTCCTCCTCCTCCTCCTCCCCCTCCTGCTCCCACCTCCTCCTCCTCCTCCTCCTCCTCCTCCTCCTTCTCCTCCTCCATCTCCTCCTCCTCCTCCTCCTCCTCCTCCTCCTCCTCCTCCTCCTCCTCCTCCTCCTCTCCTCCTCCTCCTCCTCCTCCTCCTCCTCCTCCTCCTCCTCCTCCTCCTCCTCCTCTTGGCGGCGCGCCCAGGGGGGGAGGCAGAGGGAGCGGGCCTGCTCAGAGGGATGAGAACACCTCAGGCCTTCTCGGTAGCTCCGTGAGCCTTCTCCGAAGCCGCAGACGGCTGCCTGAAAAAGGCCCCGGGGCTTCTGAGAAGGCCTCCCCTCCTCACTTCCCCCCTCGCGCCGCAGGTCCTCCTCTCCCGATCCTGCCGCCGCCGCTGGCGGCGACGACGACGCTGACAACGACGACGACGACGACGACGCATGGGACGGCCCTGCCCTCGGTGACGCCGCCGGCGGCGGCGGCGGCGGCAGTGGCGGCGGCGGCGATGACGACGGAACGGCGACGACGACGACGCATGGGACGGCCCTGCCATCGGCGACGCCGACGGCGACGACGACGTGTGGGATGACCTTGCCCTCGGGGACGCCCTCCGTCGCCCAAGGCAGGATGCCGTCCTTAGGTGGCCCGCCGCGCCGGCGGTTCAGGGCCCCGCGGCGGCGGGGCGGAGCGGTGCGAGGCGCCTCCGCCCTCGGGCAGTGAGGGGCAACGATAGGGGGCATCGGCATGTAGGGGGCAGTAAGGGGGAATGATCGGGGCAGCTAGAGGGAAGAGAGCTATGGGACATACACCGATTCTGGCCAGGCCCATCCTGAGCCCAGGATCGGTGCATGTGCCCTCCTGCCTTGGCCGGGAAGGCATATGCACCGATCATGCGCCCAAGATGGGCCTGGCCAGAGTCGATGCATGTGCATAGTTCTCTTCGCCCGAGTAGTGAGGGGCAAGTGAGGGGCAATGATAGGGGCAGAGAGGGGGGGGGCAACGATAGGGGGGGAAACATCGGCATGGAACCGGCGACACATCGCCGAGCTGCCCCCGATAGCAGGTCCGCACGTTCCTGGGCGGCGTGGGCTGTCGGGCCCCTAATGGCGATGAATGGGCGATCGGGCTTATGTTGTTCGCATCGTACTTATGTACTGCATCCTATAAACAGCGTCGAGCACTCGGAAAAGTATCGAGACAGTGTGTGCTCGACACGCTGGCGAAGTGTCGAGCGAGCATCGCCTTCCAGAACCCGGCGTGTGAAAACCCTCTTGTATTTGGTGCTCGCAACTCTTCCTAGTGATCAAGGCCAAAGTCTGTTGGAACATCATGAGACTGGGAGTCCATGCATCCCCCTGAGCCTATCCACCCCTGACTTTGCCCCTGAGGCAGGCCCCTCCTGGCGCGCCTCCCGACTCGAGCACACCAAGGCCCATCGCGCTGTGGGAGGGCTGCGGGCAGAGGGGGCTCGGCCGTGGCCTGGCCGTGTGGCCGCAGGGCCGGCCCGCCCGTGGGCCTGCCCTTCCTCCTCCTCCGCCCCGCCTTCCGCCCTCCCTCCCTCTGGGCCCGCTCTCCTCCTCGCCGCCCCTCCTCCGTCTGCTCCTCCTCCTCGAGCAACGAGGCCTGCATCACCACCTCTGCCGCGCATCGTCGGCAAGCTGCGCCTCTGCGTGTGTGCTGCGCAAGTCGGTACACTTTGTGGCAAGCTGCTCCGCTCTCGCTTTTTCTCTCTCCCTCTCTCTCGCTCTCCTTCCCTACCCCCCGTGCATCCTCCTGCTCCCTACCTCCTCCTCCTACTCCTCCTCCTGCTCCTCCTCCTCCTCCTGCTCCTCCCCCTGCTCCTTCTCCCTGCTGCAGCGGCTGAGCGGAGGACGTTGATCTTGAAGATAAGCCCATCGGGGCGGTCGAGCAACCCCAGACACATGGAGTTGAAAACGATCACGTCCACTGTGCCGGTCAGCTGCATCAAGATGTTGTCCTGTGCGGTGCGCTTCTGGGAGCAGTGATGGAGAGGGAGGCTGAAGGAGGAAGCACTGGGACGCGGGGTTGGGAGGGGCAGGGGGAGAAAGGACGAGCCCTAGACATGGTAATTTTCCAATGCGGGGTCCCCAGAGCTCTCGACCTCTGTCCTGGGGGCTGCCCGCATAGTAAGTCTTTGACGCCGCCTTGTGTCGAGCCTCGCGGCAAGCCACAATGCCGTCGTCGTGAAGATGGGAAGTAGTGCCATGCTGTCTGTGACAACGGAGGAGAAGAGATTGTGGATGACACTTTTTCCCACCCCCGCAAGAAACCCATTAATGAACCACGACTCTCCAGGTGTCGGCGTGCCTAGGGCAACCTTCGGCCAGGAGCAAAGCGACGTCGAGAAAGCAGGGAAGGGCTGCAGGTTCCCGATCCCCACACCCCTGGGCGTCGAACAAATAACGGCTATACGGCGCCATTGAGTTCCCCGTTGAAAGGAGGATGAGGACGAGGAGGAAGGAGGAAGAGGAGAGGAAGGAGGAAAAGCAGCGAGGATGATACTGACACCCGCCATCCGTACCACAGCGGTCCACCTGTGGAGAGGAGAGTGAGAATGAGTATGGATGTGGATGGGGAGGATTATGACTACGAGGATGGAGGAGAAGGAGAAGAAGGGGGAGGAGTGGACGCTGGAGTAGTCGCTGCAACAGAATTACAGCAATGTTCCACAACTGGCAAACATAACTTCTTTTAAAACATCTGGACCCGTGGCTTGTGTCACGGTCATCGTCTGCCGAGTGGGGGTAAATCTTCCACCGTGCCGTAAGCATTGAAGCGAATGTCCTCGAGCCCCTGAGACTCTTCAATCTTGAATCTTTGTCACTGGTCATACAAGCCCCCAGGCCCCGAACTTACAGAATCCCTGGGCGCTTCTTGGCGCTCCTGGGGCTCCCCGCGCGATTTTTATAGGGGCCGAGGGAACGTGGTTGGCAATCAACACTTCCCACGTTTCCTAATGCTCAGGTGGGTCCAGTGTGCCATCCCGAGTCTCTCTTGCCCGCCTGGAGGGCCTGGGGCCCAACAGGCTAACACCTCTGGCATGCCCTACATTTGTCTGCTCGCCTGTCTGGTCTTCAGTGCGTCCGAGACGACCCGAGAGGCCCGCCCAAGAGGGCCCCCCAAGGCAACCAAGAGGTGCCTCGCCCTCGAAGCCGCCGGCAGGCCGCCAAGAGGACTCCAGGGGGCTCTCCAGGTGGTCCTCCGGAGGCCCTCGCGAGGCCTCCATGGGGGGGGGGGGGCTCCCAGAAGGCGCCCGAGAGGCCTCTGTCTTCTAAGGCTCAGGCACGGTGGCTGGCGGCGTGGGCCAAAGGGGCTCTGTACCAAACACGATCCGCCGCCCCCCGTCGGCTTGCCACATGGGGCGCCTGGCGTGCTGGATCCTTGCGGTTCTGGTTCCTCTCGATATTCCCCCCGGAGCTTCGCCTTCCGTGCGCTGGCCGCACGGCAGGCGCGCAAAAACGACCCCAAACGTCCGAGACACACATCCTCCAAGACGGCTCACGATGGCCTCCAAGGGGGTCCAGATGGCCCAAGATGGCTTCTGAGTTCGCCCAAGATGGTCCAAGGTGGCCTCCAAGATGGCCCAAGAGGGTCCAAGATAATTACTTCCACGTGCGCCCAAGAAGACTCCAAGACGGCCCAAGACTGCCGAAGAGTGTCCAAGTGGCCTCCAAGACGGCCGAAGAGGTCTACGAGAGGTCCTCCAGGTGCGCCCGAAGAGGCTAAAATCATTGATTCTCATTCGGTTTTTGAATGATTTTCGTATTTGCTCCTTTTCGGCATTCCGACGGCACGATAGACCCCCAAGACGGCTCTAAGATGGCCCAAGACAGCCCAAGAGGCCTCCAAGAGGGCCTCCAGGACGGCCCGAAGATGCTAAAATCATTGATTTCCTAAGGTTTTTGAAGGATTTTGGCATTTGCTTCTTTTCGGCCTACTGGCGGCCCGAGACGGCCCAAGAGCCCTCCATTATCGCCCAAGAGGCCTCCAGAATGGCCCCAGAACGGCCCAAGAGGCCCCCAAGACAGCCCCAGAGGGCCCCAAGACGGCCCAGGAGGCCTCCAAGACGCCCAAGATGGCCTCCAAGACGCCCTGGAGCACCCCAAGAGGGCCCCAAGTCGGCCCAGAGAAGCCCCCAAGACGGCTTCGGACGGCGTCAGATGGGCAAGGAGCCCACCAAGACGGCCAAAGAGGCCCCCGAGAAGCCCCCAAAGGCCTCCAAGAGGCCCAAGGAGGCCCCCAAGATGCCTCCAAGAGACTCCCAGGACGCTCCCAGGAGGCCCTAAGAATGTCCCCAGAGGCTCACAAGATGCCCCCTCCTCCTCCTCCTCCTCCTCCGCTTCCTCCTGATCTTCCCTGCCATCCTCCCCCAAGTGTTCCCCGAAGGGTTTCTACAACGGTTGGGGGAACACATGGTCCAATAGCCTGGCAGAGCTATTGCCTCAACGCTCGGCCACATGGGCGATTCTAGAAGGCAGGGGGCGACGGTGATTCGCCGTAGGCGTCGTCGATAAAAAACAGGTCCTCGCATCCGGGACGCTGCTCGACGTCCTCACTGGGATGGCGCTGCGCACTCGTGGCGACAGCCCCACCACCTTATGCGTGAGCAAGCTCGGCGGCGCGCCAAAGGGGCACGGGGCGAGGAGGGCAGCCCTTTCACAAAGACAGCGGGCTTCGGGGACCCAGGGCCTCTCAGGAAGCCTCCTGGAGGGCAGGAAGGCTCCCGAGACGCCGCCGACCGCCGACCATCTCAGACGGCCGCTCCCCCTCGCCCTGATCCCTTCTCTGCGAGCCGCCGACGAGCTTGTGGTGCTGTGGAGACGACTCCGACGGATGAGCTGGTGACTGCCTCGCCCGCGACTCTGCGCGGCGTTCGGCTGCGACCCGCCACTGGCCGCTGCCACCGCGACGCTGCTGTGAGGGTGGCCGGCTGTGACCTGCGACTGGTCGCCCCGCGTGCGTTGGGCTTGCGCTCGCCGCAGCGTCCCCCCCCCCCCCGCACCCTTCGCGCGGGGAGCCGGCGCCAATTCGACAACTCCTCTTCGGGGTCACCGTCGTGCGAGGAGGAGGCAGGAGGGATGACGGAGAAGCAAGGAAGAGGATGCGTTGATAAAGTGGCCAAGTCCTATTGGACTGGATTGGATGCACAGAATGCTTTGGGCGTCCGCAGAAGAAGGAACAACTGCATAAACATCAAGTTTCGGAACTCCGCGCGGACCTCCCCCTGGCGCGCGGAGCGCGCCAGGGGCGGCGCCGGGGCGCGCCGAACCGAGAGATCCGCACGGAGTTCCGAAAATCTGCGTTTACGATTTTTCTTCTTCTGAGGCGAACGTGAGACGAACCAAAACAACAAAAAAAACAGGGCAGAAGCAAATGCCTGGATGCGACGATGTAGGGCGGCCGCAATGCCGGCTCTTTGGCACGGGAGCTCTACGGATCTGCGGCTGGCGGCCCCGTGCACGCTGCGCGCTCTGATCCCTCCCCCTCGTCCTCTCCTTCTCCTCCTCCTCCCTCCTCCTCCTCCTCCTCCTCCTCCTCCTCCTCCTCCTCCTCTCCTCCCCCTCCTCCTCCTCCTCCTCCTCCTCCTCCTCCTCCTCCTCCTCCTCCTCCTCCTCCTCCTCCTCCTCCTCCTCCTCCTCGTCCTCCTCCTCCCCCTCCTCCTCCTCCTCCTCCTCCTCCTCCTCCGCGCTCTGGCCCCCTGCAAGTCGACAGCCGCCACGGGCGCGCCAGCACGCCGGCGCCGCTCG
>CAUYUJ010020364.1:60000-135000 GCA_963575745.1 Prorocentrum cordatum
AGGCACGCCCAGCAAACCCAGGGTTGTGGGGCCTCCTACTCCTGGTTTGCTTTGCTCGCTGGGCGGCACCAGCGAGCAAGAGAAGGAGAAGGTGGAGGGGGCCTTCGGCTCAGAGGGCATCGAGGGCAAGGGCTGCGTGGGCATGGACGGCAGGGTCGGGATTGACGAGGTGATGGACTCGTTCGGGGATCTCGCCAAGTGCACTATCCAGGACTGCGCGGCCGCACTCAAGGAGAAGGGCATCCACCGCGATGACTTCTTGGGTTGGCTCCGCGCCCAGCCCGAGGTCGTCGACTTTGCGAAGCTCGGGATCGACATCGCTGACGTCGAGCCCGCGGTGCTGGGCGGCTGAACCTGCTGTTCGGCCAGATCGTGCGGAACCTTCGGTTCACGCGCTTCTGCGGAGTGCCGCACTTCGTCGGGGAGGTCTGAAGGGGGAAGGTCGGGGAAGGGGTGGCTTCTGACTGCAGGCCTGGGCGGCCCTCTCCTGGTCCCCCGGTTGGCCCCTGGGGGCCGTGCTCCTGGGGGCGCCTGCCACCCTCCTGGTAGCGGGCTGGACTCTCGGCGCGCTTCTTGCGCCCTGCGGTCGGGAGCCGGCCTCTCCTCGACTGCCCTCCGCGCCCCTCGTGGCCAGCAGGATTCGACTTCGTCAGTCTCAGTCTCGGCCTCCTCTTTCTCCTCCTGCCCCCCCCCCGCTTTTCTTCACTTTTCTTCACTCCCTGCTCCCTCCTCCCTCCTCCCCCCCTCGCTTCTCCCTCCGTCCCCTATCTCCTCCTCCTCCTCCTGGTAAGGGAGGGCGTGCGGTTCGCCGAAAGCCCCGTGGCGGGCGGGCTGTCCCCAGGGTCGATGTGGTGCTGACCGGCTGCCGTGCCGAACCACAGGAAGCCGTGGGTGTGGAGCACGTCATCCTGGAGATGTGGCACATCACTTCATCGTCGTCGCCGTCGTCCTCGCTGTTGTCGTCGTCGTCGTCGTCGTCGTCGTCGTCGTCGTCGTCGTTGTCCTCCTCGTCCTCCACATCCTCATCCACCTCCTCCTCCACCCGCGTACTCCTTCTCCTCTTCCTCCTTCTCCACAGCCTCCTCCTCCTCCTTCTCCGCCTCTCCCACTCATCCTCCCTCTCTCCTCCCCAGCAACAACACGGTGAGACCCCCTTACAGGGGGGTGGGTAATAGGGGCAATGGTATTTTTTACGCCGCCGGGCAGGCCAGCAATACATACTCACGCGTGCGGCTCCCATGAGGGGCCCCAGGCGGCGCTAGAGTACTTATCGTGCCCACCTGCTGAATCGACAGGAACTGCTCCTCCCTGCTCCCTTTCTCAATCGCCCTCCTTCCTCGTCTCTCCTCCATCCTCTGTCTTCACTCCTCCTCCACCTTGTCCTTTGCCTGTCGCTAAAACAGCCAGATCCTACTTCGCCGTATCCTGGTCCTGCTGCTGCAACTACTGCTGCTATAACCACCGCTGCCGCTACTCTCGGCGCCGTGAGACAAGGATTCGGAAAGAGAGGTACTAGATACTGTGTAGAGGAACACAAAGGATCTACCGTGGATAATATCTAACGCATGTTCTGAACTGCTCAATGACATGCATGCGAGGATGCCTTCCTGCAAGCCTGTGGCGTCCAAACAGAATCCAAATGTCAACGCCACGGCAAATATGGGCGCGGCAGCGAATGCGACGGCACTGTCCGTCATGCCAAGCTTTTCTGGGAAGTTCATGTACGACTCGAACGTGGGTAGCCGCCTGTGCGAAGAGTAAGGGGCCAAGGGCCAAGCAATAGTAATGAGTGGTGGTGCAGCTACGAGCAGACTCCATGATCTAAAATCGTTATCTTTTATCTTCTACACTTCTTTCGTTGCTTGTGATCCCCACTGGGGAAAAATACTGGAATGTGCTGAGACGCTGAAGAGGGGGGCTTGCCCCTGGCTCATGCTCCATGTACTGCCACATCCTGCTCATCGACAGCGCCCGACCGGTCAAACGACGCAATGACGCCGAACGAACTTGTGCAGGCCTGCTCTCGGCACGAAGACAATGGCCACATAAACAAAAAGGAATGCGCGACAGACCACCGGGTGTTGATCTCAGATGACGGAATCGTCTTGTTCATCTTGTGATCCCTGTGGAACTCATCCCAAATCTCTTTCTTCACGTGGTCGGTGTTGTTCCACATGTAGGGCTCATCACGGAAGTCCACGGCCCTGCAGTTGACACCACATCTCAAGCTTCCCCCCAAGACGCGGTGGAACGGCGCAAATGGCATGCCACCGGCACGCTCTCATATCCTGACGTCCCGCGTCATGGAACAAATGCCGCGCTTCAAAAAAGCACGACCATGGCTCTCCACCTCATCTTTCTGCGGCACGGATCTGGTTTGATCGATCCACGAGTGGTGTCCAAGAGCGCCGCAGAAACACCCGTCGTATTCTCCGCCCCACCCCACGCCCGGCGACGCCTGCATCTTAGGGCATGCGACATGCGACCACCGGGCGCCCCCTGAGAGAGGTGTACTCAAGGAAACCGGTCTGCGCAAAGACGGCAGACTCTGGCCCTGACGACGTAGCTTCCAACACCCCGCTCGATCTTGAGAAACCCTCCACCCCTGGGGGCCCCCGCATGCTCCCGATCCCATGCTCCGTACAGACTTCGCGCCGTGGGTCGTCTTCTGTGGGTTCCAGGGCCAGAAGTATGGAGGGAATTTTTGCTGAGCGTGTCGCAGCGTCATCATCTTCTCATCCTTCCTCTTCCTCGCTCTCTTCCTCCTCCTCTTCCCTCCCTACGCTCTCCCCGAAGAGCTGCCACAACGGCGGGGGGAACGCATGGTCCAACAGCGTGACCAGACGTCGCCCAAACGTTTGGCCACACAGGCGTATCTTAAAAGGCAAGGGGCAACGGTGATTCGCCGTGGTCGACTTCGATAGTCTGCATATTTTGCGTTCTCGCCTCTCCAGGCTCGGGCGGCCCCCCAGAGCGCCCGGTGACGGGCCAAGAAGCCCCCCCAAGCGAGCCTGGAGACGGCCCAAGAGAGCTCCAAGACGGCCCCCAAGACGACCAACAAAAAGCCCTCGAGGGGTCTCCAGGAGGGGCCCACGAGGGGAAACTTGCATGAGCCCCAGGCGTCCCCCCTCACAAGGTTGCACACACGACCCCCTGCATGCCCCAGAGGGCCCCCAAAGCCACCAGGAGCTCTGCAAAGGCTCCCACGACACGCAAGCAACGCGACGGGATGTGGCAAATAACATATGCGAAATCGGAAGCCGCACATATCCTAGTCTGGAGGTCGGGTGAATGGCGCAAATCTCTTGAACAACGAAAGCCAAGATGGTGTCTTCGCCGGCCGGCCAGGACAATCTTGGAGGACAGACAGGCCTGCTCGAACAGAAACTTCCGAAGGTCCGGGCGGACCTCTTGGCTCGTCGCTGGACCCCCTGCCCACACCAATCCCCCAGCGCGCCAACGGCGGCGCCAGAGGCGCCGCCGGCACCGACAGAAGGAATACGCGCGGACATCCGAAATTCTGCTTCCGCTGTGTTTGTGCTATCGGAGTCTGGTTGGTGCCGTGTCAGACATGAGAGGGGCGCACTGCCACCTCGAGCAGAGCTCGCACGAGCGCCTTGCCCGTTGCACCCGACGTCTTGCTCCTTCTGTGCTCGGGGCTTCGGAGCTCTCGAGCCTGACATGTGTGCAAATCTCTGTCGGCCGCTCGTTCAGGGGTCTGGGACCCGGCCTCCAGGGGCCCGACGCCAAGAACACCACGGGCCGCCCTTCTCCCCTGACGCCCGCTGAGTTGTCTTTCCCCAGCCCGCGGCCCCTCAGAAGGTCCCGACCGCTCCCGACCGCTTCCTCGGGACCTGTTCTTCGTCCTGGCCGTTTCCGACGGCGGACGGCGGAGGCGGCGGCGGACGGCGCACCGCGGGCGGCGGGCGGCGGCGGCGGCGGCGGCGAGCACGAAGACGACGACGGCGACGACGACCCAGACGACAACGACGACGACGGGCGAAGAAACACCTCGTCGGAGAGATCTGGGCTTGCGCAGGGCGCCAGCAGACCTCCGCCAGCGTCGGCCCCTGGCTCCGGACGGGCGACGGCGACTCCTGGCCATCGCTCGGACGTCCATTCCCTGTGCTTTGTTCGGTTTCGCGCGTGGCCTTTTCGCCAAATGATCAAGGATGCTCCTCGATGGTCCTCGCCGAAGGAAAAATGCCCACGTCCGAGCGACGCCAAGACTCCTTCCAGCACGGCGCGCACGTGGGCGAGCCTTCGTGGGAGCCTCTTGTGGGTCTCCGCGGCCCTGCCGTGAACGTGATCTCGACGGGATTCCGTTCAGCTTTCGACCACCCCTCTTCACCCTTTCTTCCCCATTTTGGCCAAGAGCTGATCCTGGGGGGGGGGGCTCCCGGGTCCGGAACCTGCTTCCTTCAGCGACCGTTTCGTTCGTGTCGTTGTGGTGGTGCGTGGGAACAGGTTCGCCGTGCGAGAACATCTCCGGGGTCGATTCTCGACCCCGAAGCGGGGGATCGCCGCGAAGAGCAGGGGTCTCACAGAAATGGGGGTCCTAAGGGTTACTTCCTTCGACCACATCTGGACGAACTCGCCAAAACCGCAGGGAATTTCGGGACCTTCCGTTGGCGGCGCGCACAGGGGGGGGGGGGGGAGGCCTCTTAGAGAAGGAAACTGCTCCTTGGGAGGCGCCGGCCCTACATCTGCAGAGAAGGCCCGCGCCTTCCAAGCAGCCTTCCGCCCTCCCTGCCCCCCCCCCCTGTGCGTGTGGCGAGGCTCCCACGAGAGACCACGCGCGCGCACCGCGCGACGGGTCGCGCCAGCACGCGAGCCGGCCGTGGCGATCGGCCGCGGCCGGCCGGGGGCGCGCTGGGCGCGAGGGCCACTTCGCGAGCTGGGA
The DNA here is from genome assembly GCA_963575745.1 of Prorocentrum cordatum. Lineage (NCBI taxonomy): Eukaryota > Dinophyceae > Prorocentrales > Prorocentraceae > Prorocentrum > Prorocentrum cordatum. Next base: position 64,904 of record CAUYUJ010020364.1, read on the forward strand.
GCCGCTCTCTTCTTTTCTCGGGGGCGCTCGCGAGCGGCGAGCGTCTCCATGTCAACGCCCTCTCGCGGTCTGGCTTCCAGGGCGCGATCCTGTGGATGCGCGGTCGCATTGGCAATTGCCTTCTGCGCGGGGCCTCCGTGAGAGCATCACCGGTGTCCATGGGGGGTCGTGGCCCAGGTGCCCAGCCCGCGAGGCCGCGGACATGGGGCGGCCCTCTGGGGAGGAGCTGCTCGCCTCTGGGAGGGGGAGGAGGAGGAGGAGGACGAGGAGGAGGAGGAGCAGGACCAGTGTAAGCCCAAGAGTTCTCAACGATGTTGGAAGTCACCCTCCCTCCAAGCGCCCTCTTCATAGGCCCCTACAACGGTTCATTTCCATTGAAGGAACTGCCTCGTTGGAAAACACCCTTGAAGACCCTGAAGCATGCCAAAACATTGTTCTCGGGATTTCAACGCCACGGATCAATCTGACTGCTGCGTCTTGACGATCCGGAATCGTGCCATAACGCCATTTTTGGTACTTCAACACCGCGAAGCAACATAACTGTTGCACCCGCATAATCCTGAATCCTTCCCAAACAGCTTTTCAGGTACGTTGATCATGGGAATCCGTGAAACTCTTCCACAATCAATGAACGAACGTGCGCGGCGCTAAGGCGAGAGCCACATTTTGAAAAGGAAACAACCCTCAATCCGTGAAAATCTTGCGAACAGTTACAACAAATGTGCAAGGTGAGAACCACATGTTGAAAAATAACCGCCCATCAATCCGTGAAGCTCTTGGAAACTTTTAAAACAAATGTGCGCAGCGCTAAGAAGAGAGTCACATTTTGAAAACCACCCACCCTCAATCCGTGAAGCTCTTGCCACTTTTTAAGCTTCAGGCTCACACATGGTGAGGAAGTCTCAGGCGAAGCGCCCGGCAAGCCGTAAAACTGGCCTCGGGGTGCGACAGGGATAAGTTATTCATAAGGAAAATGAATGGAGGAGGATGAGGAGGAGGAGGATGAGGAGGAGGAGGCGGAGGAGGAGAAGGAGAAGGAGGAGGAGGGGGATGATGATGATGATGATGATGATGATGATGATGATGATGATGATGATGATGATGATGATGATGATGATGCTGATGATACTGCTGCTGCTGCTGCTAATGATGAAGATGATGATGATGATGCTGATGATGATGATGATGATGATGATGATGATGATGATGATGATGATGATGAGCTGATGATGATGAGGAGGGGGAGGAGGAGGAGAAGGGTGAGGGTGGGGCTGAGTGTCAGGATGAGGATGAGTAGGAGAAGGAGGAGGAGGCGGAGGAGAAGGAGGAGAAGGGGAGGAGGAGGAGGGAGGAGGAGGAGGAGGAGGAGGAGGAGGAGGAGGAGGAGGAGGAGGAGGAGGAGGACGAGGAGAACGAGGAGGAGGAAGACGAGGAGAAGGAGTAAGAGGAGAAGGAGGAGCGGAGGAGAGGAGGAGGAGGAGGAGGAAGCGGAGAGGATGAGGATGAGGATGCGGAGGAGAGGAAGAGGAGGAGGAGGGGAAGGAGGAGGAGGAGGAGGAGGAGAGAGGAGGGGAGGAGGAGGGGAGGAGGAGGAGGAGGAGGAGGAGGAGGGGGGAGGGAGAGGAGGAGGAGAGGAGGAGGAGGAGGAGGAGGGGAGGAGGAGGAGGAGGAGGAGGAGGAGGAGGAGGAGGAGGAGGAGAGGGAGGAGGAGAGGAGGAGAGAGGAGGGAGGAGGAGGGGGCGGAGGAGGAGGAGGGGAAGAGGCCAAGGAGGCGGATAAGAGGAGAAGGAAGACGATGCTGCTGCTGATGATGATGAGGAGGCGGAAGGAGAGGAGGAGAAGACGGATGAGGAGGGTTAGGGCGATGCTGATGCTGCTGATGATGAAGATGATGATGAGGAGGATCATGAATAGGACAACGAGGAGGAGTAGGAGGAAGGCCAATATGAGGAGGAACATGAGGATAATGATGACGAGGAAGAGGACGGGGATGAGGAAACGAAGGAGGAGCAGGCGGAGGAGCAGGAAGAGGGAGAGGAGGAGAAGGAGGGGATGAGGAGGAGGCGATGATGATGATGATGATGATGATGATGATGATGATGATGATGATGATGATGATGATGATGATGATGATGATGATGATGATGATGATGATGATGGTGATGATGATGCTGATGTTGACGATGATGCTGCTGCTGATGATGCTGATGACGATGATGATGCTGATGATGATGATGCTGATGCTGCTGATGATGATGATGATGATGCTGATGATGATGATGCGGAGGATGAGGAGGATGATGAGACGGAGGAGGAGGAGGAGGAGGAGGAGGAGGAGGAGGAGGAGGAGGAGGAGGATGAGTATGAGGATGATGATACTGAGGAGGAGGAGGATGAGGAGGAGGGTGAGGAGGAGGAGGAGGAGGATGGGGCAGGAGGTGGAGGAGGAGGAGGAGGAGGAGGAGGAGGAGGAGGAGGAGAGTGATGGTGAAGGTTAGGGCGACGATGATGATGTCGACGATGGTGATGAATCTGATGATGATGATGCTGATGAAGATGATGATGCTGATGATGATGACGACGCTGGTGATGGTGATGGTGATGGTGATGATGATGATGATGATGATGATGATGATGATGATGATGATGATGATGATGATGATGATGATGATGATGATGATGCTGATCATGAATAGGACAACGAGGCGGAGTAGGAGGAAGATCATGCTGATGCGGAGGAGAAGCATGCTGAGGAGGACGAGGAAGAGGATGGCGAGGAGGAAGAGGAGGAGGAGGAGGAGGAGGAGCAGGAGGTGGAGGAGGAAGATGAAGAGGAGACAGAGAAAGGAGGAGGTGACAATGAGAAAGAGGAGGGAGAACATGATGAGACTGAGAAGGAGGCAGAGAAAGCGGATACGGAGGAGGAGGATGATGAGGAGGAGGAGGAAGAGAAGAACGAGGAGGAGGAGGAGGACGAGGAGGAGGAGGAGTGGGAGTAGGATGAGGAGGAGGAGGATGAGGAGGAGGAGGAGGAGACGTGAGGAGGAAGAGGAGGAGGATGCGGAACGGGAGGAGGAGGGGGAGAACGAGGAGGAGGAGGACTGAGAGGGTGAGAGTGAGGGGGAAGGTGCGGGTGAGGCGGTGGATGAGAAGGCGGAGGATGATGATGATGCTGGTGATGCTGATGCTGCTCATGATGATGATGATGATGATGATGATGATGATGATGATGAGGATGCTGATGCTGATGATGATGATGATGATGATGATGATGATGATGATGATGATGATGATGATGATGATGATGATGATGATGATGAGGGGGAATACGATGATTATCATGATATTGATGATGCAGATGAGGAGCAGGAAGAGGAGGAGAAGGAGGAATAAGATGAGGATGAGGATGAAGATGAGGAGGAGGAAGATGAGGAGGAACATGAGGATGATGATGATGAGGAGGAGGCGGAGAAGGATGCTGGGGAAGCGGAGGACGATGCGCAGGATCAGGAGCAGGAACAGGAGGAGGAGAAGGAGGAGGAAGAGGGGATCAGGAGGAGAAGGAAAAGGAGGAGGAGGAGGAGGAGGAGGAAATGAATGAGGAAGAGGAGGATGAGGAAGAGGATGATGATTCTGATGATGAGGAGGAGGAGGAGAAGGAGGAGGAAGAGGAGGAGAAGGAGGAGGAGGAGGAGGAGGAGGAGGAGGAGGGAGGGGAGGGGGAGGATGAGGATCAGGATGAGCATGAGGAGGAGAAAAAGGATGAGAAACACGAGGAGGAAAAGGAGGAGGAAGAGGAGGAGTAGGAGGAGAAGGAGGAGGATGATGATGAGGCGGATAAGGAGGCGGGAACGATGAGGAAGAGCAGGAGGAGGGGGAGGAGGAGGGGGGAGAAGGAGGAGGAGGAGGAGGAGGGGGAACGAGGAGGAGGATGAGGAACTGGAGGAGGAGAGGAGGAGGAGGAGGAGGGGGGGAGGAGGAGGAGGATGGGAGGAGGAAGAGGGTGAGGGTGAGGAGGAGGAGGAGGAGAGGAAGGAGGAGGAGGAGGAGGACGAGGAAGAGGAGAAGAAGGAGGAGGAGGAGAAGGAGGGTGATGATGATGACGATGAGGAGCAGGAGGAAGAGGAGGAGGCGAAGAAAGAGGAGGGGAAGAGGAGGAGGAGGAGGGGGAGGAGGAGGAGGAGGAGGACGAGGAGGAGGAGGACCAGCGTAAACCAAAAAGTTATCAACCAATGAAAACCCCAAACCCAAACTCCCTCTTCATAGGTCCTTACAACGGTTCATTTCCATTGAGGGAACTGCATCGTTGGAAGACAACCGTTTGAATATCCTGAAGCATGCCAAAACATGGTTCTCGGAATTTCAGCGCCACGTATCAACCTGACTGCTGCGTTTGAGCGATCCGGAATCGTGTCAGAACGCCATCGCTTGGATTTCAACACCGCGAATCAGCATAACTGTTGCACCCGCATAATCCTGAATCCTTCCAAAACACCATATTTGATACGTTGATCATGGGAATCCGTGAAAGTCTTAAACTCTTTAAGATCAAAATACGCGGCGCTGAAGCGAGAACCATATTTTGAAAATGAGCCGTCCTCAATCCGTGAAGCTCCTGCAAATTTCGAAAACAAATGTGAGCGGCGCTAAAGCGAAAACCACATTTTGAAGACGACCCGCCCTCAATCCGTGAAGCTCTTGCAACTTTCGAAAACAATTGTGCGCAGCGCTAAAACGATAACCACATTTTGAAAACGACCGGCCCACAATCCGTGAAACTCTTGCAAATTTCGCAAAACGAATGCGCGCGGCGCTAGGGCGAGAACCACATTTTGAAAACGACCTGCCCTCAATCCGTGAAGCTCTTGCAAACTTTGAAAACGAATTCGCGCGGCGCCAAGGCGAGAGCCCCATTTTGAAAACCACCCGCCGTCAATCCGTGACATACATGGTGAAGAAGTCTCAGGCGAAACGCCCGGCCCGCCCCAAAAACTGGCCCCTGGGTGCGGCAGGGAGAAGTTATCCATAAGGAGAAGGAGTGGAGGAACAGGAGAAGGAAAAGGAAATGGAGGAGGAGGAGGGTGAGGATGATGGTGATGGTGAAGGTGAGGGCGAGTGTCAAGTTAGCCAGCTCGAACGAGCCAGAGGGCTCCGTCCACTCCCACCCGCCCTCCCACAACATTAAAAGCAAGTGCGTCGCGTCCGACGCCTGTCGCTCATCTTGTATCGCGGGCGGCTAGACGTTCAGCGCGCGACATGAGCTGCGTCCTATTCCTGTCGCGTATTGAACAACGTCGACGAGAAACAAAACCGCGCGCGATGTGCGCCGCGCCCCGCTCTGGCCTCTCATGTTGCATCGTCGGCGACAACATGTCCAGCGCGCGAAGTGCGCCGCGTCTCATTCCAGCCACGCGTGCTGTACCGCCAATCATTTCGCTTCTGCCGCGCATGGGGGAGGGGGAGGGGGAGGAGGAGGACGGAAGGGAGAGAGGGAGGGAGGGAGAAACAGAGGAGGAAGAAAATAATGCCTCTTGGGTCACCGCGCGATGTGCGCCGCGTCCCATTCCCGCTGCGCGATTCGCAGCGCCGACGAAGAGAAAGTACATGTTGACGTTGCGGTATTGATTGACAGGTACGACGGGGGGTCCCGCGTAGGGTTGGCCAGGCGTCCGCGCGCGATGTGCGCCGCGTGCCATTCCTGCTGCACTTTTCGCAGCGTCGACGACAAGAAAGTCCATGCTGACGAGAAAAAACGTTGACTCTGTATTGTTTTTTGATGGGTAGGACGCGACCACCCGCTTGAGGTGACCAAAGCGATGTTCATTCCGTCCCATTCCTGCCGTACTTTTCGCAACTCGACGACGTGTTGGCGTGAAGAAGACAGAATGTGTGTGTGTGTGTGTGTGTGTGTGTGTGTGTGTGTGTGTGTGTGTGTGTGTGTGTTTTGTTTGTTGACAGTTAGGACGGCGGGGTCGCTATCGGCCGGCTGGGTGGGGAATTGGGGGTGTTTAATCATAGGAAGTAAGGGTTAGGGTGAGGGTAAGGAGGAGGAGGAGGAGGAGGAGGAGGAGGAGGAGGAGGAGGAGGAGGAGGAGGAGGAGGAGCCCAGCGTACCAGAGGAGAGAGGAGGAGGAGGAGGAGGAGGAGGAGGAGGAGGAGGAAGGAGGAGGAGGAGGAGGAGGGAAGGAAAAGGAGGAGGAGGAGGAGGAGGAGGAGGAGGAGGAGGAGGAGGAGGAGGAGGAGGAGGAGCCATCGAACCCATTGCCTGCAGCGCCAGCGCCGGGAGCCCACGCCCACGAGGCGCCGGAGCCTGCGCCTGCGCCTCCTTCCCTTGGCGTGCGCGACCCTGGGCCCCCCCGCTCCCAGTGGGCAGCGATGGGCCGCAGGCCAGTGGGCAGCGATGGGCACCGATGGGGCAGCCTGGCGGCGCGCAGAGGGGGGCCGGGGGAGGGGGGAAGGCTTCGTAGAATGAGGGGCTGCTTCTTGGAAGGCGCGGGCCTTACATCTGCAGACAAGACCCGCCGCTTCTGAGCAGCAGGAGTGCTTCTGAGAAGCCTTCCCCCCTCCTCCTGCCCCCCTCTGCGCGTGGCCGAGCAACGGAGGAAGCTCGGCGGGTCTTTTGGGAGGAGGCGGGCATAGCTGCGCTTGGCGAGGGTCGGGGATCTACTGGCCCGGGTCAACGCAAGTCCGGGCCAATCAGGCCCTGCAAGATCCTGCAGGATCCTGCAAGATCCTGCAGGATCCTGCGCCCAAGCGCCCGGGTCAATGCACCCCTGGCTCCGCAGGACCCTGCAAGATCCAGCGCTTTGACGGACCCCCGTCTGCATGGACCCCCGTGTCTCGAGCCCCGAGAGGGGCCCGTGGTCGCATGCCCGGCCTCCTCCTCCTATGGGGTCCTGGCGCCGTGGTAGGGGCACGGGCAGGCGGTTTTGCCCCGTCCTGGGCCGCGCAGGGCCCTCCTTTGTCTGTCTGGCTCGAGGAGTGCGCGGGAGGATCGGCTCGAGAGGTTGGGTCGTGACTTCTGCCGCGACGCCGAACGGCGTCGGATCTGGGGGTCTGGGCAAGAGCATGCGGCTGCCTGCGATGTCGTTTTGGCAAACTGCTGCCTCGGTGACGGGTGCCCCGGCTTCTGACACTGCGTGGGCCATATGATATTGACCGACATCTCTTCTCGGAGATCCCCAGAAACTGTCGGCCACATCTTTCGTGTGAATTCCGCGCCGTGGGTCGGTTCATTGTACGTAGACCCTTGACATGATGTTTCGTTATTTGTCCACAGCTAGGATCCCTGGAAGTCTGGACTCCTTCCTCAGGACCAGTTTTTCAGCCCGAGTTACTTTTTGACGGTCCCTGGGCCCGATAAGGCCTATCTTTGGCAAAACACTGCCTACAAACCTTGAGTCGTTTTTTTGTTTCTCGACGCGAGGAGGTCTGGGTATGTTGATCCTGGGGCCCGACACGAGCCCCTGGAAGGCGTTGGCCCAGAGCCCTCCGTGACACGGATGGCCTTGACCCAGAGCCCCCCTGGACACTGTCCTGGCCAATCTTCCGACCGGCGTCCTGGGGCACCGACGCGGGCCGCGACCGAGAAACGCACGCGGCGAAAGCTGAGCAGAGCGGTGTAAGTTCAGCTAAGTATAGTTTATTCGATCCCCATTCCCAGCGGCGTGGCCTGGGCAGCACTGGCCGACTTACCCCCCTAGATGGGGATATAGGCCGTTCCCTTCGGGTTTCGAAGGGTGTATCCCCAACTGGGGGGTAATTTGGTGGGGGTCTCGAAGGGGATGGGGATGGGGATGGGGATCGGATAAACGATGCTGGCCAGAACAAGGCTGAGGCCGCGTCGTTGAAGGCATACTTTCGGCGACTCCGAAGGGTGAGGTCTGCAACCAGCACCCCGGGGGGGGCACTCCTGGGGGGCCAGGCGGGGACCTCGCTGGAGTCGCCGCCGCTCCCCGAGGGGGCCCGGCGAGGACAATGCCGTACCCCCCAGGCCCCCACGGCGCCGACCGCAAACCGCACCCTGGCGCAACATCACCCTGTGTAGTCGCCGACGCCTGTGCACATCTATACCAAGCTGGGCCGTGCCCTCGGGTCGCGATCTCCGCAGCGGTGGCCGGTCAGGCCGTCTGCGCGTGCCCGGGGCCTGGGCCTGCTCGGGCTCGCGAGAGGTCCAGACGCGCGGCAGGGGGGCCCGACTCTTGCCAGGAGGCCGGAGGTGCACACGTGTTCTTCGGTTGCGACGATGATCTGGTCTCGGTACTCGAGCCAGGTGTTTGGCACAGCTCCCACTGTAGTCACCAAATGGAGACGCTCGCGGGCCTCGCTGGTGGCAGAGAGGAAGTGTGGCACATGCCGCAACCTCTAGAGTATGGGCAGAAGGATCCGGATTCGAATCGTAATCCCGATCGTGTGCAGCGCTTTGGGAGTAGAGTTCTCAAAATAATCAATAGGAAGGCTCTCAGTAAGCGTTGGGCCAGAGGTACGTCCCCATATGGTAACCACCGTTTGCACCACGCCCACAATAAGATGATAGCCTGGGAGACCGCGGTTTCCGTCGGAATAGTTGGCATGCTCCATTTTTTCTTCTTTGTGTCGTTCTTCTGCTCTGGGCTGCCGCCCGGCGACCTCCCCCCAGAGGGAGGAGGAGGAGGAGGAGGAGGAGGAGGAGGAGGAGGAGGAGGAGGAGGAGGAGGAGGAGGAGGAGGAGGAGGAGGAGGAGGAGGAGGAGGAGGAGGAGGAGGAGGAGGAGGAGGGAGGAGGAGGAGGAGGGAGGAGGAGGGAGGAGGAGGAGGAGGAGGCGGAGGAGGAGGAGGAGGAGGAGGAGGAGGGAGGAGGGGAGGAGGAGGAGGAGGAGGAGGAGGAGGAGGAGGGGAGAGGAGGAGGAGGAGGAGGAGGAGGAGGAGGAGGAGGAGGAGGAGGAGGAGGAGGAGGAGGAGGAGGAGGAGGAGGAGGAGGAGGAGGAGGGGGCGGCGGCGGAGGAGGAGGAGGAGGAGGAGGAGGAGGAGGAGGAGGAGGAGGACGAGGAGGAGGAGGAGGAGAGGGGAGGAGGAGGAGGAGGAGGAGGAGAAGGGGGGAGGAGGAGGAGGAGGAGGAGGAGGAGGAGGAGGAGGAGGAGGACGAGGAGGAGGAGGACCTCCTGCCCGCGTTTTAACATCAACTGCGCCTGCGGGGCTGCCTACCACGACGAGCCACACGGCTGCACGGCGGACCACGGCAACCGAGCTGGTGGGATGCCTTGCCTGTCGGCCTCCTCCTCCCCCTCCTCCTCCTCCTCCTCCTTCTCCTCCTCCTCCTCCACCTCCTCCCCTGCCGACGCCGCGCCGAAGAGCTGGCCAAGAATCGGCACCAGCGGGAGAAAGGCCTGTTTTGGGGCCCAAGCGCCAGGAAGCTACGCCACAAGTACAAATCTGGGTCACCCAACCCCGCGCTGCGCGCTGTTCGAATCGCGATCAACTTCGAACTCTCGCGGCCACCCCCTGGAGAATGGAGCCTCTCCGGCCCAGACCGCGAATCGCAAAGCGCGACTGTCTTCGCGCGCCTGTGGGTGACCAGAAGAAAAGCACGCAGCAAATTCCCGCCTCGACGACGTATGCCCTGGTGTCTGACACCGCGTGAGCCGTTCAATCCTGAACGATCTTGGCTCTCGGAGGTCCGCAAGAACCATCGACCCCATCTCTCGTATGAATCTCGCGCCGTGCGTTGTTTTCCGTGGGTCCTCGGCCCGAGGCAGGCCTGGGCGTTCAACCTTGAACGCCCGCGCTGGCGTCGCCGCCGCGTCGAGGCGGCACGAACCTTCCGTTCAATCGAACCTAAGCCAGAAGAATATCTTTATCATGAGACCCTCCGCCGGCCAAAAGACACACAACATCCCTCCCCAGGATGCACAAGAACATCCAACAAACACCCCCCCGAACCGACCTCGACCTCATACCTCGGTCTGACTGTACACGGTTCCCCCCCAAATCCAGCCTGGCCTGATCCAGCGAGGGGAAGTCCTCGCAGGCGTTGTCCATCAGCCAGGGGATCAGAGCCCGCACGGCCAATTGCACCAGGTCCTCTGCCAACAGCCCAAGCGTCATTACCACTCAACATGATGCTGCTCTTCTTGGGTGTATATGTACATACATATTTTTGTATACATATCTGTAGAAACATACACATCAATGTACTTCAACACGCGTGCAGATACAGACGCACAGGAATCCATTCTCGACGTCGGCACGGCTCGCAAGGGAGAAGGCGCGGACCACAACGGTTTTGGGCACCTCAGAGGCCCCAGAGCTGACCGACGTCGGCACGTCGGCCCAAGACGCTTTTCACGGCGTCCACGATGTGAGTTCGATCGATCGCAACTTCGGCTGGCGCCCATCTGTGTGTATTCATTATATATATATATATATTTATATATATATGCACACATACGTATACGTCAATGTGTCGAGGCCACAAGGGACGTTTTTGGCCGGAGACGCTGGCGAACGCAAACGCGGCTGCAGGGAGGCGGGCTGCGCCCGTCTGCGTCACGCAAGCGCGGGTGGAAGAGCCGAAGGCGGCCGCGGAGGCGGGAGGAGGAAGCCGGCCTGACCGCAGAGAGTCTGCAAAACCACAAGAAACTTCTTTGACTCGCGAGTCGAGAGCGCACCTCTTCCGGTCGAAGCTAAGCGGGCCGCGCGAAGCTCGAATCAACAAAAAGGGGGGGACAGAAGGAGAGCGGCCTCACGGCAAGGCCAGGAGGAGGCAAAGCCTCGGGATCAGGCGGTGCCGAAGACGACGTGCTTGCAAAGGAGCGCCTTGTACAGGAAAGCCACAAGAAACACAAGGACGCCGCTCTTTTCCACATGGGGGAGCCCCGGCCCCTCGACCTCCTCTCGGGGCAATGTTTCCCCGACCCATGCTTGCACTCTGGGGGTCTTGCCACGGTTCCGCAAGGAATTGGACGGGTCAGCCGAGGTCTCGCCTCGTGCGTGCGCCAGGTGGGTCCGCCGAGGTCTCGCCTGGTGCCCGCCCGTGGGCGCCTAGTGGGCGCCTCGTGCGCTTGGTGGGTCAGCCGAGGTTCCGTTTGGTGCCCGCTTGTGGTCACACGATGGCGCCTCGTGGGTGCATCGTGCGCTGGGCGGCCGCCCAGCTTGCACCACATAACTTGCACCGCAGAGCTTGCACCCCATAACTTACGACACGCAACTTACAAGATATAGCTTACACACAGGTGGCACCGCACAGCGTGCACGACATAGTTTACACCGCACAGCTTGCACCGTATAGGTTACCCACATAGCTTACACCGCGCAGCTTGCAACACATGTCTTGCACCACAGAGCTTGCACCTGCACGACATTGCTTAGACTAAATAGCTTGCACCGCATAATTTGCCCCACGCAGCTTGCCCCACATAGCTTTCACAACCTATCTTGCACCACACAACTTGCAGCACATGTATTGCGCCGAATAGCTTAGACTAGATAACTTACACCGTATGGGTTGCACGGCATAACGTGCATCTACACGGAATTACTTACACCACATAGCTTGCACAACATAGCTCACGTTGGCAAGCATTTCATCTCGGATGTTTGTTTGACGTTCCCGGGGCGCGAAAGCGGCCCACGAGGCCGACTAATGCGAAGAATCTCCGTGCTGAGGCCGAAGAAGAATGGAATTGCAACGCCACGTCGGCCATTCTGGCCACCCTCCTCGAAACTCGCCCGAACCAAAACAGCTGAGATGGTGATGGTGATGGTCATCGTCTAAGTACTGGAACATGAGGGACCCCTAGGGGACCGTGACGCCGCACGCGCACCTCAACCTGGGGTCCGTGGACTGTTTATGCCACTTCTTGTTCCCCTAGTCCTGGAGGACGTGTTTCAGGATCCAGGCCATCCTACTTCGCGCACCGCACCTCGCGCCGCCGCCCCGGAGAGGGGCGCTTCTCCCAGGTCCTCCAACCCAGGCCGCGAGGCGCGGAGCGCGGCCATCTTCGCGCCCCCTTGGGTTGGGGGCGGCCAGGGGGTCTGAACTGGCTGGACCCCGAGAAAATCTGTAAAGAAGCGGGGGAGAAAAAGGGCAGATCCATTCCAAATTGGTCCCCGGACCCCTCCAGGCAGGGCCTCTCTGGTGCCAGTTTTTCCCCCCCTGGATTCGTGAAGACGGTCCTGGGGCCCGAGAACGGCCCCCGGGGGCCCCAAGAAGGCAGAACACCTCTTCGAGCTCAGAACCTCGAAACTCGAAACTCGAGAGGAGGAGGAGGAGGAGGAGGAGGAGGAGGAGGAGGAGGAGGAGGAGAGGGGAGGAGGAGGAGGAGGAGGAGGAGGAGGAGGAGGAGGAGGACGAGGAAGGTGAGGAGGAGGAGGAGGGGGGGAGGAGGAGGAGGAGGAAGGTGGAGGGGGGGAGTAGCGGGGAGTCGCTGAAGGCGGACTGCTGTCCTCGGCCCTACAGGGGGCCGCAAAAGAAGGGTCCTGCTCGCCGGAACCAGCGCTGGGCCACCTCCGGCCCCCAGCCGGCTCCAACCCCTTAGGTGACCTGCAGCGAAGGTGTGCACAAAGAGAGCCACGATTCCATGCGCCCGGGCCAGCTTGCCGGAAGCTTCTGCAGACGGGCCTGGGCCAAGTCTCTGCCCGCGCTGGAGGGACGACGCTGCCCAAGAAAAAAGGGCCCGGCTTTCCGGCAAGCTGGTCCGGAAACGTTGGCCGGCCTTCTCGGGACGAGGCCTCTGCACCAGGTGCTCGGCCGTAGAGGATCGAGCTCCGAGGATCGAGCGCGGGCGCGCCGCCGAGGTCTCGTCGGGGCCCCGCGTGACCGCAAGAATGGGAGAACAAAACACGGCGTAAATATGAGGCTTTTGGAGGTCCGCGCGGAGCGCGCCAGGGAGGGGGGCCCAGGGCGCGGATCCGAGATATCCGCGCGGAGCGCCAAAAAGTTATATGTTTATGTCGTTTCCCCAGACATGCGACGTCCTGAGTTTTTCATCCCGGGGCCCTGGAAGTCCCGATCCTCTCCCCGGGGCAGGTTTTCCATCCTGAATCACTTTCTGACGGTCCCGAGGCCCAGCGAGGGCCCCCCGAGGCCGAAAACGGCCAAAAACCTCCTGTCCTGATTTTGTTTACGACGCGATCATGTCTGGTCTTCTTTCTTCGAAAAAGAGCCGTCGGATCTCGCCGCGGCCGGACGCGCTGAAGGCCGGGGTCGGGCATGTCCTCCTACAGGCGCATTCTGGAAGAAAAATTCAAAAGAGTCAAACAATATTCAAACATAGTCAAGCAATACTAGAACAATCGTCATCAATTTTTTTGTTTGTTGTTATTTTGTGTTGTTGTTGTTGTTGTTGTTGCTGCTTTGTTTTTAAATATTATGTTTGAACATGGAGGCGTGCCATTTGAACTGTCACCCGAAACCGGACATCATTCACCCGTGCTGGGGGGAGGGGTCTGCAACCAAGGTGCCAGAACGCATCGAGATGGCTGGCCAGCGGCAGGCAGAATGGCTGCTAGAATGCACTGAGATGATTCCTCCTGCAGAGGACCCAGACCCCCGACGTCATGATTTTTTCATGACGCGACCCCCAGAGGTCCGGACACATTCCCCGGGACCAGTTTTTCATCCTGAGTCGTTTTTGACGGTCCTGAGGGCCGCTAAGGGCCCCCGGAGGCCGAAAATAGCGAAAAACCTCCCGTCGTGATTTTTTCATGACTCGAGGGGGTCTGGGGGACGGGCCCGACTTGACTGGAGGCCGGGGGGTGTCCGAGTTCGGGCCGTGCATCCACGTGGGCATCCTGCCGCGCGGGCGGGGCGGAGGGGCCGAGCCGCCGGGTGGCTGGAGCCGGGGCCGGGGCCGCGCGCTGTGGCAGGCGCGCCCGGGGCCGCGGCTGTGGCGTAGGCGCCGGGGCCGCAGCCCCAGACCCCCTCGAGGAAGGAAGAAATCACGACGGGAGGTTTCTCGCTATCTTCGGCCTCTGGGGGCCCTTACCGGGCCTCAGGGCCGGCAAAAAGCGACTCAGGACGAAACACCAGTGCTGGGGAAGGGGTCGAAGCCTTCGGGGGGTCGACGTCATGAAAGCATCCTGACGTCGGGGGTCTGGGGCTGTGGCAGGCGCCTGGGCCGCAGCTGGGGGTCGAGGCCGAGTCCGGAGGCCGGGGGCCGAGCCCCAGGCGAGCCTGAGCCAGATCGAGTCGCAGGAGCCCCAGACCCCCTTGAGTAATGAAAAAATCACGACGGGAGGTTTTTCGCTATTTTCGGCCTCCAGGGGCCCTCACCGGGCCTCGGGAGCGTCAAAAAACGACTCAGGGTGCAAAGCCGGTCATGGGGAAAGGGTCGGGACCTCTGGGGGTCGACGTAATGAACAAATCATTACGTCGGGGGTCTGGGGCGGAGGTCGAATTGCGTATCCGAGTCGGATCGCCGGCGAGTCGTCCCTCACCGAAGCAAGCCGAAGCGTGGCTCTGCCTGGCGCCGGCCGATGCTGGTGACTCGAACGGACTCGACCAAAATCGAAATCGCGGTCCCAGCGGGCGAATCGCACCGCACCGCACCGCGTCGTAGGCGGCCCTGGCCCAGGCGGCGCCAGGGGCGTCGAGCGGGGCCGGCGGCTCGGGAACGCCGCGGAGCGGGTACCCAGACGTGCGACGTCCTGATTTTTTCACCACGGGGCCCCCGAAGTCCCGACCCTGTCCCCGGGGCCGGCTTGCCGTCCTGGATCGTCTGTGGACGCTCCTTGGGGCCCGGCGAGGGCCCCCGCTTGGGGGCCGAAAGCAGCGAAAAAAGCTTGTCGCCCCGAGTATCTTCACGACGCAAGCATGTCTGGGTACGGAAGAGCCGGGGGCGAGGCGAGACGAGGGGCGACATGGAGGCAGGTTCGGGTGAAGGTGGATCGGGGACCTCTGAGAGCTGGCGGGTCTGGAGGACGATGCGTCGGGCGCCGCGGCTGCGTCGGAGCGCCCCGGCACGTCCTGAGAGCGCCCTTGGGAACGCCCCGAGAGCGGCTTCTCTCCATCCCACGCCTGCGGGATGATGTCCAACGACAGATGTTACGGTGATGGCATTGGATAGGGAACCCTTCGATAAGGAATCCCGGGTCTGGAAGCTGGTGGAAAGCCAATCGTGGATTGGCCATGGACATCACCGCCGCCCTCATCAAATAAGAAACCCTCCAGGGCCTGAAGCCTCTTGGGCACGTTCCTTAACGAACGCCCCCACCGTATCCAAAGCCGACAGCGGCCGCTGTCGGGCAAGCGACATTCGTCCCCAATTTGGCAGCGTCCGCGGCGACACCTACAACGAGTCCTGCTCAAAATGGGCAGGATCTGCTGCTGGTCTTCGTGACCATTCGTTCCGTCCCCGTTCGATCGTACGCCGGGAGGGTCGACCAACGGATCTGGTCGTCGCAGCGCGACGGCCACTTTTTCAAACCTTTCTGCCCCTGGAGGCCACTTCAGGGACAATTAAAGACGACTTAGGAAGAGAATGCCCCGGGCACGCCCAAACAAAAATGCGACGTTAAAACACACCGTGCATGTTTTTTTTTGGGGGGGGGGCGCTCGTTAGGTCTCTGGAGACCTCTGGGGACCCAAACCTCAAAATTAATCTCCAAATGCTTGCCCTGTAGGAGCTCTAACTCAAACCCTACTAATTGGTCCGTTGCCCCCCCAACCCTAATTCCGATGCCCCCCCGAATTCCTATGGCTACGCCTATGCCTATGCCTCCCCCCTAATTCCTATGCCTACGCCTATGCCTATGCACCACCTCTGAGCGCTCCTATGCCTATGCCTATGCCTTTAGGACCCGCCCCCCTTTTCCAGTGCCGCCCCCCTTTTTCCAATGCCCCCCCCTTTTTCCAATGGCACTTGCTTGCCACTTGCTTGCTTGCTCTTGTGTGCTTGCTCTCGCTTGCTTGCTCTTGCTTGCCCTTGCTTGCTTGCGCTTGATCGCTGGCTCTTGCTTTCTTGTTATTGCTCGCTTGCGCTTGCTTGCCTCCGCTTGCTTGTTTGCGCTTGCTTGATTTTGCTCCTCCAGCTCTCCTCCCGTCCTGCTCCCGTCCTCCAATCGTCCTCCTCTCATCCTCCTCTCGTCCTCCTCCTGTCCTCCTATTTGGAATCAGCGCTGGCTGATATCTTTTGAAACACGAGCGCACACTTTTCCGCAACTTTTGGCCGCTGGGGGCAACCATCGGGCCCCAAGGCTGTCTCACACCTGGGGTGAAAAACTGACCCCTGCGGTCTACACCTCTGTGTCGCACGGCCTATCAAAAAAAACACGAAGCCGAAAATCTGGATACAACATCCGGAAACATCACGTCGGCTGTTTTTCCCATCGCCAAGTCCACATGTTGGCCCAGGTCGGGGATCTACTGCCTCGGGCCAATCCAGACCTGGGTCCGTCAGGCTTTGCAGGATCCTGCAAGAGCCTGCGCGCAGGCCCGGGTCAGTGCACCCCTGGCTCTGCAGGATCCTGCTGGATCCGGCGCTCTGGCTGACCCCCGTTTGCACTGACCCCCGTCCTCAAGGCTCCCCACCAGGGAGCCGGGTGGCCCCGTGTCGGGCCCCGGGGCCCTCAGAGACTCCTCCGGGGGGCTCCAGGGCCCTCGGGGGGCCTTCCACGGGGGGTCCCCCAGAACGGCCGCCCCTCCAGCTGTTCCCGCGCTCCTCCATCTCCCCCTCCTCGCTTCCCCTTTTTTTTGACGTTGCGCCAACGTGAGCCCTCGGAGTGTAGGGCTCTTAGAAGAACTATCAGACTTAGCGACCTGCAGCACAGACATCAAACAGGCGGCACGTGCGAAGGTCCACGAAGGGCTCCTCTTTATCCTCCTCTGCCTCCTCCTCGTTCTCCTCCTCCTCATCTTCAACTCCTTTCCCTTGTACGCAACTCATCCGTGTCACACCCTTAGACCTGTCGGCATGGCGGGCCAGGCAGTCAGCATGAGAGTCCTTACCATTTATGACCCAGAAGCTTGACATTCGCAACAGCTTCAAGGATGGAGGGTGGGACATTCTCAAAGTGGAGCTCTCGCCTTGGCGCTGCGCGCATTCGTCTTCACATATTGCAGCAATTTTGAAGATGGCAGGCGGCTCCATTTCAAACATTGGCTCTCGCCTTCGCGCCGCGCGCATTCGCTTCGAACGGTTGTAATAGCTTCAACAATGGGAGGGGGGCCGTCCTCATACTGGGGCTGTCGCCTCAGCGCCTCGCACTCTCGTCTTACAAACTTGCTGCTGCTTCAGGGATGGAGGACTGCTCGTTTACAAAAGGGGGCTCTCGCCTTAGCGCCGCGAGCATTTTCTTTCAACGTTTGTATCAGCTTCGAAACAAACAGGCGGGGGTTGTTTCAAACATAGGGCTCTCGCCTGAGCGCCACTCGAGTTCGTCTGAAGTTGGCGTGTGTGAAATTCAAACATCGAAGGGGTGGCGCTTTAAACATGGGGCTCTCGCCATAGCCACGCGCGCACTCGTCCTACACCTTGCACATGTGCCGCGGCTGGAACGACGGAGGACGGCTCCTTGTCGACGTGGGGCCCTCGCCCCAACACCGCGCACGCTTGCGACCGAAAAGCTTGCGACCGAAAGTTTGCGACACATGCGGGGATGGAGAACGGTTCTTGTTCAAACTGGGACTCTCGCATGCAACCACCAACGAATTTGAAGGACGCGCCGAATGAACGCGTTCAGCGCAGAACGGGAAACTCGCTTGCGATCTCTTCGTCGTGCACGACCACACGTGTAGGCTTGTGCGACAGTTCCAATGGTGGCGGGCGGCTCCTTTTCAAAAGTTGGTTCTCGCCTTCGCGCCGCGCGCATTCGCTTCGACTGTTTGTATTCGCTTCAAGAATGGATGAGTGGTCTTATTCCAAATGGGGCTGTCTCACACTCGTCTTACACATTTGTTGCTGCTTCAAGGGTGAGCTTAGCTCCTTTACGACAGGTGGCTCTCGCCTTAGCGCCGCGGGCATGTCATTTACACGTTTGTAACATCTTCAAAAATGAACGACGGGCCGTTTGTTTGTTACATTTTTGGTTTTTCATTTTTTGTTTAAATGGGGCTCTCGCCAGAGCGCCACGCGCGTTCGTCAGAAACTGGTGTGAATTTCAAACATGGAAGGGGTGCGTTTTCAAAATGGGGCTCCCGCCTTAGCCCCGCGCACATTCGCCTTACACTCGTCAACACGGGGCCCTCGCTCTAACATCGCGCACGCTCGTCTGAAAAGCTTGCGACACATGCGAGGATGGAGAACGGTTCTGGTTCAAGCTGGGACGCTCGCATGACACCGGCTAATTTGAAGGACGCGCCGAATCAATGCACTTAGCGCCGTGCACTGGCGGCCCCTTTTCAGAATGGTCCTCTCGCTTGCGACTTCCTCGCCGTTCATGACCACACGTGCAGACTTGCGCGACAGTTACAGGGGGGATCCTTTTTCAAAAAAGGGGATCTCGGTGGACATTTCGCTGAAGTGTATGGTCATAGCCGATCGCATTCTTGATTACTCGCCGAAGGATGCAAGGGGATTCTCGCTTTCAGCACGGTGCCCCCGCCAAACTGGTACGCCAGTCTCTTTTTTTCCCAACCATCCTGTGGTGTTGGGTCCTCGTTTTGAAGAGAAGGTGCCCCGCGTCTCTCCTCCTTACTTCCTTCCTCCTCCCCCGCCTCCCTCCTCCCTCCTCCCTCCTCCCCCTCCTCCCTCCTCCCCTTCCTTGCCTTTGCTCTCGGCACTCCTCTCACACGTTTCGTAGCCCCATAAGGAGCTCCATCGAAGGTCCCAGTGGCACAGCCCGCACGCGTCCGCCACACCCAGCACAGCGTTTCGTGGCCCCATAGGGAGCTCCACCGAAGGCCCCAGTGGGTGGGGGGGCGCATGCGTCCGCCACACCCAGCACAGCGTTTCGTGGCCCCATAAGGGGGCTCCACCGAAGGTCCCAGTGGGGGGGCGCATGCGTCCGCCACACCCAGCACCGCGTTTCGTGGCCCCATATTTAGCTCCTCCACCGACGGCCGCAGTGGAAAGGGGCGCATGCGTCCGCACACCCAGCACAGCGTTTCGTGGCCCCATAAGGAGCTCCACCGAAGGGCGCATGCGTCACAGCGTTTCGTGGGCTCCCAGGGGGGGGGCGCATGCGTCCGCCACACCCAGCACCGCGTTTCGTGGCCCCATAGGGAGCTCCTCCACCGAGGCCCAGTGGGGGGCGCATGCGTCCGCCACACCCAGCACAGCGTTTCGTGGCCCCATAAGGAGCTCCACCGAACCTCGCAGCCACACCCACCCAGCCGGCCCCAGTGGGGGGGGCGCATGCGTCCGCCACACCCAGCACAGCGTTTCGTGGCCCCATAGGGAGCTCCACCGAAGGCCCCAGTGGGGGGGCGCATGCGTCCGCCACACCCAGCACAGCGTTTCGTGGCCCCATAGGGAGCTCCACCGAAGGCCCCAGTGGGTGGGGGGGGGGCGCATGCGTCCGCCACACCCAGCACGGCGCTTCGTGGCCCCATAGGGAGCTCCACCGAAGGCCCCAGTGGGGGGGGCGCATGCGTCCGCCACACCCAGCACAGCGTTTCGTGGCCCCGTGGAGGAAGCGCATCGCATGCGTCCGCCACACCCAGCACGGCGTTTCGTGGCCCCATAGGGAGCTCCACCGACGGCCGCAGTGGAGGGGGGCGCATGCGTCCGCCACACCCAGCACAGCGCTTCGTGGCCCCATAGGGAGCTCCACCGAAGGTCCCAGTGGTGGGGGGGGCGCATGCGTCCGCCACACCCAACACGGCGTTTCGTGGCCCCATAGGGAGCTCCACCGGAGGTCCCAGTGGGGGGGGGCGCATGCGTCCGCCACGCCCAGCACAGCGTTTCGTGGCCCCATAGGGAGCTCCACCGAAGGCCCCAGTGGGGGGGGCGCATGCGTCCGCCTCACCCAGCACAACGCTTCGTGGTCCCATAGGGAGCTCCACCGAATGCGTTGCTCTTAACGACGGTACTCACAACTGCATATGGTTGGATCCTTCGCCAGGCTATTTTTTTGGGTTTCTTTTCAGTGGGCGCTTCTTGAAATGAAACAAACTTGTAGGGACGTGCGAAGAAGGGACCTGGGACGGGAGGTTGTATTACAGCATCGCTGGTGCATCTGGGGTTTCCTCTGGTCCCCCTCATCCTCATTCTCCTCTTCCTCCTCCTCCCTCCCTCTCCACCTTCCCCTTCTCCTCCACCTCCCCTTCCCCCGCCCCTCCTCGCCCTCCTCGTCCACCTCGTCCTCCTCATCCTCCTCGCCCTCCGCGTCCACCTCGTCCTCTCCGTCTTCCTCGTCCTCCTCGTCGTCGTCGTCCTGCTCCCCCTCCTCCTCGTCCTCCTCGTCCTCCTCGTCTTCCTCGTTCTCCTCGCCCTCCTCGTACTCGTCGTCCTCGTCGTCCTCCTCCTCCTAATCCTCCTCGCCCTCCTTGTCTTCGTTCTCGTCCTCCTCTTCCTCCCCTTCCTCCTGCTCCTCCTCCTCCTCGTCCTCCTCCTCCTTCTCCTCGTTTTCCTCCTCGTCCTCCTCCTTCTCCTCCTCCTCGCCGTCCTCCTCCTCCTCTTCCTCCTCCTCCTCGTCCATTCCTTCTCGTTATGAATAACTCATCAATGTTGCACCGTGGGGCCTCTCGGAAAGGCGGGCCAGAGACATCCACCGTTTGTGTTCCTGAAGATGAGCAATTGACAGTGGTGTCGCAAATGGAAGGCGCGTGGTTTCATTGGATGGAACTTTCCCATCGTTGAAACTACAATGGAACTTTCCCATCGTTTCGCGGATTGAAGGCGGGTCGTTTTCAACATGTGACTCTCATCTCAGCGCCGCGCGCATTCGTCTTACACACCTGCAAGACTTTCGCGGATTGAGGGCGGGTCGTTTTTTTTTTTTTTTTTTTTTTTTCTTCTCTCTCTCTCTCTCTCTTTATACTTTTAAATTGTTATTACTTTTTTTGTGTTCTTTATCAAAAAGATAAAAACAACCATTTGCAAAAGGTTTAACGGATTTGGGGCGGTCCGTTTTCAAAACGTGGCCATCGCCTTTGCGCCGCGCGCGCATTCGTTTGAACAAATTGCAAGCATGTCGTTGGTTGAAGGGAATATCTTTCCAAACTGTGGCTCTCGCATTAACGCCGCTCACATTGTTTTGAAAAGGTGTAAGGTCTCACGGATATCAACGGTTTGCGTACCAGACACACCGTTTGGAAGGATTCAATATTGTCGGGGCGCAAAAGTTACCTTGATTCGCGGTGGCGAAGTCCCAGGAACGGTGTTTTGGCACGATTTAGGATTGCCAAAACGCACCAGGTCAGGTTGGGTCGTGGCGCTGGAATCCCGAAAACGGTGTTTTGCCACATTTCGAAGTCTTCAAACGGTTGTCCCCCAACGGGGCACTTCCCTCAGCGGAAGCGAACCCTTGTAGGGGCCTGTGTAGAGAGGAGGGAGGGCATATTCCAGCATCGATGAATCTTGCGGTTGCTCTGGTCCTCCTCCTCCTCCTCTTCTCCTCTTCCTCGTCATCGTCATCGTCATCGTCATCATCATCGTCATCATCATCATCATCATCATCATCATCATCATCATCATCATCATCATCAACATCATCCCCTCGCGCGCGGGCTTCTTCCGCGGGCGCAGCGTAGTCGGAAGCCAGCAGAGTCCTCTGTATCCCCTCAAACAGGACTGGACCCCCAGGGAAGGCAGGCCGTCCGAAACAACGATCACCTCCAGGCGGGGGGGTCTGCTGGCCAGGGCCTACAGACTGCCATTGCGCGGGATCTGGGCGGCGCCCGCGACGATGAAGGGGTCGACCGAGAGTTCCTCCGGGCTTCGGAGAAGCTCGATTCCTCAAGCGAGCCGCGGAGACGAGGCCCGTGGCGTCGGGGAAACACTCCGGGCCTCCTCCGAAGACGCAGGCGGCTTCTCGGAAGGCCCGAGCGCTTCCGAGACGCCCCGCCGCCTCCCGGGCAGGCCTGCCCGTAGGGCGCGCCACCGAGCAGCGGCAGCCCGTGGCCCGGGCAGACCCCCAGGGGCCGGTGGTGGCCGGCGTGTGGCCTGGGGCGTCGTTGGCGGGCATGTCTTCGCCACGCCGCGCCGGCGCAGGGAGCGAAGCTCTGCGCCCCGGAGGAGGAGGAGGAGGAGGAGGAGGAGGAGGAGGAGGAGGAGGCGGAGAGGAGAGGAGGAGGCGGAGGAGGAGGAGGGGAGGCGGAGGGGAGGAGGAGGAGGAGGAGGAGGAGGCGGAGGAGGAGGAGGAAGAGGAGGAGGAGGAGGAGGAGGAGGAGGAGGAGGAGGAGGAGGAGGAGGAGAAGGAAAGGCCCCGAAAAGAAAACGCCCCCCGAGCCCCAGAAGGTGCTCACTTTCAGCGTCTTGGCCGTGCGCGGGCCGCCACGTCGGCGGCTGCGTGGGAACGGCTGGCGCCCGGCGAGCGGCCTGGCGCGGCTAGCCTGCGCGCAGTGGCTTCGGGTGCGGTCGGTCCCGTGTTTTTCGGTCGCCGCTGGGGTGAGCGTCAGGTCTCGCGCGGGGCGCCCTCCTGTTCGTCAGGTTGATCAGCGCGTCGTGGCACTTCGAGTTCATCCCAAAATGGATGCCCATGTTGACGGGCACCTGAGAGGGGGGATGACGGGGCGACGGGAGGCCCGATACTCTCTCTTTCTCTTTCTCTCTCTCTCTCTCACTCGCTCCCTCGCCCCGACATCCCTCGTGCGATTCATCGAATGCCAGCTTGTGTCCTTGACCTCTGCTTCTGCAAGACGTCCCACCAGCGCTGCAGGGCGTATGTGTAGAATGTTTCCTCTTCCAACCATTTTTTCTCCCTTCGGGGATGGGTTTACTCTCCTCTCCCCCCTCTCCCTGGGTCTGGAAGGGGCGCCCCGCGGATCGTTGAGCGTCCGAGATAGCCCACGATGGCTCCAAGAGGGCCCCAGACAGCCCAAACTGGCCTCCAAGATGGCGCAAGATAGTGGAAGATCGCTCAACATTGCTCCCAACATACTCCCAGAGGTCCCAATACCGCTCCGAAGCGGGTCCAAGAGAGCCGGTGGGCCCGCCAGGACGCCCCCAAAAGGCCCAAATCCGTACAACAACTGCGGGAAATCTATGATTTTGCCCTTTTCGCCCGTTCGCTTCAGATTGTGCCTCCCGAGGCTTCAAGATGGGAGTCCAAAGAAGACCCAAGAAGCCAAGAGGGGCCCAATAGGGCTCCCGAAACGCTCGGAACGCTCCATTAGCCCCCCAAAAAGCGATTTTAGGGCTCCAGATAGGGCGATTCTGTTACCCCCCCACCTACTTTGATCGATGTCGTCAAAAATGATAACAAACAAGCCTCCAAGGCTCCCAGGAAGGCCCCGAGAGGGCCTTCAGAGGCTCCCCGAACGCCCCAAGCGGTCCCCCCAAACGTCCAAGAGACCACGAAGACGGCTTAAGAGACCACCGACGGACCCCCAGGAAACATCCCAAGCGACTCGGAGGGGCGTCGAAAATGGCCCCTGTTTCACTGGGGCTCCCCGATGTATCGAAATGATGCCACGCTCACCCGATAAGGGCAGCTCCTTAGGCGTCGTTCCTGGATGGGCTGGTGGGGATACTTTTTGGTACGCGGGCGCGCGAAGCGGGTCGAACGCCGTGGAAGCAGGGGCAGGCCGTGCCACCAGCTAGGGGAAAAACAGACTGGTGCGCAACGCCATGCACAGAGCGGGACGGAACTCAGCGCGGCCAAAATGGCGCGGACGGCGTCACGAAGCGGCACCGGGAACATGTCCATGTAGGTGACGAACTGGATGCAGATGCACTCGTGGGGATACGCAAAGCGCCACTAACTCCCTCGACCGTGAAGCGTGGGGATACTTTTTGTCGCAGCCGCAAACGAAGGCGCAGGCGGCGTCAAGGGTCGACCCGGGCTACGGGCGGAACCTAATTACCAAGCATGGGGATATTTTTTTCTCGCGGCCGCAGGCGAGCGCGCCAGCAGCGTCATAGGTCGGGCGGGCTACGCGCGAACCGAATTGCCTAGCGCACGGGGGCCGACGGCCGAACCTAAGCTGCCTAAGCTGCCTAAGCTGCCGGGCTGCGCGAGGTGGTGCCAGGAGGCGGGGCAGGGCCCGAAACCTTGCCGACGGGCGATGCAACTGCAACCAGGACCAGGATCTGGGGGCAGTGCCGATGCGCAAATTGAACTAAGGAGCTATACGCAGCCAAAATGGCGCGGCAAGGTCACAGACAGCGAAGCTGACAAGTGACCGCTGAGGGCGTGTAGGACTTGACGTAAGATAAACCACACGAGGGATCCATGCACACAGCCCCTGAGGGGGGCAGCTCGCTTGCAATACACTCCAGGAGGTAATACTAACACCGATGGCCAGGAATACGTCACTGACCAGGAACCACAAGTGTGGGGATACGCAAAGCGTCACTAACTCCCTTGATCGTGAAGGCAGAGATCACGAAGAGTTGCCAACAGCTGCCCCAGCCTAGCACCTGGCGCAAACATCGACGGCTGGAACAGTGCACACTCTGAACCGCTTGCGCAGTGCTGGGCCCCAAAAGACAGCGGCAAAAAGCCGGGGCCACGATGACCCCTCCCCCTCTCCCCTGTCCTCCATCACTTTCGAATCGACTGCTCAAAAGGCGTCGGCCACGTGGCGGGAGAGGATCGAAATTCAAGCTCCGTTTCCCTGGACCCTCTCCCCTGGAGCGCCACGGGTCCCCACATGGAGGCAAGGACGGGAACGTTCCAGGTCTCTGGGGGTCTCTTGAGGTCCACTGGCCTCTAGGGGTACAACAACGCCCCCAGACGCCCGAACACCTCGCTCCTCCTCCTCCTCCTCCTCCTCCTCCTCCTCCTCCTCCTCCTCCTCCTCTTGCTACCCCTCGTGCTCCTCCTCCTTCTCCTCCTTCTCCTCCTCTCGCTGCACCTCGTGCTCCTCATCCTCCTCCTCCTCCTCCTCCTTCTTCCAGTGTCTCCCAGACTCTTCAGTTGGCTCGCTCCTCTCCTCCGCCTGCAGCTTGGACTCGCGCGCAGGAGCGAGCCGCGACCCGCCCCATGCGCGCGCGCGCCTCCTCCCTCTCCTTGCCGCCTCGCCCGCGCGCGGCCCGCGCTTTCGCCAGCATGGATGCCGAGGGAGAGCGTGGGGCACTTGAGGCATCCCTCCTTCAGATGCCCAGTCGGGGTATCAGCCCCTCGGATGACAACAAGTTGATCGTGGAGGTCGTTGAGGCCACGTGCGGGCCCGGCGAGCTCGCCAACAGGGTCAAGAACATATTCTTGTCAACACGTCTGGCTGGCGAACTTCGTGTGTTCGCAGAGTTTACCTCTTTCGGCGACCTTGTCCACGAGTTGTCGTCTCACTGGAGGTCTAACTTGGGTTTTCAGGAGGGGGTCCCGACGCCGCCTGGCGTCTGGTCGTCGGTGGCGAAAATTATGAAGAATCGGGGATCCTCTAACCCGGGTCAATCCAGACCCAGGTCAGTCAAGCCTTGCAGAATCCTGCAAGATCCTGCACCCATGCCTGGGTCAATGCGAAGGATCCTGCAAGACCCTGCAAGATCCTGCACCCAAGCCCGGGTCAGTGCGACCCTGGCCCTGCAGGATCCTGCAAGATCCGGCGCCCTGGTTGACCCCCGTTTGCATCGACTCCCGTCTCTTGAGCTCCGCAAGAAGATCTGCCCTCACGCACCGGCCATGGCAACCGAGCCATCCCAGGGTCCCGCAGCTTCGGTCCAAAGGAGCGCTCCGCAAGAGTAACTTCGCCTGCTCGGGGCGGCGCTCGCGCTGTCGGGCGGCTCGGCCTTGTGTTAGGTCGGGCATGTAACCCTACAGGCGGATTCTGGACGAAGAATAGAGAATAGTCAAACAACATTCCAAAATAGTCACACAAAAAAAAGAGTCGTCCCCAGAGTCTTTTTTGACTATTTTGGAACCTTCCTCCTGTAGAGGGACAGGCCCGACTAAAACCTTGTGACTGTGTGCAGGAGCAGGAGCAGCCCGACGACTGCGGGAAGCTGCTCCCCAGCAGGCTGGGCTCGGGGAGCCGGCTCTCCGGACCTGCCCCGCCACGAGGGAATCGGGTGGAGCTCTGCGAGTCGGCGGCCAAGTTCAACAGGCCACTCCCGTACTGTGAGACTCGGGGGCGGCCGAGAGGGGGGCGTCGAAGAGGGGGGGCGCAAATCATGGCTGGCGGCATGTGCGCGGCCAAGGAGTGGGGGGGAGCCAGGGACGCAATGACGTAAGGAGAGGCGCCATGGAATCTGGGGAGACATCATGGCCCCCGCCATGACCCCCCCCCCAATCATCACCCCCCTCTTTGCCGCCCCCGAGAAACTGCGAAGGGGCTTGAAGAGCGCTGGGCCTGGACAGGAGTCCGCACGATCGCAGAGTGGACGTCCAATTTCACCAAGTTCGCGTGGGCCAGGCTTCTTCATGGTCGCTCAGCGTCGCATCGGTGCTGAACGATCTGCACGAGGTCGCAACGCGAGCCTCCTACGCTAAGAGTCCTCTAGCACAAACAAAGAAACATGCCATGGCTTACGATCAGCTCGTCCTGAACAACGCCTGGAAAGCAGGCGTGAGGAAGACGGACCCGAAAGTCTTCGCAAACGCCGTGCTTGGCGTTAGACAAGACATTGTGACACGGGCAGAAAAACAGGTGAAGGAGGCGAAACCCGACGGCCCGGGCGCGAACTGCAAGCGGAAGTCGGATGCAGTCCACTTCTGCTTCCGCCACTTCTCTGGCAGGCGCGACATGCGCGAGCGCGGCAACTCGTGCGCTTTCCATCGCAGATGCCCATGCTGCGCCAGGGCGCCGGCGGGCTGCGTGGCGAACCACATCCAGCCGCCTGGCTTCGAGCTCATCAAGACCCGGGAGAAGCGTGCCCTGGAGCAGGCCGGCGGCGAGGGCGCGGCTGAGGGCGGGCCGCCGTGGTGGCGCGGCCGTGGCGCAGAGGACCAGGCCGAGGGCGGGCGGGCAGATCGCAGGCGCTTAGCGCTCCCGCAGCCGTGGGCTGGTGTCGCCACTTCGTCTGCCGCGCCAGCAGGCCACGAGGCGGCGGCGTCGGTGGCCGAGTGGGTGCCAAGTGTCCCACACACAGGCACGCACGAAGCAACCGTCGCGCGGTCCTGTCGCAGCGCTCCAACCGAAAAACGACAGGAGTGGGAGTCAGGGGACCAAGTCCTCCTCCTCCTCCTCCTCTTCCTCCTCCTCCTCCTCCTCCTCCTCCTCCTCCTCCTCCTCCTCCTCCTCCTCCTCCTCCTCCTCCTCCTCCTCCTCCTCCTCCTCCTCCTCCCCGTAGCCATTTTGGCTCAAGCCATTTTGGCTCAAGCCACGTCGGCTCGAGTGGGCCCCCGCAGCGCCGCTCGGCCGTCGTCCCGAGGCTTAATGTGGGATGGTGCGCCGCTCTCTGCCACTTGAGGTCCAAGTGCTCCTGGCAACGCCGGGTTGAGTTCGTATGCCTCCAACTTCGAGTGCATGCTGCAGCTCTTCGCTTTCTAAGTGGTTTTCCTCGTGTTCATGGGGCTGTGCTTCTTGGTTGACGGGCTGCTGGGCGTGCAGGTGCACGGTGTGATCATGATGTCGGTATTTTATTCGAGGCGTTTTTGTTATTATAATGCGGGGTTGGGCTCATTTCTACTGGATTGGTCTTTGTTCACTTGTTTTCTGGTGGGAATTGGCTCAATGCAATTTTATGCAGGGCTCGAGGGACGAGCCGTGGCGGCTAGCATTCCCCTCGCCCAGGGCCTGGTGTGCCCTTGTGCCTTATCGGCGGCTGGTGGAGTCAAGTGTGTTTGTCGCGATGTGGATGTGGCCTTCGGCCTAGGCTTTCTGCGTGTCATTCGCATCCTGGCTCTTCTTCGTTGTCGTGCTGGTGCTGGCGGTGTTCTTCATCAGGTGCGCTCGCGTTTTGTCTACGCGGCGTTGTGGCGTTGTGGTGGTCATGGCTGGCGGCTTTGGTACAATATTTCAGCAGGGTGTTTCACGTTGTGTGTAGTATCAATTTCTTCTCTTGCTGGTGCCTTGGGCGTATTGCTGGAGTGGCAGTTTTTATTACGCACGGCGGGCGGCATTCGCGCAGGTGTACTTCATCATTGTCTTCCTCGCCTTCGGCTTCCACATGTTTGTGGTGTTGTCGTGAAACGGCCTGCCTAGAGCAGGGACCCCGCGCAGAGTAGAATTATAATTATAATTCTCCTCCTCCTCCTCATCCTCCTCCCCTTCCTCCTCCATTTCCTGTTCCTCCTCCTCTTCCTCCTCCTCCTCCTCCTCCCTCCCTCTCCTGCTGCTGCTGCTGCTCCTCCTGCTCCCCTTCCTCCTGCAACAGCAGTGGAAATCAGGGCACCACAGCGCCCGCCTCCTGATCAGGACTAGCGGCGCGAAGAACCAGTAGAGCAGTTCCAGGACCTGGTAGCCCGCTGAGAACTTTGGACGGCGAACCCAGTGCCTGCGGTAGCTCAGCACGCCGCAGCGGCGCCCAGCGCAACGGTCCGGACCGCGCGGTCTACCCCCAGGGCGGACCGCAGCTGCCGCGTTTTGGTTCGGTGCAGCGTTACGCCTAGCTCAACGCCCCAGCGCTGCGCGAGGCTGCTGGCCAGAGCCGTGGCACGCCCCTCGTCCATCATCTCCGCTTGGTCGCGGGCGAGCTGGCAGAGGGCCGCCCTGCCGTGGCGGCCGCCCGTCTGCAGGCAGCTTGCACCACCCTGGCCGGCTGTCCAAGTCCCACAGTGTAGCTTTGTGCACGCACCCTGCTCCCCTTCCCTTTTTCGCAGAGAACTCGCCGTCGCCGAGGGCCGCCGACACCTCGCCCCAGAACGCAACACCCTGCTCACCGCTTTGGAGGCGGCGTGGCGGTGGAAGATGCCAAGGGCGAGCCGCCGGACCTCGTCGCGCTCCTCCTGGTCCCCGGCGAAAATGCGGACGCCCAGCCAGGCCTGCACGGCCCCGCGCGGAGCCTTGCCGAGCTGCACGTTCAAGATCACCTTGGCGAAATTGTCCCAAGCCTCCTCGCCGCCTCCTAGGCCCGCGCAGCGGCGCCTCGGAACGTGGAAATACGCCAGGCGCAGCTGCGCCAGAAAAAAAAAAACGACATCATCACGGATGAAGACGGTTGCGCGGCTGGGATGTCAGGCTGGGCTGCTCTTCTTGAGAACAACGCGCGGAAGCAACGGCGAGCCTTGCTATAAGAAACGAACGGCCACTTCCCGTCAAGTGCCCGCATCGACTCCCGTTCGTCCTCGTCTGCCAGGGCCTCCTCGATCGCCTGGACGTCTTTCGCCAAACCGTGCGCTGCTGTGAGCGCTGCTGTGAGCGCTGCGCAGAGGAACCACCTCCTGCCAGACGATGTCCTACGAACCCTCCCAAACCAGGTTGGTCGTCCTGGCCAGCGTGCGCGCCACTGTCTCTCCCCTCTGGCGCCTGTTTCCTCCCCGACGCTGACGTGACGCAGAGAAGAGGAGGCGGGCCGAAGAGAAGAGCGCCTTCAGGCCGCGGACCTCGTCCGCACCACCAGCCGCCGCCAAAATGAAGTCGCACAGCACCGTCCGGAAGTCCGTCATGGCGTAGCGGAGCCCCTCCGGGACGATCGAGATGGTGCCGCACCTCTCGTGGAGGCCGTCCCAATCGACGCCGTCCCAGAACTCCATCCGCTGGAGCTCCCCACAAGTGACTGTGCCATCGTACTGCGCCGGCGCTGCTGCAGGCCGTGCCACCTGCGGCGCCGCCCAGTCCGGCTGTGCCACGGCACGCGTGCCCGCGGCCTCCGCTGCCTACGCCTCCGCGCGCCAAGCAACCTTAGCCGTCTGGCGGCCAGCATCGGCTAGCAACGCAACCAACATCACGGACACGAGCTCCTGGGCCCCCGCGCCGCACCCCACCCGGGGAGTGCGCGCCAGCACCTCCCCACGGCAGATGGCGCACAGGGCCAGGGTCCTCTACCAGGGCGCCGAGGTCGCCCACCCCTCCTCGCCGCCTCTGGCTGGCGCGACGGACGGGACGTCATCCAGGGGCCGCCGCCGCTGGCGCCGGGCAGCGCCTCCGCCAGCAGCACCGCCTCGGTCTTCGGCATCGTCCACCTGCATCCCCTCCGTTCGAATCCCTCCCCCGATCAGTGGGCAACGCCGCCGCCGCCGCCACCACCAGCGCACTGCCGAGGTTAGCATCGACCTCCACCGCTCAAGCAAAAAAGCATATGAAAAATGCTACGACCCACCCTGGCCTGGCCGCCCCAGCCAGCCGCTCCCGCCGCCAGGTCGCTCGCTCAGCTCGCTCCTCCTCCTCCCTCCTCCTCCTCCCTCCTCCCTCCTCCTCCTCTCTCCTCCTCGCCCTCCCCCTCCTCCTACAGTGTCTTTTCTTCTCCTCCACCGCCCACCGCCGTTTTCTCCTCCTGCATTTTATCCTCCTCCTCCTCCTCCACCACCACTTCCTCCTCCACCTCCTCCTCCTCCCTCTCCTCCTCCTCCTCCTCCTCACCCTGTCCTCCTCCTTCTCCTCCTCCTCCTCCTCTTCCTCCTCCTCCTCCTCCTCCTCCGGCGGCATTGCTCGGGGCCTTGTGCGCGATATCCTTGTGCATGTCCTCTCAGAGCGAGCGAAGAGAGGGGGGAGACGGGATGACCAAGACCTCCGACGTCGTGATTCTTCATTCCTCGGAATACGCGAACCATCCAGGAGGCGTCCAACTGGGGCCGGAGCAGGAGGACCGCGCCGCATCGCCGATACATCGGCGACGGCGGGATGGAGAAGAACGGGCTCCCAGTCGCGCCGCGTCGCTGATGCGGCGGTGTTCTCCGCGTCGAACAAAGCACGAACCCGGATGTTTTCATTCGCTTGTTGTTGTTGTTGCCGTTGTTGTGATTGTGGTTGCTGTGGTTGCTGTTGTTGGAAGAGGTCCAAAAGTCTGGGGAACCTGTGTCGAAACATATGAGAAGTCGGATGTGTTTGTTGGCGTTGTTGTTGTTGTTGTTGTTGTTGTTGTTGTTGTTGTTGTTGTTGTTGTTGTTGTTGTTGTTATTATTGATGTTGTTGTTGCTGTTATCATTTTTGTTATTGTTGTTGTTGTTGGTGATGCTGCTCTTATTGTTGCTGTTGCTGTTGTTTGTGGATTTGCTATTGCTATTGTAATTGTTTTGGTTATTGCTGTTATTGTTGTTGAAACTGCGTTGTCGGCCCTCGGTTTACAACATCAGCGGTTCCCGCCTGGTACTTCCTCATAATTTATTCCCAGATCGCGCTCTCGCGGGGGAGTTCCTCACAATTTATGTAAGAATCGCGCTCTCGCGCGGACTTCCTCGCAACTTCTTCAGACGCCGCGCCCTCGACATTCAAGAATCACGCTATCGCTCTGGCCTTTCGCACGACTTTTTCGGGAATCGCGCTATCGCTCGAGCGATACTCGCGCTTCAGCAGCACGCCTTTTCGACCTGGCCGTCTGGGCCGGCCTTCCCGACCAGCTCGTTAAGGTCTAACCGCCCGATTGACCTTGTCTGGTTCTACCACGTTTTTTCTGCTCCTAACCCCCCCTCCTGCTAATGGCGTGCTCCATCCTTCTCCCTGCCGTTTCCATCCGTCCCTTCTTCCCCTGTTTTAGGGGCTGCGCCAATTACGCGCGGAAGGTAAGGAAGATATACCCCCAGAGGGGGTACGAGCGAAAACGAAGAGGGCGGACACCGAGTGTTTTGGATCTACGTGTTCAACGGCACGGGAGCAACTAATAACCAACACTTTTAAGTTGATTGTTGTTGTTGTTGTTCTTGCTGGCCCCAGAGCTTGCTCCCGCTGCTGATCTAGTCCGTGCCGGTTTAGGAGCGGCCGAACGGGGCGCTGCGATTGGCAGGCGGGTACCCGCGGCGCAGCTTTAAAAACGCGCACCTTCTCCTCGATGTTATGTCTTGATTTTCCTAGCGGTTTATTGCTGTCAGTGAAGCGTCTCCGCCCTGGGGGGTTTCCTCGGTGCTGGACTGCAGCATGCCCCCTCGAATGGGGGTGCGTGCAAGACATGAAAGGGCGGGTGCGAGGGAGAGGGAGACACGCATGAAAACCCTCTCGGTCTCCTAGATCAAATAGTCGTGATATGGTTGTTGTTGTTGTCGTTGTTGTTGATGTTGTTGTTGAACCTTTTTTGCAAAACAATCATTCTCTTTGG
Organism: Prorocentrum cordatum; assembly: GCA_963575745.1. Lineage (NCBI taxonomy): Eukaryota > Dinophyceae > Prorocentrales > Prorocentraceae > Prorocentrum > Prorocentrum cordatum. The sequence goes on from CAUYUJ010020364.1 coordinate 96,993, forward strand.
ACACTCTGAACGCGCTTTCTCGCCCAGCCGCTGGCTGCATTTCCCGTGAGAATTAAGCTTGCGTTCGGGCGTTTCGGGGGTGCGCCAAGACTGGGCCCCCAACAACGACAACGCTCCGGCTCGATACTTCCTCCTTTCTCACTCGGGGGCGGTGCTCTTGCTCGCCCCCCAAAGCAAACTTTCCGACAAAATCGGCGCCCCCGCTCGATGCCCCCTGCTTTTCACCTCAAGACCGTCGCTCCCGCCTCGGGACCCCCTCCAAACAACGAAACTCCCGCTCGATAGCTCCTCCGCTTTCGCTCAAGATTCCCAAGCCCGAGTCCCTGTTGAACTATCATTATTAAACAATTATCAAACAGTTCTTGCTGGACACCCTGAATGCGCTTTCCAGCTCTCGCGCCTGCTCCCGCAGCTGTCGTGGTCGTCCTCGCCTTGGTCGTGGTCGTGGTCGTCCTCTCTCTCCCTGTCTTCTTCCTCTCTCCCTCACTTTTCCTATCTTTCCTTGCTCCCCAGCATTTCTCTCCGCCAGCTTTTCTTATCTTTCCTTCTATCTCGCCAGATTTCCTTATCATTCCTCCGCTTCCCCTTCTATTTTCCAACTTCCAAACCAATTATCACACCAATCGCCGGAGCCTTCCCTGTCTTTCTCCCTCTCTCCCTCATTCCCTCCCTTTCCTGCCTTTCTCCATCTTGCACGCCAGCTTTCTAGCTGGCATCCTGTTCTGCTTCCGGCGCCTCGCCAGCTTTCCTACGCTGTGCTGGGCGACCTGGCGAAGCGACTGAATCCCGCGCGGGGGCCCTCGCCTGAGACGTCCTCGGCAAGTCGAACCCCCGGGGCCGTTTCTGGGCGGGACGACGACGACGTCGACGGCGACGGCGACAACGACGACGGCGGCGGCGGCAGCGGCGGCGGCGGCGACGACGACGACGAGCCCCAGCGCCATCAGAAAGTGGCCGACGCAAAAGCGGTCCCCAGGAAGGGGTCGAAAGCCTAGGGGCCTAAGCTGTGAAGATTATCTCAGAGGCTCTGGGGGCTCTCCGCGGGTCCCCCCCAAAGGTTGCGAGGCCTGTCCCAGAGGTCTTAGGCCACTCAGGCGTCGTGATACCTAGACGCAGGGCCTGGGCAGGGAGATCGCAAGGGCGATGCGCCATCCGGGCTGGAGATGTTGAGATGCTTCGGAAGAGGTGTTGTCAAGACTTCTTCGAGCGGGAGATCCAAGAGGGGGAATATCGGACCCCCATGCGCAAGGACCACATCCCAACATGAGGGGCGAAGTACCATGATGGATGCATGCTACACATAGAAGCATCGAACATTCGGGTAAACTGATTGTTGTTGTCGTTGTTGTCGTTGTCGTTGTTGTCGTTGTTGTTGTTGTTGCTGTTGTTGTTGCTGATGAATATTCCTTTCAAAAGAATGATTATTGCTGATTTCGGGAAACGGTTCCGCGCGCTCTCGCCTCGACGCCAGCTACATGTTCTCTGAAAACGAAGCTCCCGCTCGAGCGGTGGCTTGAGCCTAAATGTGGGCCCTTGGAAGCCCAGCTACGACGACCACGGCTCCCGCCCGATACTTCCTCACAATTAACCCCGAGACACCCTGGCCAGAGAGGCCCTCGAACTCAGGAGCGGCGCTCTCGCTCGAGACTTTCTCGCAATTCAACCAAGTCGGCGGAGGCCCAGCCACGACGGCAAGGGCTCCCGCTTTATACTTCCTCACGGCTTACTCCGAGAGCCCCTGGCCCAAAAAGGACCCCGAACTCAGGAACGGTGCTCTCGCTCGAGATTTCTCGTAATGCAAGCAAGTTGGTGGAGGCCCTGACACAGCGACAAGGGTTCCCGTTCGATGTTTCTCCATACGTATTCCAAGAGCCCCTGGCCAGAGAGGCCCCCGAACTCAGGAACGGCGCTCTCGCTCGAGACTTCTTCGCACTTCAGTCAGTGGCCGACAAAGAAAATATTCCCCCCGAAAGGGGGCGCAATCGAAGACGAATTGGGCGGGAATCGAAGGCTGGGGTACACGGTGTGCAAGATACGCGTGCCAGTACGAGCGAACAGTCTTAAATGATTGTTGTTGTTGTTGCTGCTGCTGTTGTTATTATTGTTGAGATCTCGTGCCTGATTGTTGGTCCCCCCTGCCCGATAACCCTTGTATTTTTCAATTGAAGTGCCCTTCGCGGGGCTTGCCCCTTGTTTTTTTTTATAGGAAAATGAAGTGTCACCAAACTGCGTTGTTGCCCCTGGCTTGCAACAGCAGCGGCTCCCGCCTGATACGTCCTCGCAATTTATTCCGGAATCACGCTCTCGCGCGGGCCTCACGAATTATGCAGGAATTGCGCTCTCGCGTGGAAATCCCTCGCAATGTATTCAGACGCTGTGCCCTCGACGCTCAAGAATTATGCTCTCTGTGTGGATTTCTTCGCAACTTATTTTGGAATGGCGCTATCGTTCCGACACTTCCTCGCGATTCATGCAAGACACACGTTTCAGCAACCCACTCGCTCGACCTGGCCACCTGGGCACACTTTCCCGAACCGCTCGTTAGAGGCTACCCGCCCGATCTGCCCGTCTGGTTCTGCCACGTGCTTTCTGCTCCCAGCCCCCCTTTTGTTACTTTCTATCGTGCTCCATCCTCCTCAATCTCCCTTGTCCCTTCTTTCCATCCGTCCTGTCTTCCCCTGCCTTAGGAGCTGTGTGCGAACTGCGCGTTGCATGTAAGAAAGATATACCCCTAAAGGGGTACGATCGAAAACGAAAAGGGCGGGCACTGAGGGAATGTGATGTACGTGATGAGTGGCGCGCGAACATATAAGGACGCACGGTCTGAAATATTGTTGTGGTTGTTGTTGATGTTGGTGTTGTTGTTGCTATTTTTGTTAGTGTCGTAATCGTTTTCGTTATCGCTGTCGTTGTCTTTGTTGTTGTTGTTGAAACCTCATTCGTACAAAAGAATTACTGTTGGTGCCCCCTCTGGTAACCATTGCATGTTTCACATTGACGTGCTTCTCCCGGAGCTCCCAGGGCTTGCGCCATTATATTTTTTTCAATTGATGTGCTCTTCGCGGGGAATGCCCCTTGCTTTTTACAAAGGAAAATGAAGTGTCACCAAAGTGTGTTGTTGGCCCCCGCTTTGCAACAACAACGGCTCCCGCCTGATATTTCCACACAATTTATTCCCACATCGCGCTCTCGCACGGGACTTCCTCACAAATAATGCAGGAATCGCGCTCTCGCGTGGAAGCTCCTTGCAATTTATGCAGACGCCGCGCCCTCGACACTCAAGAATCACGCTCTCGTTTTGGATTTCCCCACGATGTATCTGGGAATCGCGCTATCGTTTGAAACTTCGTCGGTATTCATTCAGGACGCATGCTTCAGCAACCCGCTCGCTCGACTTGGCCACCTGGGCCCACTTTCCCGACCCGCCCGTTAGCGCCTACCCGCCCGATCTGCCCGTCAGGTTCTGCCATGTGACTTCTGCTCCTGGCCCCCCTCCTGCTACTTTCTCTCGTGCTCCATCCTCCTCAATCTCCCTTGTCCCTTCCTTCCGTCTGTCCTTTCTTCCCCTGCTTTAGGAGCTGTGCGCGAAGTGCACGTTGCAGGTAAGAAAGATATACCCCTAAGGGGGTACGATCGAAAACGGAGAAGGCAGAGACCGATGAGGGTTTCGGATATACGTGTTGAATGGCACGCGAGAGGATAAGAGCGAACAATCCTAAAATGATTGTTGTTGTTGCTGTTGCTGTTGTTGTTGGTGTTGTTGAAAACTCATTTCTAAAACATAATTCTTGTTGATCTCGGGAAGCAGTTCCGCGCGCTCTCGCCTCGACGCCGGCTACATTTTCTCTGAAAGCGAGCTCCCGCTCGAGCGTTGGCTTGAGCCTAAGTGTGCACGATTTACTCCGAGAGCCCCTGGCCAGAGAGGCCCCTGAACTCAGGAACGGCGCTCTCGCTCGAGCTTTCTCGCAATTTAAACAAATTGATGGAGGCCCGGACACGGCGGCAAGGGTTCCCGTTCAATGTTTCTCCATAAGTATTCCAAAAGCCCCTGGCCAGAGAGGCCCCCGAACTCAGGAACGGCGCTCTCGCTTAAACCTTCCTCGCACTTCAGTCAGTGGCCGACAAGGAAGAGATTCCCCCGGAAGGGGGTGCAATCGAAGACGAAGTGGGCGGGTATCGCGGGTTGGGGTATACGGAATGCAAGACACGCGTGCCAGTAGGAGCGAACAATTTAAAATGATTGTTGTTGTTGTTGCTGCTGCTGTTGTTGTTGTTGTTGTTGTTGTTGTTGTTGTTGTTGTTGTTGTTGTTGTTTTTGTTGTTGTTGTTGTTGAATTCTCATGTATAAGTATGTCTCCCCTCTCCGGTAACCGTTGTATTTTAAATTGGGGTGCTCTTCGCGGGGCTTGCCCCTCGTTTTTGCAAAAGGAAATGAGATATCACCAAACTGCGTTGTTGGCCCCCGGTTTACAATAACAGCCTGATACTTCCTCACAGTTCAATCCACAATAGCGCTCTCGCGTAAGACTTCCTCATACTTTGTACAAGAATCGCGTTCTCGCCTGGAACTTCCTCCCAATCTATTGAAACGCCGCGCCATCGACGCTCAGGAATCGCACTGTCGCTTTTGCTTTCCTCACGCTGTATTTTGGAATCGCACTATCGCTTGAGACTTCCTCGTGATTCATGCAGGGCGCACGCTTCAATAACCTGTCTGCTCGACCTGGCCGCTCTGGCCCGTCTTCCCGACCCTCCCGTTATTGTACGGTCTACACGCTCGATCAGCCCGTCTGGTTCTGCCACATGTTTTCTGCTCCTGGCCCCCGCGTCCTGCTACTCTCTATCGTGCTCCATCCTTCTCCCTCCCCCATCCGTCATCTCTTCCCCTGCCTCAGGGACTGCACTAATTACACGCGGCAGGTAAGGAAACTGTACCTCCAGGGGGGTACGATCGAAGACGAAGAGGGCGGGTATCGATAGTTTGGGATATACGTTTTGAATGGCACGCTGGCAGGTAAGAGCGACACATCTTAAACTTATTATTGTTGTTGTTGTTGCGGTTGTTGTTGTTGTTGCTGCTGTTATTGTTGTGGTTCTTGTTGTTGTGCTTTTGTTGTTGTAATTGTTGCTGCTGTTGCTGTTGCTATGTTGATATTGTTATTGTTATAGTTGGTGCTTCTGTTGTTATTGTTGTTGTTGTTGAGGTTGATGCTGCTATGATTGTTGTTGTTACTATTATTCTGGTTGTTGTTGTTGTTGTTGTTGAATCCTCATAAGTATATAATGATTCGGCCTAATCCCCCCTCCAATACCCATTGTTTTTTTTCAGTTGAAGTGCTTCTCCCGGGGTTTGCCCCCTGTGTTTTATAAGGGGAAATGAAGTGTCACCAAATTGTGTTGTTAGACCCCAGTTTGCAACAACAGCGGCTCCCGCCTGATACTACTCACAATATATTCTCGAATCGCGCTATCGCGCGCGAATTCCTCACCATTGAGGCAAGAATTGCGCTCTCGTGTGGGACTCCCTCGCAATTTATTCATACGCCGCGCCCTCGAAACTCAGGAATGACGCCGTCGCCCTGGCCTTCCTCGCGATGTATTCGGGAATCGCGCTGTCGCTCGAGGCTTCCTCGCGATTCATGCAGGACGCACGCTTCAGCAACCCGCCTGCCCCGTGTCCCTTCCTTCCATCCGTCCTCTCTTCTTATGCCTGAGGGGCTGCACGACATACATGTTGCAGGTCAGAAAGATATACCCCTAAGGGGGCACGGTCGAAGACGAAGAGGGCGGGTATCGGGAGTTTGGGATATACGCGTTGAATGGCACGCGAGCAGATACGAGCGAACAGTCTGAAAGTATTGTTACTGTTGTTGTTGCGGTTGTTGTTGTGGTTATTGTTGTCATTGTGGTTGTGGTGGTTGTTGTTGCTGCTGCTACTACTGTAGGTTTTTGCGCTTGTTGCTGTTGTCCTTGATGATTTTTCATGCCTATGCTCTGGGGGATCGCCGGGAGGAGCCTCTGCCGCCTCTCGCGGGAACCCCGCCAGGGAAATCCCAGGGCGCTCGAGCATTCAGCCGGCCCCACCGCGCCCGCTTGGCAAGAGCCTTCCCTCGCGGCGAGGGCGGCCGGGCTCGCCTCACTCGCTCGAGGCCCCGCCGGGCAGACCCCCGGCGGTCTCGCGCGCAGGCCTGCAGGAAGTGCCGACTGCGGCTAGGGAAAGAGAACCCGCCGCAAGCTCGCGCGGGCTTTGGGCAGCCCATGCCGCCGCACGGCGCGGCCCGCACAAGGGGTATAGAGGACGGGAGCTCGCCGGCCGAGCGGGCCAAAGGCGTGCCAGGCTCGCTGGCAGGGGGTGCAGAGCATCTGCAGGTACCAGTTCGCGGGCACGGGCCGGGCCCTGGTGGTGCCTGGAGGACAAGTACACTGGCATCAGTCACTAGTTCTTCTCCCTCGAAGAAAGCTCCGCGATCGCGCCAAGGGGGCTCCAAGAAGGCCCCAGAGGAGCCCAGGAGGGGGAATCAATGGGCGGCAGGCCCCCCAAAGGTACCGAAACAGCTTAAGAGGCCCCGAGACAGTCCCAATGTGGCCCAAGATGGTCCAAGACAGCTCAACGAGGACCCGCGACGGCCCACAGTATACAAACATCTCTCAAACATGCGTGCGCTTTTGTCGACGATTTTGGCTTCCTCGCCTGTTCGCTTCCAGTGCACTTCGGAGGTCTCAAGATGGCTCCGAGATCGCCCACGATGGCTCCACGCGGAGCCCTAAAGGGCTCCAGGAAGGCTCCGAGGACCCCAAAGAGTGCCCCAGGAGCGCCCAAAGAGTGGGGATCAGTGGGTGGGAGGCCTCATAATCGCTCCGAACGCAGGCCCAACCTGCCCCGAGATAGCCCTCCCAAGGCGGCCCAGGGTAGCCCTCAAGAGCTTCCCCGATGACTCCCAAGAGGCCGAATCTTTCAAGCCAACGGTTTTCCAATGATTCTGATGTTCTCGCTGTCTCGTTGCCTAGCAACCATGCGCTGCCTCCGTTTCTCCCCCGAGCGAGGTTCACGCGACAGCTCAGGAAGCCTGCCACAACTCACTACCTCCTCACCCCCCGCAAGCACGTAGGAAAGTGCCAGCGATGATGCATTATGGGCCGGCGGCATGCGCGAAGCGATTGGATGACTTGATAGCTGGCGACACCTCAAAGGTCGCGGCCTGCAAGCCATTGCTTTGCATACCAAAAATTGGAAGCAAGCCGAGGACGCCACGCGTGCCATGACGACCTCAGCTGCCTGATGCGGATGCGCGAATCCCACACGGCCGGCATGCGTCGGGCAGCGGAAGATGGATGGAGTGTGTGTGTGTGTGTGTCTGTGTGTGTGTGTGCGTGTGCGTTGCCGATTTTGTTTGCGTAGGATGGGTGAGGAAGCCGACGCAGGAGGAGGGGGCCCGCATGCCCGACCAACGCGCATCGTCTGCCGCGTCTCCAACGCGTGCAGCGTACATCAAAACCTGGCGCGACGTGCCACCGCGCCCCTCCTGCGGGGACTCCGGCGCGCCTCTGCTCCCCCCGCCGCGCCCGGCCCCGGCGCCAGGTCGAGGAGGCGCGCAGACGACCGAGGGCACCGCCCCAGCGACAGGACCGCGTGCGCCGCGGTCCTGTCACTCGCCCGCGGCCCCCGCTCACTCGTGGTTCGCCGGGGAGCCCACCACGTCCGGCGGAGCGGCGGCGGCGAAGGCGCGCGCCTCGGGGCCGCGGCCCGAGGCGCGCTTGAGGGCGAGGCAGCCCGGAAGGCCCGAGCAGAGCGAGAGGACGAGCGCGAGGACGGACAGAGCCAGGGGCAGAGGGTCGCCGTCGCTGTCCTCGGTGGCTGCCGCCGCGCTGCTCGAGTGGCTGCCGCTGGCCATCTCCGCCTGCAGCTCGGCCAGCGAATCCTCGAGCACACCTCCCTCGTACAGGTCGTAGGAGGTGCGCTTCGCGCTGATGACGTTGGTGCCCATGCCGCCGTACGTGTCCGTCGACTCCTCGAACACAAACTCCTCCATGCCTGCCGGCCACACGATGGTACCAGCCCCAGTCGCGGCCAAGGTCTTCAGCGCGGAGTCCGGCGCCGTGAAGCCGAACTCCTCGAGGAGGCCATCGTGGTCGTCCAGGATGAACTCGATGAAAGCCTTCAAGGCCGCCGCGGTCTTCGGATTCGTGCTCTGCTGATCCTTCTTGACGTACAGGTAGCTGACAAGAGTGATAGGCCACGTCGTTGAGCCGTCCATGTTGAGGATGTTCGCCGCGCTCCAGTCGGCGCTGGCGTCTGCAGGAAAGCTGCCTTCTGAGACGCCCTTGCTGCCTGCTGCGGCCACGCCGTTCGGGTCTGCCGCAAGGGACTCCTTGGATGTGCGAGTATACCCATCCGCATTCTGCAGGGCGATCTCCGCAAAGTTGAGGTCGTGCCCGTGTCCGGCGTCAAGGTAGCCGATCGAGTATTCTGTGCCATCGATGTGAGTCTGCATGCCCTGGGAGCCCTGAACAGCAAAGAAGTTGTCGTGCCCCGACGCCGTGTCTGGCCAAGAGATGGTTGATCCCTGACCGCGCGGCCAAGACGCTTGACAACTCTTGTCGAGGTAGCCAGTGATGCCGCCCGTGCTGCTGGACCCAAGCGTGCGGTGGCCGACCATGATCTTTTGGTTCGCTGGCGGGTCCAGGTTTGAATTCAACGCCTTGATATCTGGATGGTCCCAAGTGGTGATGTCACCGTTAAAAACTCTGGCCAGGAGGCATGCGGTGAGCTGGATGTCGATGTTGCCGCGAACGCTCGCTGGGACGTTGTGGAAAATGCCGATGGCTCCCAGCGCAAATGGCAAGTGGACCATCTCCTTGCCCGCCGTGAGCTTCTGATAGTTGTCCTCACTCATCGGGATGTCACCTGCGCTAAAGTGGTTGTAGCTCTGGTAACCATTGTCGGCGTTGCCGACGAACTCCGCCTGGCCTGTGCTGCTGCCGACCGCGCGGTAGGTGAGGTGGAGGGGCGCGCGCGCCCTCGTCTCGAGCAACTTCATGGCCTTGGCGAACCAATTCTTCGGGTTGGTGGTGCCGCTTCCGTGGAGCGCCACGATGCCGTAATCGTTGAGCGTCGTCTCCAGTGCTGCCACACGTGCCTCCATAGCCGTCATGGCAATGTCGATCTCGCTGAGCTTCCACAGCGAGTACGAGCTACGCTTCTTGCTGATGTAGGTGTCGCTCATACCCGCCCACTGCACCGTGGTGTCTCCCTCCATGTTGTACTCCGTCCCAGGCGTCGAGGGTAAAATGATCATGGCTTTGACTGTGCTGAACCACCTGTTCGCCCAGGCCTGCGGAACCGCATTGAACGAGTAGTCCGGCAGCAACGCCTGGCCCTCGTCCTCGGTCAGGACCATGTCCACGAACGCTGTGAGGAGTTGGACCTTCTGACTGTCCATGGTGCTCATGTTCTTCTGAAGGTAGATGTACGAGATGAGCACAATGGGCCAGGTCATGTCTCCATCCCTCGCATAAAGGTCGATGGCCGCCCAGCTCGCATCGGCGTCTGGCGGGCTCGACAACGCTGCGGCGGCGGCAGCGACTCCATTTTCCCCATTGTTGTCCTCGTAATCGATGGCCTCCGCTGAGGTGAGCCAATTGTCCGCCTCGTTCTTCAGCATCGCCTCTGGGAAATTGCGATTGTGCCCGTGGCCAGCATCGAGGTAGCCGATGGAATATTCGTTGTCAGAGATCCGCCACCGTGCAAAGGCACTGGTGTCCTCAAGTCCCGTCCCAGACGTGCGACATCTCTTTCTTTTCGATACAGGGTCCCCTGAAGTTCTCACCCTTTCCCCAGGGCCGGCTTTGCACGGGCCGTTGTTTCAACGATCCCTGAGCCTGGCGATGGCCCTCTTAGGCCGAGGACTACCAAAAACCCGCCGTCGCGTTTTGTCACGACGCGAGCATGTCTGGGTTCGAGTCCTCAATCTGAGCCCTCCGTGCTGAATCCTGCTCATGAAGGCCCCGAGGCCCCCAGTTTACACGGGCCTCCTGGGCGCTCCTGGGCGCTCCCGCGGATCGCCCCTCGCGACTTTTTCCTGAGGCCTGGGGAGCGTGTCTCCAAGAGTGCAGACCTCCAGCATGTCCCAAGACGGCCCCAAGGGGGCCCGCCCCGGGGACCTCCGCGGGGTCTCCTGGGCCGCCGTGGGGCCAGTGGGGTCGGCCCCAGAGGTCAACACCGTCAGAACTCGAGAGCGCCCGCGGTGGTCCAGCAGAGCCCAAGCTTCGTCCACGATTGGCTCCCGATCCTCCCAGAAGGGCCCCAAAGGCCTCAAGAGGGGCCCCGAGAGAGGAGGACTCGAAGGGGGACTACCATACCCGAGACCGCCAGCAGGGCCCCAAAGCGTTCCAACGGGGCCCCCACAGAAGCGCCAAAGAGGGCCCAGTATGGCTCCATTATGGCCTTAGACAGCCCATGAGGTCCTCCTCCAAGATGACACAGTCTGCCCCCATATGGCTCAACACGGGCCTCAAAGGGTCTCAATACGGCGTCGAATGTCTTCAAACCCTTGCGTGCGTTTTTATTCCTCAAACAGTGCAGGGGTTCTTACCTGTTGTCTAAAGTAACTGGGCTCTGGTGCCGGTCCGGCCAACTCGTCGCCGCCCATCGCCGCCGTCCGTCGCCGTCACTTGCACTCGCCCACTCTCACTCGTCCACTCGCAAAGCATGGCGTAGCACAGCACAGCATAGCAAAACTTACCGCAGCATAGCACACCATAGCTTAGCTTGGCAGAGCACAGAAGGACATAGCATAGCATATCATAGCAAGGTGCAACCAATGTGGTGCGACTTAAGCTTGCACAGCATCGATTGCATTGCGGATATTATCCCACATTGATTGGCACTGCATGTATTGCACTACATATGTTGCACTGCGTAAGCTGCCTTGCACATGTCACATCGCAGGGTATGCTAGAACACACTGTTTCGGGTCCACGCTGGCTAACATTATAATGACTATGCGTTTTGCTTCATCGCATTTTCGCTCACGATGGGCTCCTGAAGCCTTAAGGTGGCCTGCAGACCGCCCAAGACAAGTCCCGAGATGGCCAGGAAGGGCTCCAGGACGGTCCCAAGAGCACCCAAGAGCGCCGTACGAGACGTCTCTTTCGGGGTCCAGCGGGGCATCGCTAGTTTACGACCCATGCGCAAAGTTATTGAACAACCTGAAAACTTGGACTGAATGTGACACATCGGTGGAGATTGCATCCGATATGGCGCCGTACGGTCTACGTTGGCTCAATTTTGCCTCCAACATGCCCCCAGAAGAGGCTCCCGAACTGCTCCTAGACGCCTCCAAGTAGCCACATAACCCGGAAACAGCTACCCCCGAGAGACCCAAACTCCAAATTATTCAGCACATACGATTTTCACTGATTTTTGCTTCGCCCATACCATTCAACACGTCGATGTATGTATGCCTGCACATATATAAATGTATGTGTATGCGCGCACAAGCCTAACGGTGGGCGTGCCGAAAGAATTCCACACTGGATGAGGTCGGGGACGCGCGTTCACAATTCCATACACATGTATACAGCTCGTACAGTCCTTTCTGCTTTTCCAACCTGGTTCCACTCCTACTTCCTCCTCTTCTCTACTCCGTCTTCCTCCTCCTCCTCGTCCTGGTCCTCCTCTTCATCATCACCACTGGAGGAGAATGCGGCGGAGGAGGAGTGAGGAGTGAGGAGGAGGAGTTTGATGATGAGGAGGAGGAGGGGGATGAGGAGGAGGAGGAGGAGGAGGAGGAGGAGAAGGAGGAGGAGAAGGAGGAGGAGGATGGGGATGGGGAGGATGATGATGGCGCTGGAAAGCAACACAACACAAGAGGAAACAACTAACAAACACATGCAGAAACTGAAGTGCTGGCGGCCGAAACTTTGGGAAAACCATTGGAACAGCAAAAACAACAGCAAACCACAGCTTCCACAGAAAATGGAGGAGTGAGGAGGAGGGGGGGGGAGGAGGCGGAGGAGGAGGAGGAGAAGGAGGAGGAGGGCGCTGGACAACAGCATCACGAGGACAAACCAACAACAAACAACAAGTCTGAAGAACTGGCGGGATATACTTTAGGAAAACCGTTAGAAACAAACCGACATATAGGCAACAACAATATAAGCAAAACAGCTTCCACACATAATGCGGGGTTTTCCTTCGGACGGTTCCCTTCGGACGGTTGCTCCTGGGATCTTTGGCTGTTTGTTGTGGTTGTTGTTGAACTTTCATTGCTGAAGAATCAATATTGTTGACCCCCTCATCTGGGGCACATCGTGATTTTTCAATTGACGAGCCCTTCCCGGGGCTCGCACCCTGTTTGTTATCACGGAAAGAGCGTGTTCTACCGCTACTGGCGGAAAACTGGGGGGGGTCACTGGGAGTTCCTAACCCATCCCCCCCCCTCGAAACTCGGGGGTCACTACCGGTTCGACCCCCCCCCCAGACCATCATGAAAAGGGGGGGTGGGTCACTACTGGTCCGAACCCCCCTACCCCCCCTCCCTCGAAAACCGCGGGGGGTCACTACCGGTTCGAAGCCCCCCCCCACTCGAAAACCGGGGGGGGTCACTACCAATTCGAACTCCCCCCCCTCTCCGCCGGCAAACGATGCCCGCTCCTCGGGACAGTTGGAGAATGGTGGGGATGTTGGGACAGTGGTGGGAACGGTGGTGGTGGGGACAGTGGTGCGGGGACCCCTAGGCGGGGTGGGCCATCAGACCCCTATCGCCGATCAATATGCGATTGAGGGTCGGTGTGTCCCCCGTGAGCCTAGCCCCCCTTAACGTTGCCCCTGAGTGCATGGGGGCGGCGGTGATTCCCCGTAGGCGTCCTCAATGCAAGCGGTCACGCCTGGCGAGCCCTCGTTGTCCTGGAAGTTGCTCGACGTGCTCCACGTGATCGTGCTGCCGGACCCCCTGGGCCAATCTGACAAGCACTTGTTCTCCAGATAGCCGGTGAAGCCGGTGGTGCTGCTGGAGCCATCTGAGCGATGGCAGACCTTGATCTGCTTGCCCGCGGGCACCTGCAGATTGGGGTTGTCCACAGCAATGTCAGCGTGGTCCCAGGTCGTGATCGCGCCGTCGAAGATCTTGGCGAGCACGCACGGTGACAGCTTGAGGCCGTCGTTGCCGACTTCGGCTGCGGGGACGTTGTGGAATACGCCGATGGCCCCCAAGCAGAATGGCACGTGGAGCATCTCCCTGCCGGAGTCGAGCATTCCGTCGTAGCGTTCCTGCGTCATCGGGATGTCACCTTGCGGGGCAACGTTCGGGGGGGACTGGTCCCGGGGGGGAGGGACATCGAGCTTGACTGGGCGATACGTCGCCGATGGGCCCCCGACAGCGAGTCCGCACGTTCCTGGGAGGGGTGGGCTATCAGCCCCCTGTCGGCGAATGATTGGGCGATTGGGGGTCGATGCGTTCCCCCCTGAGCCTATTCCCCCCCCAACGTTGCCCCTGACACCTGCGCCGAAGTCATTGACGGAGGACGAGTAGTCGCCGCTGTCCGCCGCGGATTCGGAAGCCGAGCTGAACTCCCTCTGGCCGTTGCTGCTGCCGACGGCACGGTATGTCAGGCGGATGTCCTCCTTGGCGCGCGCCTCCATCGTCTCCATGAGCTGCCAAAAGAACTTGGACGGATTCGTCGTGCCGCTTCCGTCCACCTGGGTCCCGGCCTTCACCTGCACCGCGCAGCCGAGGCTGGCCAGCCACACCGCTGCGCGCGCCGCCATGCTGCAGCAAGCTCGGACTCGGTCGCGGGTGGTCTTCGAGGAACAGAACACCCTGGCAAAGCCTCGGACCACAGAGCCGCCACAGAGCGGGGGAAGGGGTGAGGCCTGCCAGGAGGGAAGCAAGCCCTGGAGGAGAGGGCTCTTGGACCCCCGGCGGCTTCCCCCAAGACGCGCCTTCCACCCCGAACGATGTCTTCTGACGGCCCCGAGGCTCGAGGAAGGCCCTCTGCGGCGGGGCCCAGAAGCTCCCCGCAGGGGGGCCCGACGGACAGACTGTGTGTTTTTCTTCCCTCCTGAATCATCGGCGGGGGGTCGGCTCGTGGGAGGGGACGCCTCGGCCTCCCCAAAGGCCCGCGTGAGCGTGTTCTCTTGTTCGGCGTTGCGACACTGGGCGGAACATGGGGGTGGGGAGGGGGGGGGGTCTGGCTCCAGGCCTCTGCTGAGTGCGACTGCGTGGCGCCGTGCTGCCTCTGGGTGAGGCTCCACCCGCTCGAGACAGGCGCCAGAAGAGCAGCCGAGATCTACTCCAGGGGGGGGAGGAGGGGTTTGGGGGCCCGCGCCGATCGGCAAAACAATGAATAAAAAACGATCACCACTCATCGCCGACAAGGGCCTGGTGACGAACCCCGCCCGAGAACGTGCGGTCCTGCTATGGAGCGCCCGTCGCCGATCTATCACGGTGACATGTCGCGGAGTCCTTGAGCCAATCCTCCCCCCTGTACCGTTGCCCCTCACGTCCGCTTCGGTTGCGCGCGTCGCTCGAGGTGCCTCCGCGGCGTCCTCCGCCTCTTCCCCAAGGCTCCACCTGCACCTCGCGCGCCGGGCGCGCGCCTGGCCCGCCCGACGCGCGAGGTGCAGGTCAGCCGCGGCGCGGCGGACGACGAGCACGGCGGCGCGCCGAGGGTGGGAAGCGGGACGGGGCGGGCCCTCACGGGAGGCTTCGAGGCTGCGCACAGACAGCCCCCCTCCCCCCCCCAGGCATCGAGGCTGCGGCCTCCAGAGCCCCCCCCCGAGTAAGCCAGCGCGGGGCGCCCCAGGGGCGCCGCCACACAGGCGGCGCCAGCTTCTCGTGATCGCCCCCCGGACGACTCGTGGGGGCCTGTGGAGGTGCTGGAGCTACCCTCGGGGGGGGGGGCTTCCCTGACCGTGGCTTCGGGGAAAAAAGCTCAGAGAGCTTCTCGGCGGGCCAGAGGAGGCCTCCTGAGCCTCCGCCTGCAGGCGAGCACGGTGGCCCTGTCGGCTGCCCTCCTCCCTCCTCCCCTCCCTCTTCGCTGCGTTTTTGCCTGTGGCGTGCCGCGTGGGCCCCCTGGGCAGCTCCTGACCCCTCGCCCCGCGAGCGGCCTCTCGTCCCCCGAGCTGCTGTCCGACGGCCCCTGGGGCCCGGCGAGGGCCCCCAGAGGCAGGGGATGGCCAAACGCGTTCCGTCGTGCCTCTCCGCACGACGCGAGGGGGGGGGGCGGGCCTGGCTGTCGGCAGGCCCCCCCCCCGGGGGAACCGTCCTGGGGCGCTACCCAGCACGGCGACGAGGAGGCCCAGAGGGGCACGAGAACTCTGGAGAGATCGTCGATCCTGGAACCTCGAAGTAATCGGGACGCGACGGGGCCAAGGCCCCTTTGCAGAAGACCCTCCTCGTGCTGCCACGAGGAGCCCGGACTGCGGAACGGAGGGGCTTCGCAAGCCACGGCGAGCCCCGGCTGCCCAGCAGCAAGCGCTGTCCCAGACCGACAGCGGCCGCTGCAGGCCAGGCACCTCTCTGTCTCGAACGGACAAGGTCCGCGGCAGCGCCGACCGCGAACCCGGCTCGGGAGGGACAAACGCTGCTGTCGGCCTTCGTCTCCACGCTTTCGCGTCCGGCTGCTTCGCGTCGTGATGACCCCGGCGGCGGCTTCTGACGCCACGCGGATCCCGCAATCTTGAACGATCGGCGGCTTTCCGCCCGCCAGGCCTTTCCATATTGGCAGATTCTGGGCCACGGACGGTCTTCAACGTGGACACACGCCCGCGGCGGGGTCGCCGCCGCGTCGACACGATACGAGCCTGCCAGACTTGTGTCGACCGTGCCAGGGCGGCGGGGTCGGGGCCCCTCTCGATGATCCTCAGGACGTGCTGGCGCCAGCGCGTGCTGGTCCACCGAAGCCCTTCGATGCGACGAAGGTGGTGCAACGACGGCCAGCACAGGCCGAACGGGATCAACGCACACTGAGCTAACGCACGTCCTGAGGATCATCGACCCTCGCGGAATGCACGCCCAGAGTGTGAGGAGCCAGCGCCGCTGGAGGGGAGGAGGGCGACGCTCCGAGTGCCGAGCACTGCGCTCGCGCCGCCTTTCAGGGACAGCGTTGAACGTGCGCGGCGATGACGATACCGACGACAAAGACGACGACCGCCCAGCCTGCACCAGCCTCCGACGACCAACGCCAACACCGACGACCGATGACGACGATGATGATGATGACGAGATGTGATGATGACGACAATGACGATGATGCTGGTGATGGTGATGATGATGCTGATGAGGATGATGATACTGCTGCTGCTGATGATGGTGATTCTGATCCTGCTGCTGCTGATGAGGTGATGATGACGATAATGATGATGTTGGTAACGACGACGATGACGATGATGATGACGATGATGATGATGGTCGTGGTGGTAGTGGTGGTGATACCGATGATGATGATAATGATGATGAGGATGCTGATGAGGATGATGGGGATGATGAGGATGATGATGATAATAATGATGATTATGATGTTGTTGATGATGATCATGATGGCGGCGGCTGCAGTGGCGACGATGGTGGTGATGACGATGACGACGAAGATGTATCAACACGAGCATGGTCATGATGATGAATCGGATGACGATGACGACGAGGATGAAAATGATGCGGTGACCAGGATGAACATGACGTGACGATGATGAGATGATGACAGTCATGAGGCTGCTGCTACTACTACTACTACTATCAACACTACTACCCATACTAGTAGCACTACTACTGCTACTACTACTACTACTACCACTACTATTACTACTACTACTACTACTACTACTACTACTACTACTACTACTACTACTACTACTACTACTACTACTACTACTACTACTACTACTACTACTACTACTACTACTACTACTACTACTACTACTACTACTACTACTACTACTACTACTACTACTACTACTACTACTACTACTACTACTACTACTACTTACACTACGACTACGACTACGACTACGACTACTACACTACTACTAGTGACTACTACTACTACTACTACTACTAGTACTGTACTATTACTACTACTACTATACTAGTACTACTACTACTACTGCTACTACTACTACTACTACTACTACTACTACTACTACTACTGCTACTACTACTACTACTACTACTACTCCTACTACTACTACCAGTAGACTACTACTAGTACTACTACTACTACTACTACTACTACGACTACTACTACTATCAACACTACTATCCATACTAGTAGCACTACTACTACTACTACTACTACTACTACTACTACTACTACGACTACTACTACTACTACCACTACTATCATTCTTACTACCACTATTACTAAATACGACTACAACTACAACAACAACTACTACTAATAATAATAAGAATAATACCACGACGACTACTACTACTACTACTGCGACTACTACTACTAGTCCGACTCCGACTCCGACTCCTACTACTACTACTACTACTACTACTACTACTACTACTACTACTACTACTACTACTACTACTACTACTACTACTACTACTGCTACTCTACTACTCTACTGCTACTACTACTTCTACTACTACTACACTACTACTACTGACTACTAGGACTACTACTAGGACTACTACTACTAGGACTAGGACTAGGACAGGGACTAGGACTAGGACTAGGGACTAGGACTAGGACTAGACTAGGATAGGACTACTAGGACCTAGGACTAGGACTGGACTACTGGACTAGGACGACTACTACTAACTTAATACTTACTACTACTACTACTACTACTACTACTACTACTACTACTACTACTACTACTACTTACTACTACTACTACTTACTACTACTACTACTACTACATACTAAGACTACTACTACTACTAACTCTACTACTACCACTACTACTACTACTACTACTACTACTACTACTACTACTACTACTACTACTACTACTACTACTACTACTACTACTACTACTACTACTACTACTGTTGTTGTTGCTGCTGCTACTACTGTAGGTTTTTGCGCTTGTTGCTGCTGTCCTTGATGATTTTTCATGCCTATGCTCTGGGGGATCGCCGGGAGGAGCCTCTGCCGCCTCTCGCGGGAACCCCGCCAGGGAAATCCCAGGGCGCTCGAGCATTCAGCCGGCCCCACCGCGCCCGCTTGGCAAGAGCCTTCCCTCGCGGCGAGGGCGGCCGGGCTCGCCTCACTCGCTCGAGGCCCCGCCGGGCAGACCCCCGGCGGTCTCGCGCGCAGGCCTGCAGGAAGTGCCGACTGCGGCTAGGGAAAGAGAACCCGCCGCAAGCTCGCGCGGGCTTTGGGCAGCCCATGCCGCCGCACGGCGCGGCCCGCACAAGGGGTATAGAGGACGGGAGCTCGCCGGCCGAGCGGGCCAAAGGCGTGCCAGGCTCGCTGGCAGGGGGTGCAGAGCATCTGCAGGTACCAGTTCGCGGGCACGGGCCGGGCCCTGGTGGTGCCTGGAGGACAAGTACACTGGCATCAGTCACTAGTTCTTCTCCCTCGAAGAAAGCTCCGCGATCGCGCCAAGGGGGCTCCAAGAAGGCCCCAGAGGAGCCCAGGAGGGGGAATCAATGGGCGGCAGGCCCCCCAAAGGTACCGAAACAGCTTAAGAGGCCCCGAGACAGTCCCAATGTGGCCCAAGATGGTCCAAGACAGCTCAACGAGGACCCGCGACGGCCCACAGTATACAAACATCTCTCAAACATGCGTGCGCTTTTGTCGACGATTTTGGCTTCCTCGCCTGTTCGCTTCCAGTGCTCTTCGGAGGTCTCAAGATGGCTCCGAGATCGCCCACGATGGCTCCACGCGGAGCCCTAAAGGGCTCCAGGAAGGCTCCGAGGACCCCAAAGAGTGCCCCAGGAGCGCCCAAAGAGTGGGGATCAGTGGGTGGG
Source organism: Prorocentrum cordatum (assembly GCA_963575745.1). NCBI lineage: Eukaryota > Dinophyceae > Prorocentrales > Prorocentraceae > Prorocentrum > Prorocentrum cordatum. The sequence goes on from CAUYUJ010020364.1 coordinate 115,922, forward strand.
AGGCCTCATAATCGCTCCGAACGCAGGCCCAACCTGCCCCGAGATAGCCCTCCCAAGGCGGCCCAGGGTAGCCCTCAAGAGCTTCCCCGATGACTCCCAAGAGGCCGAATCTTTCAAGCCAACGGTTTTCCAATGATTCTGATGTTCTCGCTGTCTCGTTGCCTAGCAACCATGCGCTGCCTCCGTTTCTCCCCCGAGCGAGGTTCACGCGACAGCTCAGGAAGCCTGCCACAACTCACTACCTCCTCACCCCCCGCAAGCACGTAGGAAAGTGCCAGCGATGATGCATTATGGGCCGGCGGCATGCGCGAAGCGATTGGATGACTTGATAGCTGGCGACACCTCAAAGGTCGCGGCCTGCAAGCCATTGCTTTGCATACCAAAAATTGGAAGCAAGCCGAGGACGCCACGCGTGCCATGACGACCTCAGCTGCCTGATGCGGATGCGCGAATCCCACACGGCCGGCATGCGTCGGGCAGCGGAAGATGGATGGAGGTGTGTGTGTGTGTGTCTGTGTGTGTGTGCGTTGCCGATTTTGTTTGCGTAGGATGGGAGAGGAAGCCGACGCAGGAGGAGGGGGCCCGCATGCCCGACCAACGCGCATCGTCTGCCGCGTCTCCAACGCGTGCAGCGTACATCAAAACCTGGCGCGACGTGCCACCGCGCCCCTCCTGCGGGGACTCCGGCGCGCCTCTGCTCCCCCCGCCGCGCCCGGCCCCGGCGCCAGGTCGAGGAGGCGCGCAGACGACCGAGGGCACCGCCCCAGCGACAGGACCGCGTGCGCCGCGGTCCTGTCACTCGCCCGCGGCCCCCGCTCACTCGTGGTTCGCCGGGGAGCCCACCACGTCCGGCGGAGCGGCGGCGGCGAAGGCGCGCGCCTCGGGGCCGCGGCCCGAGGCGCGCTTGAGGGCGAGGCAGCCCGGAAGGCCCGAGCAGAGCGAGAGGACGAGCGCGAGGACGGACAGAGCCAGGGGCAGAGGGTCGCCGTCGCTGTCCTCGGTGGCTGCCGCCGCGCTGCTCGAGTGGCTGCCGCTGGCCATCTCCGCCTGCAGCTCGGCCAGCGAATCCTCGAGCACACCTCCCTCGTACAGGTCGTAGGAGGTGCGCTTCGCGCTGATGACGTTGGTGCCCATGCCGCCGTACGTGTCCGTCGACTCCTCGAACACAAACTCCTCCATGCCTGCCGGCCACACGATGGTACCAGCCCCAGTCGCGGCCAAGGTCTTCAGCGCGGAGTCCGGCGCCGTGAAGCCGAACTCCTCGAGGAGGCCATCGTGGTCGTCCAGGATGAACTCGATGAAAGCCTTCAAGGCCGCCGCGGTCTTCGGATTCGTGCTCTGCTGATCCTTCTTGACGTACAGGTAGCTGACAAGAGTGATAGGCCACGTCGTTGAGCCGTCCATGTTGAGGATGTTCGCCGCGCTCCAGTCGGCGCTGGCGTCTGCAGGAAAGCTGCCTTCTGAGACGCCCTTGCTGCCTGCTGCGGCCACGCCGTTCGGGTCTGCCGCAAGGGACTCCTTGGATGTGCGAGTATACCCATCCGCATTCTGCAGGGCGATCTCCGCAAAGTTGAGGTCGTGCCCGTGTCCGGCGTCAAGGTAGCCGATCGAGTATTCTGTGTCATCGATGTGAGTCTGCATGCCCTGGGAGCCCTGAACAGCAAAGAAGTTGTCGTGCCCCGACGCCGTGTCTGGCCAAGAGATGGTTGATCCCTGACCGCGCGGCCAAGACGCTTGACAACTCTTGTCGAGGTAGCCAGTGATGCCGCCCGTGCTGCTGGACCCAAGCGTGCGGTGGCCGACCATGATCTTTTGGTTCGCTGGCGGGTCCAGGTTTGAATTCAACGCCTTGATATCTGGATGGTCCCAAGTGGTGATGTCACCGTTAAAAACTCTGGCCAGGAGGCATGCGGTGAGCTGGATGTCGGTGTGCCGCGAACGCTCGCTGGGTGTGTGTGGAAAATGCCGATGGCTCCCAGCGCAAATGGCAAGTGGACCATCTCCTTGCCCGCGTGTGAGCTGTCTGATAGTGTCCTGTGTCATCGGGATGTCACCTGTGCTAAAGTGGTTGTGCTCTGGTAACCATTGTCGGCGTTGCCGACGAACTCCGCCTGGCCTGTGCTGCTGCCGACCGCGCGGTCCCAACGGTGAGGGGCGCGCGCGCCCTCGTCCAGGGCAACTTCATGGCCTTGCCGAACCATCGGGTCGGGCTGGTGGTGCCGCTTCCGTGGAGCGCAGCGATGCCGTCATCGTTGAGCGTCGTCTCCAGCATGCCACACGTGCCTCCATAGCCGTCCACCAATGTCGATCTCGCCTCATCCCACTCCGAGTACGAGCTACGCTTCTTGCTGATGTAGGTGTCGCACACCCGCCCACTGCACCGTGGTGTCTCCTCCATGTTGTACTCCGTCCCAGGCGTCGAGGTAAAATGATCATGGCTTTGACTGTGCTGAACCACCTGTTCGCCCAGGCCTCGCGGAACCGCATTGAACGAGTCAGTCCGGCAGCAACGCCTGGCCCTCATCCTCGGTCAGGACCATGTCCACGAACGCTGTGAGGAGTTGGACCTTCTGACTGTCCATGGTGCTCATGTTCTTCTGAAGGTAGATGTACGAGATGAGCACAATGGGCCAGGTCATGTCTCATCCCTCGCATAAAGGTCGATGGCCGCCCAGCTCGCATCGGCGTCTGGCGGGCTCGACAACGCTCGGCGGCGGCAGCGACTCCATTTTCCCCATTGTTGTCCTCGTAATCGATGGCCTCCGCTGAGGTGAGCCAATTCGTCCGCCTCGTTCTTCAGCATCGCCTCTGGGAAATTCGATTGTGCCCGTGGCCAGCATCAGGTAGCCGATGGAATATTCGTTGTCAGAGATTCGCCACCGTGCAAAGGCACTGGTGTCCTCAAGTCCCGCTCCCAGACGTCCGACATCTCTTTCTTTTCGATACAGGGTCCCCTGAAGTTCTCACCCTTCCCCAGGGCCGGCTTTGCACGGGCCTTGTTCAACGATCCCTGAGCGGCGCGATGACCCTCTTAGGCCGGGGGGGGAGGGGGGGGGTCTGGCGCGTTTTGTCTGACGCGAGCGACTCTGGGTTCGAGTGCTGCCTCTGGAGCCCTCCTCCACCCGCTCTGCTCAGGAAGGCCCCGAGGCCCTACTCCAGGGGGGGGGGGTTTGGGGCCCGCGCCGATCGGCAAAACAATGAATAAAAACGATCACGGCTGCCTCCTGCGAGCTGCTGCCTGGCCCGTCGTCTCCCGCGGACATCCCCGCCCCTCCGACTTTTTGCCAAAGGCCTGGGGAGGAGGCTTGTCTCCCATAGCGGCGCAGACCGCGCAGCAGGGCGTGCGCCAAAGCGCTTCGTTTCAACGGCCGGGGGGGCCCGTCGAGAAGCCATCCGAAACTTCGGGGAAAAACCTCAGAACTCTGGCCCTTTGACCCTCCCCTGCAGGTATGTCCTCCACCTGCCCCCCCTCGCCCATTATGGCCCCTCGAACTCCCTCTAGCCCACTCTCGACTTGCCCGGGATGATCGGTCCTGGGGGCGGGCCCCTCGCGGCCCGGGGGGAAACCTCGGGCGCTAATGAGGCCCCCGGGGTCGAGACAGTCGAAGTAAGCGGGCCGCGCGCAGCTTTAATTGCCGCAAGCCACGGCGAAAACCGGCTGGCCCCAGATTAGCGGCCCCGGGACAACCTCTCGCCAGCGCCGCGGCGCCTCGACACAAACGCTGGTCGCCTCAATTTACCCGGTCGACGCCCCGGGGAATCGTCAGTTGGCAAGGGCCCCGGACAACCGTTTCCCGGCGTCTGACATGTTCGACCGTGTTTATTCCGATGTCTAAAACAGCTGCCAGGGCCCAGAACCTGTCGTGCGAGAAGGAGGCTTGCAACACCTGTTGCTTCGCACTATCAATCCGCCCCGTAACTGCGCCGCCCTCAGGGAGCAAAACGTGCGCTGCCGGTCCCGCCGACGAGACGACGACGCGACGACACGGCGACGACAACGACAAGGCCGACGACCGATGACGACGATGACGACGGCCGACAAAAACCGCTGAGCTCGCCGACCTGTCAGCTCACACAGATGGGGAAATGGAGTGAGTGAGGCAGGAGCGGGAGGGGGAGGAGGCGGACGAGGAGGAGGGATCCACCGCCTCCTCCTCCTCCTCCTCCTCCTCCTCCTCCTCCTCCTCCCTCCTCATCCCTTTTCTTTATGAATGACTCCTCTCTGTCGCACCCCAAGGCGAGTCGGAAGGGCGGGCCCGGCGTTTCGCCTGAGACTTCCGCGCCACTTATGAGCCTCAGCCTCAACAACACTGGCAACAGTTTCACAGATGGAGGGCGGATGGTTTTCAAACTGTGGCTCTCGCATTAGTGCCGCGCGCATTCGTTTCAAACTTTCACACGATTTCACGGATTGAGGGAGGGTCGTTTTCAAAATGTGGCTCTCGCATTCGCGCCGCGCACATTCGTTTCAAAACATGCAGGATTGAGGCCGGGTCGGTTTCATAATGTGGCTGCCGCCTTAGCGCCGCGCACATTCGTTTCAATCATTTGTGAGATGTTCTCGGATTTGGTTTCAAATATTTGCAACAGTTTCACGGATTGCGGGCAGCTCGTTTTCAGCATGTGGCTCTCGCATTAGCGCCGAACGCACTCTTAAAACATATAGGAAGAGCTTCGCGGATTGAGGGCGGCTCCTTTTCAAAATGTGGCTCTCGCTTGAACATCGCGGACATTCATTTTAAACTTTGCAAGCGATTCAGGATTGTCAGGGCACAAGAATTATGTTGACTCGCGGTGCTGAAGTCCCAGGGATGGTAGTCTGGCTGATTCAAGATCGTCAAGATTTGCAATTCAAATAAAATCTTGGCGTTGAAGTCCTGGGAATGATGTTTTGGCGCGCTGCAAGATTTTCACACGGCTGTCCCCCAACGGGGCACTTCCCTCAGTGGAAATGAATCCTGGTAGGGGCCTAAGAGGGAGCTTGGAGGGAGCGTGTATTCAAACGTCTTTGATGAGTCTTGGCCTTACCCTGGTTCTCCTCGTCCTCCTCCTCCTACCTTTTCTTTCCTCTACCTCCTCCTCTTCCTCCTCCTCCTCCTTCATGTCTCCGATCCACCATTTCCTCTTCGTTCCTCCTCGTCCTCCTTGTCCAGGCCCTCCCTCATCGCCCTCAAAAACAAGCATAGTAGCATATCATAGCAAGGTGCAACCAATGTGGTGCGACTTAAGCTTGCACAGCATCGATTGCATTGCGGATGTATTATCCCACATTGATTGGCACTGCATGTATTGCACTACATATGTTGCACTGCGTAAGCTGCCTTGCACATGTCACATCGCAGGGTATGCTAGAACACACTGTTTCGGGTCCACGCTGGCTAACATTATAATGACCATTCGTTTTGGACATCGCATTTTCGCTCTTGGAGGTTCTGGGGCGTGAGGGCCATGCAGATGCCCTTGTGAGACCCTTGGTCCGTGTTTGGCCTCCTCCCTCCTGGCGCCCCTCCGGCTCTTCGCTGCGTTTTTGGGCCTGTCGGCGTGCCGCGTGGGCCCCCTGGCATCGCCAGCTCCATGACCCCTCGCCCCGCGAGCCTGGCGCCTCTCGCCTCCCCATCGACGCTGCTGTCCTGACGGCCTCCTGGGGTTCTCTAGAGGATCGTCGGGACTGGTGGCCAACCTCCTCTTTCCGTCGTGCCTCTCATCACCACGCTGGAGGCATTGGGGGGGGCGGGCGCTGGCGTTTGTCGGCAGGCCCCCCCCCGGGGAATGGCACACTGGCGGCGACGACGAGGCCCCGGTGCACTGAGCCAGGAGGGGTGGTCGCCACCTCGCGCCCTCGGCCGCGACGGGAAGGCCCGCGGAAGCCCGCGTGCTGCCTCCGGGTCGGGCTGCGCGAACTCGGGGCTTCGGCCTCGAGGCCTCCGGCTGCCCGAGCAAGCCTCCGCCCCAGGCGCGCGGTCCCCGAGGAGGTTCCCCGCTCGACGGGGTCCCCCGCGCGGTCCTGCCGCTCACCCGCTGGTGGGCTGTTGCTGGTCGGCTTGGCTCGGCACGCATCCGCGGCCCTGCCTCCCCTTCCCCCCGGCGGCGGTCTCCAGCGGCCCGCTTTCGCGCGCTGTCCGCTGCCACCTTCCTTGCGACTGCAGGCGTGTCTTCAAAGTGGTTTCCGCCCGGCGGCGGGCTGTCGCCGCCCCATGTCTACAGGAAAGGACGAGACTCGTGTCGACACGTGAGGGCTGGCGGGGCATGAGGGCCCTCTCGAAATCCTCTGGATGCTGGCGAACCAGCGCGTGCTGGCCCCAGTCCCGCGTCTACAGTGACCTGACGCCGACTGCGTGGATGCACCTGAGCTACGCATGTCCTTGGATCATCGACCCTCGCAGATCCACGCCCATTGGGGAGCCAGCGCGCACATCAGGGCGCCGCTCCGAGGGTCGAGCACTGGCACCGCGCCTTTACGGTCGGCGTTCGAACGGCGCGCGTTGAGATACCGCCCTGCGGGACATCAGGTGCACCAGTCCGACGACCATCACGCCTCTTACGCCGATGACGCCCTGCTGCTAAGCTTTATGTGACCAATACGATGTTGCTCCGCCGTGGCGAGTGCTTCCAGGATCATCTTCTGCCCTGCCCGAGAGATCTGGCCGCTCTGCGAGCAAGGCGCTCGACGCAATGCCGAGGCGCTGGGGCACGCGCGATGCGTGTATGACGATGGGACGGGCGTGGGGAGGGTGATGAGACGGGCAAGAGATGGGAGGCACAGGGAGGGGATGCTGTGGAGAATCAGCCCCCCATTCTGTTTCTTTTCCCCCTCCCCCCGCCGTCCGCTCCCCCCGCTCTCCCCCGCTCCTCCCGCTCCTCTGAAGGGTGCTGCGTTGGCCTTTTCTGTGCTTGGGAGGTCCCTCCCCCCCCTCCTCTTGCCTCGCTCCGCCGGGCCTGCTGCTCCTCCCGGCTCCTCCCGGCTCCTCCCGGCTCCTCCCGGCTCCTCCCGGCTCCTCCCGGCTCCTCCTCCTCCTCCTCCTCCTCCTCCTCCTCCCCCCTTCTTGTCTTCCTTCTGCTCCCCCTCGTGTCGTCTCCTGGTCGGTCTCCCTCTGCCCCCCCCCCCCCCCCTCCAGAATCATCTGGCGGCCGCAGGAGGCCCACGCGTTTCTTCCCCCCCCACCCCCCAGTCGGCTGAAGCCGTGCGGCGCTGGGGGGTCGAGGGCGCCGGGCTCCGACGAGCCAGAACAGTCCGCAGGCCCGAGGTCCGAGGGAGGGGGAGCTGGAGCAGGGACGGAGGAGGGGGGGAAAGGGAGGCGAGGGCAGGGAGCAGGGGGGGAAGGAAAAGAGGAGGATGGGGCAGGAGGGAGGAGGGCATGATGGAGGGAGGGAGAGGATGGAGGTGATGACGGACGAAGAGAGAAAGAGAGAGAGAGAGAGACATAGATGAGGGCAACATGGAGGGAGAAGGGTGCGGCCAGGCCGGCTGAGCCTCGCTGGGCAACCACGCCAGCAATATCTCGGGAGCATGGGCGGACACCGCGGCACGATTCTGTGGCTATCGAAGAGGCGTGCGGCGGCACCCGCAGGACCAGCCAGTGTGGCCAGCGAGTAACCACATCCTCCTCCTCCTCCTCCTCCTCCTCCTCCTCCTCCTCCTCCCCCCCTGCGGGCTACCTTGCTGGAACGCTGACGGGGTCTCGCGAGGTAATGGATGCCTATAGCAATGTTGTGAAGCCCTGCGGTGGAGTCTGACAGCCCAGCGCCGAGCTTACCCGCAGAAGTGGTCGCAGAGCTGGGGAAGATCAGAAAATGAGTGAGTGTGCGCGCGCTCGTCGCCTTGCATCACTCTGTGCAAAGAGCTGACGGCTACGCCCTGCCACAGCCTGTGGGAAGAGAGTGAGGCTACTACCTACTACTACTACTACTACTAATACTACTACTAATAATACTACTCCTACTACGCACATGTGTCCTAAACGCTACTGCTACTGCTACTGGCTACTGCTACTACTGCTACTACTACTACTACTACTACTCTATACTACTACTACTAGGACTAAGGACTAGGACTAGGACTAGGACTAGGAATAGGACTAGGACTAGACATAGGGATAGGAATAGACTAGGACTAGGACTAGGACCCCCCCCCTAGGAATAGGACTAGGACTAGGACTAGGCTAGGACTAGGACACTACTACTACGAGACTAGGACTAGGACTAGGACTAGGACTAAGCCTAAGGACTAGGAACTAGGACTAGGACTAGGAACGTACTACTACGACGAGCACTAACTCACTACTTACTACTACACTACTACTACTACTAACTACTACTAACTACTACTACTACTACAACTACTACTACTACTACTACTACTCTACTACTACTACTACTACTACTACTACTACTACTACCAACTAACTACTATACTAACTATACTACTACTACTACTACTACTACTACTACTACTACTACTACTACTACTACTACTACTACTACTACTACTACTACTACTACTACTACTACTACTGTTGTTGTTGCTGCTGCTACTACTGTAGGTTTTTGCGCTTGTTGCTGCTGTCCTTGATGATTTTTCATGCCTATGCTCTGGGGGATCGCCGGGAGGAGCCTCTGCCGCCTCTCGCGGGAACCCCGCCAGGGAAATCCCAGGGCGCTCGAGCATTCAGCCGGCCCCACCGCGCCCGCTTGGCAAGAGCCTTCCCTCGCGGCGAGGGCGGCCGGGCTCGCCTCACTCGCTCGAGGCCCCGCCGGGCAGACCCCCGGCGGTCTCGCGCGCAGGCCTGCAGGAAGTGCCGACTGCGGCTAGGGAAAGAGAACCCGCCGCAAGCTCGCGCGGGCTTTGGGCAGCCCATGCCGCCGCACGGCGCGGCCCGCACAAGGGGTATAGAGGACGGGAGCTCGCCGGCCGAGCGGGCCAAAGGCGTGCCAGGCTCGCTGGCAGGGGGTGCAGAGCATCTGCAGGTACCAGTTCGCGGGCACGGGCCGGGCCCTGGTGGTGCCTGGAGGACAAGTACACTGGCATCAGTCACTAGTTCTTCTCCCTCGAAGAAAGCTCCGCGATCGCGCCAAGGGGGCTCCAAGAAGGCCCCAGAGGAGCCCAGGAGGGGGAATCAATGGGCGGCAGGCCCCCCAAAGGTACCGAAACAGCTTAAGAGGCCCCGAGACAGTCCCAATGTGGCCCAAGATGGTCCAAGACAGCTCAACGAGGACCCGCGACGGCCCACAGTATACAAACATCTCTCAAACATGCGTGCGCTTTTGTCGACGATTTTGGCTTCCTCGCCTGTTCGCTTCCAGTGCTCTTCGGAGGTCTCAAGATGGCTCCGAGATCGCCCACGATGGCTCCACGCGGAGCCCTAAAGGGCTCCAGGAAGGCTCCGAGGACCCCAAAGAGTGCCCCAGGAGCGCCCAAAGAGTGGGGATCAGTGGGTGGGAGGCCTCATAATCGCTCCGAACGCAGGCCCAACCTGCCCCGAGATAGCCCTCCCAAGGCGGCCCAGGGTAGCCCTCAAGAGCTTCCCCGATGACTCCCAAGAGGCCGAATCTTTCAAGCCAACGGTTTTCCAATGATTCTGATGTTCTCGCTGTCTCGTTGCCTAGCAACCATGCGCTGCCTCCGTTTCTCCCCCGAGCGAGGTTCACGCGACAGCTCAGGAAGCCTGCCACAACTCACTACCTCCTCACCCCCCGCAAGCACGTAGGAAAGTGCCAGCGATGATGCATTATGGGCCGGCGGCATGCGCGAAGCGATTGGATGACTTGATAGCTGGCGACACCTCAAAGGTCGCGGCCTGCAAGCCATTGCTTTGCATACCAAAAATTGGAAGCAAGCCGAGGACGCCACGCGTGCCATGACGACCTCAGCTGCCTGATGCGGATGCGCGAATCCCACACGGCCGGCATGCGTCGGGCAGCGGAAGATGGATGGAGATGTGTGTGTGTGTGTGTGTGTGTGTCTGTGTGTGTGTGTGCGTGTGCGTTGCCGATTTTGTTTGCGTAGGATGGGTGAGGAAGCCGACGCAGGAGGAGGGGGCCCGCATGCCCGACCAACGCGCATCGTCTGCCGCGTCTCCAACGCGTGCAGCGTACATCAAAACCTGGCGCGACGTGCCACCGCGCCCCTCCTGCGGGGACTCCGGCGCGCCTCTGCTCCCCCCGCCGCGCCCGGCCCCGGCGCCAGGTCGAGGAGGCGCGCAGACGACCGAGGGCACCGCCCCAGCGACAGGACCGCGTGCGCCGCGGTCCTGTCACTCGCCCGCGGCCCCCGCTCACTCGTGGTTCGCCGGGGAGCCCACCACGTCCGGCGGAGCGGCGGCGGCGAAGGCGCGCGCCTCGGGGCCGCGGCCCGAGGCGCGCTTGAGGGCGAGGCAGCCCGGAAGGCCCGAGCAGAGCGAGAGGACGAGCGCGAGGACGGACAGAGCCAGGGGCAGAGGGTCGCCGTCGCTGTCCTCGGTGGCTGCCGCCGCGCTGCTCGAGTGGCTGCCGCTGGCCATCTCCGCCTGCAGCTCGGCCAGCGAATCCTCGAGCACACCTCCCTCGTACAGGTCGTAGGAGGTGCGCTTCGCGCTGATGACGTTGGTGCCCATGCCGCCGTACGTGTCCGTCGACTCCTCGAACACAAACTCCTCCATGCCTGCCGGCCACACGATGGTACCAGCCCCAGTCGCGGCCAAGGTCTTCAGCGCGGAGTCCGGCGCCGTGAAGCCGAACTCCTCGAGGAGGCCATCGTGGTCGTCCAGGATGAACTCGATGAAAGCCTTCAAGGCCGCCGCGGTCTTCGGATTCGTGCTCTGCTGATCCTTCTTGACGTACAGGTAGCTGACAAGAGTGATAGGCCACGTCGTTGAGCCGTCCATGTTGAGGATGTTCGCCGCGCTCCAGTCGGCGCTGGCGTCTGCAGGAAAGCTGCCTTCTGAGACGCCCTTGCTGCCTGCTGCGGCCACGCCGTTCGGGTCTGCCGCAAGGGACTCCTTGGATGTGCGAGTATACCCATCCGCATTCTGCAGGGCGATCTCCGCAAAGTTGAGGTCGTGCCCGTGTCCGGCGTCAAGGTAGCCGATCGAGTATTCTGTGCCATCGATGTGAGTCTGCATGCCCTGGGAGCCCTGAACAGCAAAGAAGTTGTCGTGCCCCGACGCCGTGTCTGGCCAAGAGATGGTTGATCCCTGACCGCGCGGCCAAGACGCTTGACAACTCTTGTCGAGGTAGCCAGTGATGCCGCCCGTGCTGCTGGACCCAAGCGTGCGGTGGCCGACCATGATCTTTTGGTTCGCTGGCGGGTCCAGGTTTGAATTCAACGCCTTGATATCTGGATGGTCCCAAGTGGTGATGTCACCGTTAAAAACTCTGGCCAGGAGGCATGCGGTGAGCTGGATGTCGGTGTTGCCGCGAACGCTCGCTGGGACGTTGTGGAAAATGCCGATGGCTCCCAGCGCAAATGGCAAGTGGACCATCTCCTTGCCCGCCGTGAGCTTCTGATAGTTGTCCTCACTCATCGGGATGTCACCTGCGCTAAAGTGGTTGTAGCTCTGGTAACCATTGTCGGCGTTGCCGACGAACTCCGCCTGGCCTGTGCTGCTGCCGACCGCGCGGTAGGTGAGGTGGAGGGGCGCGCGCGCCCTCGTCTCGAGCAACTTCATGGCCTTGGCGAACCAATTCTTCGGGTTGGTGGTGCCGCTTCCGTGGAGCGCCACGATGCCGTAATCGTTGAGCGTCGTCTCCAGTGCTGCCACACGTGCCTCCATAGCCGTCATGGCAATGTCGATCTCGCTGAGCTTCCACAGCGAGTACGAGCTACGCTTCTTGCTGATGTAGGTGTCGCTCATACCCGCCCACTGCACCGTGGTGTCTCCCTCCATGTTGTACTCCGTCCCAGGCGTCGAGGGTAAAATGATCATGGCTTTGACTGTGCTGAACCACCTGTTCGCCCAGGCCTGCGGAACCGCATTGAACGAGTAGTCCGGCAGCAACGCCTGGCCCTCGTCCTCGGTCAGGACCATGTCCACGAACGCTGTGAGGAGTTGGACCTTCTGACTGTCCATGGTGCTCATGTTCTTCTGAAGGTAGATGTACGAGATGAGCACAATGGGCCAGGTCATGTCTCCATCCCTCGCATAAAGGTCGATGGCCGCCCAGCTCGCATCGGCGTCTGGCGGGCTCGACAACGCTGCGGCGGCGGCAGCGACTCCATTTTCCCCATTGTTGTCCTCGTAATCGATGGCCTCCGCTGAGGTGAGCCAATTGTCCGCCTCGTTCTTCAGCATCGCCTCTGGGAAATTGCGATTGTGCCCGTGGCCAGCATCGAGGTAGCCGATGGAATATTCGTTGTCAGAGATCCGCCACCGTGCAAAGGCACTGGTGTCCTCAAGTCCCGTCCCAGACGTACGACATCTCTTTCTTTTCGATACAGGGTCCCCTGAAGTTCTCACCCTTTCCCCAGGGCCGGCTTTGCACGGGCCGTTGTTTCAACGATCCCTGAGCCTGGCGATGGCCCTCTTAGGCCGAGGACTACCAAAAACCCGCCGTCGCGTTTTGTCACGACGCGAGCATGTCTGGGTTCGAGTCCTCAATCTGAGCCCTCCGTGCTGAATCCTGCTCATGAAGGCCCCGAGGCCCCCAGTTTACACGGGCCTCCTGGGCGCTCCTGGGCGCTCCCGCGGATCGCCCCTCGCGACTTTTTCCTGAGGCCTGGGGAGCGTGTCTCCAAGAGTGCAGACCTCCAGCATGTCCCAAGACGGCCCCAAGGGGGCCCGCCCCGGGGACCTCCGCGGGGTCTCCTGGGCCGCCGTGGGGCCAGTGGGGTCGGCCCCAGAGGTCAACACCGTCAGAACTCGAGAGCGCCCGCGGTGGTCCAGCAGAGCCCAAGCTTCGTCCACGATTGGCTCCCGATCCTCCCAGAAGGGCCCCAAAGGCCTCAAGAGGGGCCCCGAGAGAGGAGGACTCGAAGGGGGACTACCATACCCGAGACCGCCAGCAGGGCCCCAAAGCGTTCCAACGGGGCCCCCACAGAAGCGCCAAAGAGGGCCCAGTATGGCTCCATTATGGCCTTAGACAGCCCATGAGGTCCTCCTCCAAGATGACACAGTCTGCCCCCATATGGCTCAACACGGGCCTCAAAGGGTCTCAATACGGCGTCGAATGTCTTCAAACCCTTGCGTGCGTTTTTATTCCTCAAACAGTGCAGGGGTTCTTACCTGTTGTCTAAAGTAACTGGGCTCTGGTGCCGGTCCGGCCAACTCGTCGCCGCCCATCGCCGCCGTCCGTCGCCGTCACTTGCACTCGCCCACTCTCACTCGTCCACTCGCAAAGCATGGCGTAGCACAGCACAGCATAGCAAAACTTACCGCAGCATAGCACACCATAGCTTAGCTTGGCAGAGCACAGAAGGACATAGCATAGCATATCATAGCAAGGTGCAACCAATGTGGTGCGACTTAAGCTTGCACAGCATCGATTGCATTGCGTATATTATCCCACATTGATTGGCACTGCATGTATTGCACTACATATGTTGCACTGCGTAAGCTGCCTTGCACATGTCACATCGCAGGGTATGCTAGAACACACTGTTTCGGGTCCACGCTGGCTAACATTATAATGACTATGCGTTTTGCTTCATCGCATTTTCGCTCACGATGGGCTCCTGAAGCCTTAAGGTGGCCTGCAGACCGCCCAAGACAAGTCCCGAGATGGCCAGGAAGGGCTCCAGGACGGTCCCAAGAGCACCCAAGAGCGCCGTACGAGACGTCTCTTTCGGGGTCCAGCGGGGCATCGCTAGTTTACGACCCATGCGCAAAGCCATTGAACAACCTGAAAACTTGGACTGAATGTGACACATCGGTGGAGATTGCATCCGATATGGCGCCGTACGGTCTACGTTGGCTCAATTTTGCCTCCAACATGCCCCCAGAAGAGGCTCCCGAACTGCTCCTAGACGCCTCCAAGTAGCCACATAACCCGGAAACAGAAACCCCCGAGAGACCCAAACTCCAAATTATTCAGCACATGCGATTTTCACTGATTTTTGCTTCGCCCATACCATTCAACACGTCGATGTATGTATGCCTGCACATATATAAATGTATGTGTATGCGCGCACAAGCCTAACGGTGGGCGTGCCGAAAGAATTCCACACTGGATGAGGTCGGGGACGCGCGTTCACAATTCCATACACATGTATACAGCTCGTACAGTCCTTTCTGCTTTTCCAACCTGGTTCCACTCCTACTTCCTCCTCTTCTCTACTCCGTCTTCCTCCTCCTCCTCGTCCTGGTCCTCCTCTTCATCATCACCACTGGAGGAGAATGCGGCGGAGGAGGAGTGAGGAGTGAGGAGGAGGAGATTGATGATGAGGAGGAGGAGGGGGATGAGGAGGAGGAGGAGGAGGAGGAGGAGGAGGAGAAGGAGGAGGAGAAGGAGGAGGAGGATGGGGATGGGGAGGATGATGATGGCGCTGGAAAGCAACACAACACAAGAGGAAACAACTAACAAACACATGCAGAAACTGAAGTGCTGGCGGCCGAAACTTTGGGAAAACCATTGGAACAGCAAAAACAACAGCAAACCACAGCTTCCACAGAAAATGGAGGAGTGAGGAGGAGGGGGGGGGAGGAGGCGGAGGAGGAGGAGGAGAAGGAGGAGGAGGGCGCTGGACAACAGCATCACGAGGACAAACCAACAACAAACAACAAGTCTGAAGAACTGGCGGGATATACTTTAGGAAAACCGTTAGAAACAAACCGACATATAGGCAACAACAATATAAGCAAAACAGCTTCCACAATGCGGGGTTTTCCTTCGGACGGTTCCCTTCGGACGGTTGCTCCTGGGATCTTTGGCTGTTTGTTGTGGTTGTTGTTGAACTTTCATTGCTGAAGAATCAATATTGTTGACCCCCTCATCTGGGGCACATCGTGATTTTTCAATTGACGAGCCCTTCCCGGGGCTCGCACCCTGTTTGTTATCACGGAAAGAGCGTGTTCTACCGCTACTGGCGGAAAACTGGGGGGGGTCACTGGGAGTTCCTAACCCATCCCCCCCCCTCGAAACTCGGGGGTCACTACCGGTTCGACCCCCCCCCCAGTCCATCATGAAAAGGGGGGGTGGGTCACTACTGGTCCGAACCCCCCTACCCCCCCTCCCTCGAAAACCGCGGGGGGTCACTACCGGTTCGAAGCCCCCCCCCACTCGAAAACCGGGGGTCACTACCAATTCGAACTCCCCCCCCTCTCCGCCGGCAAACGATGCCCGCTCCTCGGGACAGTTGGAGAATGGTGGGGATGTTGGGACAGTGGTGGGAACGGTGGTGGTGGGGACAGTGGTGCGGGGACCCCTAGGCGGGGTGGGCCATCAGACCCCTATCGCCGATCAATATGCGATTGAGGGTCGGTGTGTCCCCCGTGAGCCTAGCCCCCCTTAACGTTGCCCCTGAGTGCATGGGGGCGGCGGTGATTCCCCGTAGGCGTCCTCAATGCAAGCGGTCACGCCTGGCGAGCCCTCGTTGTCCTGGAAGTTGCTCGACGTGCTCCACGTGATCGTGCTGCCGGACCCCCTGGGCCAATCTGACAAGCACTTGTTCTCCAGATAGCCGGTGAAGCCGGTGGTGCTGCTGGAGCCATCTGAGCGATGGCAGACTTTGATCTGCTTGCCCGCGGGCACCTGCAGATTGGGGTTGTCCACAGCAATGTCAGCGTGGTCCCAGGTCGTGATCGCGCCGTCGAAGATCTTGGCGAGCACGCACGGTGACAGCTTGAGGCCGTCGTTGCCGACTTCGGCTGCGGGGACGTTGTGGAATACGCCGATGGCCCCCAAGCAGAATGGCACGTGGAGCATCTCCCTGCCGGAGTCGAGCATTCCGTCGTAGCGTTCCTGCGTCATCGGGATGTCACCTTGCGGGGCAACGTTCGGGGGGGACTGGTCCCGGGGGGGAGGGACATCGAGCTTGACTGGGCGATACGTCGCCGATGGGCCCCCGACAGCGAGTCCGCACGTTCCTGGGAGGGGTGGGCTATCAGCCCCCTGTCGGCGAATGATTGGGCGATTGGGGGTCGATGCGTTCCCCCCTGAGCCTATTCCCCCCCAACGTTGCCCCTGACACCTGCGCCGAAGTCATTGACGGAGGACGAGTAGTCGCCGCTGTCCGCCGCGGATTCGGAAGCCGAGCTGAACTCCCTCTGGCCGTTGCTGCTGCCGACGGCACGGTATGTCAGGCGGATGTCCTCCTTGGCGCGCGCCTCCATCGTCTCCATGAGCTGCCAAAAGAACTTGGACGGATTCGTCGTGCCGCTTCCGTCCACCTGGGTCCCGGCCTTCACCTGCACCGCGCAGCCGAGGCTGGCCAGCCACACCGCTGCGCGCGCCGCCATGCTGCAGCAAGCTCGGACTCGGTCGCGGGTGGTCTTCGAGGAACAGAACACCCTGGCAAAGCCTCGGACCACAGAGCCGCCACAGAGCGGGGGAAGGGGTGAGGCCTGCCAGGAGGGAAGCAAGCCCTGGAGGAGAGGGCTCTTGGACCCCCGGCGGCTTCCCCCAAGACGCGCCTTCCACCCCGAACGATGTCTTCTGACGGCCCCGAGGCTCGAGGAAGGCCCTCTGCGGCGGGGCCCAGAAGCTCCCCGCAGGGGGGCCCGACGGACAGACTGTGTGTTTTTCTTCCCTCCTGAATCATCGGCGGGGGGTCGGCTCGTGGGAGGGGACGCCTCGGCCTCCCCAAAGGCCCGCGTGAGCGTGTTCTCTTGTTCGGCGTTGCGACACTGGGCGGAACATGGGGGTGGGGAGGGGGGGGGGTCTGGCTCCAGGCCTCTGCTGAGTGCGACTGCGTGGCGCCGTGCTGCCTCTGGGTGAGGCTCCACCCGCTCGAGACAGGCGCCAGAAGAGCAGCCGAGATCTACTCCAGGGGGGGGAGGAGGGGTTTGGGGGCCCGCGCCGATCGGCAAAACAATGAATAAAAAACGATCACCACTCATCGCCGACAAGGGCCTGGTGACGAACCCCGCCCGAGAACGTGCGGTCCTGCTATGGAGCGCCCGTCGCCGATCTATCACGGTGACATGTCGCGGAGTCCTTGAGCCAATCCTCCCCCCTGTACCGTTGCCCCTCACGTCCGCTTCGGTTGCGCGCGTCGCTCGAGGTGCCTCCGCGGCGTCCTCCGCCTCTTCCCCAAGGCTCCACCTGCACCTCGCGCGCCGGGCGCGCGCCTGGCCCGCCCGACGCGCGAGGTGCAGGTCAGCCGCGGCGCGGCGGACGACGAGCACGGCGGCGCGCCGAGGGTGGGAAGCGGGACGGGGCGGGCCCTCACGGGAGGCTTCGAGGCTGCGCACAGACAGCCCCCCTCCCCCCCCCAGGCATCGAGGCTGCGGCCTCCAGAGCCCCCCCCCGAGTAAGCCAGCGCGGGGCGCCCCAGGGGCGCCGCCACACAGGCGGCGCCAGCTTCTCGTGATCGCCCCCCGGACGACTCGTGGGGGCCTGTGGAGGTGCTGGAGCTACCCTCGGGGGGGGGGCTTCCCTGACCGTGGCTTCGGGGAAAAAAGCTCAGAGAGCTTCTCGGCGGGCCAGAGGAGGCCTCCTGAGCCTCCGCCTGCAGGCGAGCACGGTGGCCCTGTCGGCTGCCCTCCTCCCTCCTCCCCTCCCTCTTCGCTGCGTTTTTGCCTGTGGCGTGCCGCGTGGGCCCCCTGGGCAGCTCCTGACCCCTCGCCCCGCGAGCGGCCTCTCGTCCCCCGAGCTGCTGTCCGACGGCCCCTGGGGCCCGGCGAGGGCCCCCAGAGGCAGGGGATGGCCAAACGCGTTCCGTCGTGCCTCTCCGCACGACGCGAGGGGGGGGGGCGGGCCTGGCTGTCGGCAGGCCCCCCCCCCCCGGGGGAACCGTCCTGGGGCGCTACCCAGCACGGCGACGAGGAGGCCCAGAGGGGCACGAGAACTCTGGAGAGATCGTCGATCCTGGAACCTCGAAGTAATCGGGACGCGACGGGGCCAAGGCCCCTTTGCAGAAGACCCTCCTCGTGCTGCCACGAGGAGCCCGGACTGCGGAACGGAGGGGCTTCGCAAGCCACGGCGAGCCCCGGCTGCCCAGCAGCAAGCGCTGTCCCAGACCGACAGCGGCCGCTGCAGGCCAGGCACCTCTCTGTCTCGAACGGACAAGGTCCGCGGCAGCGCCGACCGCGAACCCGGCTCGGGAGGGACAAACGCTGCTGTCGGCCTTCGTCTCCACGCTTTCGCGTCCGGCTGCTTCGCGTCGTGATGACCCCGGCGGCGGCTTCTGACGCCACGCGGATCCCGCAATCTTGAACGATCGGCGGCTTTCCGCCCGCCAGGCCTTTCCATATTGGCAGATTCTGGGCCACGGACGGTCTTCAACGTGGACACACGCCCGCGGCGGGGTCGCCGCCGCGTCGACACGATACGAGCCTGCCAGACTTGTGTCGACCGTGCCAGGGCGGCGGGGTCGGGGCCCCTCTCGATGATCCTCAGGACGTGCTGGCGCCAGCGCGTGCTGGTCCACCGAAGCCCTTCGATGCGACGAAGGTGGTGCAACGACGGCCAGCACAGGCCGAACGGGATCAACGCACACTGAGCTAACGCACGTCCTGAGGATCATCGACCCTCGCGGAATGCACGCCCAGAGTGTGAGGAGCCAGCGCCGCTGGAGGGGAGGAGGGCGACGCTCCGAGTGCCGAGCACTGCGCTCGCGCCGCCTTTCAGGGACAGCGTTGAACGTGCGCGGCGATGACGATACCGACGACAAAGACGACGACCGCCCAGCCTGCACCAGCCTCCGACGACCAACGCCAACACCGACGACCGATGACGACGATGATGATGATGACGAGATGTGATGATGACGACAATGACGATGATGCTGGTGATGGTGATGATGATGCTGATGAGGATGATGATACTGCTGCTGCTGATGATGGTGATTCTGATCCTGCTGCTGCTGATGAGGTGATGATGACGATAATGATGATGTTGGTAACGACGACGATGACGATGATGATGACGATGATGATGATGGTCGTGGTGGTAGTGGTGGTGATACCGATGATGATGATAATGATGATGAGGATGCTGATGAGGATGAT
>CAUYUJ010020364.1:142500-145840 GCA_963575745.1 Prorocentrum cordatum
GCGCCCGCCCACGCCCGCGACGAGACGCTGAGGCTGGGGGGTGGGCCTCCCCCCGCTCGAACACGCTGCGGATCTCCTTGATCTTCACGTGGCGCTCCTCGCGGGAGGGGGAGGGGGTGGGGATGGGGGCGCGACCAGGTGGCGGGCGGGGCGGCATGGGGGGGGGGCGACGGGATGGGGACGGGATGGGGGGTGGCGGGATGGGGGCGCCGACAGGAGGGGTGAGGGGTGAGGAGAGGAGTCGTAGCAGGAGCGGCGTGCGGGAGGGGGAGGGTGGGGAGGCGGACGAGGAGGGAGGGATCCACCGCCTCCTCCTCCTCCTCCTCCTCCTCCTCCTCCTCCTCCTCCCTCCTCATCCCTTTTCTTTATGAATGACTCCTCTCTGTCGCACCCCAAGGCGAGTCGGAAGGGCGGGCCCGGCGTTTCGCCTGAGACTTCCGCGCCACTTATGAGCCTCAGCCTCAACAACACTGGCAACAGTTTCACAGATGGAGGGCGGATGGTTTTCAAACTGTGGCTCTCGCATTAGTGCCGCGCGCATTCGTTTCAAACTTTCACACGATTTCACGGATTGAGGGAGGGTCGTTTTCAAAATGTGGCTCTCGCATTCGCGCCGCGCACATTCGTTTCAAAACATGCAGGATTGAGGCCGGGTCGGTTTCATAATGTGGCTGCCGCCTTAGCGCCGCGCACATTCGTTTCAATCATTTGTGAGATGTTCTCGGATTTGGTTTCAAATATTTGCAACAGTTTCACGGATTGCGGGCAGCTCGTTTTCAGCATGTGGCTCTCGCATTAGCGCCGAACGCACTCTTAAAACATATAGGAAGAGCTTCGCGGATTGAGGGCGGCTCCTTTTCAAAATGTGGCTCTCGCTTGAACATCGCGGACATTCATTTTAAACTTTGCAAGCGATTCAGGATTGTCAGGGCACAAGAATTATGTTGACTCGCGGTGCTGAAGTCCCAGGGATGGTAGTCTGGCTGATTCAAGATCGTCAAGATTTGCAATTCAAATAAAATCTTGGCGTTGAAGTCCTGGGAATGATGTTTTGGCGCGCTGCAAGATTTTCACACGGCTGTCCCCCAACGGGGCACTTCCCTCAGTGGAAATGAATCCTGGTAGGGGCCTAAGAGGGAGCTTGGAGGGAGCGTGTATTCAAACGTCTTTGATGAGTCTTGGCCTTACCCTGGTTCTCCTCGTCCTCCTCCTCCTACCTTTTCTTTCCTCTACCTCCTCCTCTTCCTCCTCCTCCTCCTTCATGTCTCCGATCCACCATTTCCTCTTCGTTCCTCCTCGTCCTCCTTGTCCAGGCCCTCCCTCATCGCCCTCATTGTCCTCCTCCTCCTCCTCCTCCTCCTCCTCCTCATCCTTCTCTTCATGTTTTTCTTGGATTTTCCTCATCCTTGCCTTCCTCCCCATACTGCTGCTGCTCATGCTCCTCCTTGTCCCCCTCCTTGTCCTTCTTGTCCTCCTCGTCCAAGCCCTTCCTCATCGGCATGTCCCTGCTCACGCCCTCGTCCTCCCCGCCTTCCTCCCCTTGCTGCCGCTTCTGCTGCTCGTGCTCCTCGTCGATCTTTTCTGGAGGGCTTCTTGGGACCTCTTAGGCCGTCTTGACGCAGCTTGCGGATCGTATTCGGGGGCTCTTTTGGACCGTCTTTATGTTCTCTTGGGCCGTCTTGGGGCGCTCTTAGCCCCTCTTCGCAGACTGTCTTGAGCTGTCTTTGCGGCTTCCTTCCAGCATTGCGGGACCGTCTGGGGGCCCTCTGAAGCGCTCCCAAGGCTGTCCCACGGAGAAAAGCATGAGAAATAATAGGCACTGAATTCCGTAGTGCCAGATGTCGAACCGCCAGTCCAATGCGCGAGCGTGGCTGGCCTTTCGGCACAAGCGTAAGATTGGGCACCGCGCAAGCCTGAGAGACACGACTCCACGGTGTCCTTGAATCGTTGCGGACAGTTCGGCGCACTCTTACGGTGCGAGGGGTTCTGGAGGTCCTCCCAGCGGCCGCCCACAAATTTTGGGGAGGCCTCGAAGCGGTTTCTTGGGCCATCTCGTGCCGTCGTGGCACGTCTTGGCGCTCTTTGCGGCATTATCGGGAAGTGTTCTGGTCACTTCCAATTGAATGTCTTTGGGTCGTCTTGGATCCTCTTGGACACATGATGGAACGAGCGTCTTGGGGGTCTCGGGGATCTCTTGGAACCGTTTTGGAATCGCCTCGGAGTCCTCTTCGTCCCTCTCGGTTCCATCTTGGGCCATCTTGGGCCCCTCTGGGCCGCCGTCTTGGACGTCTTGTGGGGTCGTCTTGGGCCTCGGGCCGTCTTGGCCCTCTCCAGAAAACTGAGTGTTGGGACATCTCGAGGCCCTCTTGGGCCTTTTACGCCCTCTTGGAGCCTCTGTGGCCCCCTTTTTAGCCGTCCTGGGGTGATCTTGGGTGCCTCGTGGGCCGTCTCGCATGCTCTCAAGACAAAGCAAAGTACCAACTTCGCCCAAACCATTCAGCAACCATGGGACTCAATCATTTTCGCTCTTGGAGCGTTCTCGGGGCGTGACGGGCCATCTTGGATGCGTCTTGTGACGACACCTTGGTCCGTGTTTGGCACTTCTAGGACATCTTGGCGGTCTCCTGGCGCCGTTTGGATGACTGTTGAACTTGCACGGCTCTCGAACACGAGGTCAGTAACCGAAGTTGGTGTTGACCCCGAGGGTTTTGTGGAAAAGTGAGCAGCCCTTGGGCCTGGGGTACCTGTCGCCGCAAATGATATTTTTTCCCAGCGCGGACCCCAAACAAGGTGTTTTAGCATACTGTGTGGTGCAATGAGCTCCGTCCCCTCATCCGCACCCCGCGCCGCATCGCCGGGAAAGGGTGTGGCTCCGGCCCGGCCCGGCCCCGGGCCCGCGGCTCGCAGCGGGCATCGCCTCCCTCCAGGGCCTGCTCGGCGGCGGGCTTCCTTCGACGCTTTTCTCGGGCTGGGGGCAGCACGTCCTTCGGATGGCCGCCTGGCGCCTCCCTCCTGCCGTGCCGCGCCTCGCGGCGCCGCAGCGACGAGGGAGGCTGGGGCGACATCGATGTGGAGACGTCCTCGCGCCCGAGGCTGGAGGGATTGGGAAAGGCTGGGCTGTCCCCCCCACCGCAGATGCCTGCTGCGGGTGCGGAGGGCTGGGTCGACGTGGACGCCTGCGCCACGCTGGCGAGCGCCAGAACGGCAGCGCTGCCCTTGCTGCGGGTTTCGCCTGCGCTTCGGCCCGCCACTGGTGCTGGGACGATCGAAATGGGTGCGGAAAGACTGGGTACGACGCCCAACAGCAGTTTCTGCTCATTCTGAGCAGGACTCGCTGTCC
>CAUYUJ010020364.1:145940-158515 GCA_963575745.1 Prorocentrum cordatum
CCTCCTCCTCCTCCTCCTCCTCCTCCTCCTCCTCCTCCTCCTCCTCCTCCTCCTCCTCCTCCTCCTCCTCCTCCTCTCTCCTCCTCCTCCTCCTCCTCCTCCTCCTCCTCCTCCTCCTCCTCCCTTCCCCTGCTCCTCCTCCCCCTCTTTTTCCCTCCTCCCCCCTTCCCCTTCGCCTTCCTCTTCCCCGACAAGGACGGCTCGCAAGGTCTTCTGGGGGGGGGGCTTGTGACGGGAGAGAGTATTACAGCATAGTTGATGCCTGCTGGGTTTGCTCTGGTCCTCATCATCTTTCTCCATCCTACTTCCTCAGAAGGAACAACCGCGAATACGTAAACTTTCGGAGGTCCGCGCGGGTTTCTTGGAACGGCGCTAGAAGGAGCACCGTGCCGAGCAAGTGCTGACCTCGACACGTACTCAGCACGGCGGGCACTCGAAGGAGGGAAGTCCCCTCACGACACTTACACGTCGGCGCGGACCTCCTCCCTTGCGCAAGGGGCGCGTCAAGAGCGGCACCACCAGGGGGTCCAGCGCCGAGCCAAGAGATCCGCGCGGAGGTCCGAAAGTTTATGTTCATGCAGTTTTTTGATCCTCGAGATCCTCTGCCTGATCCTCGTCCTGATCCTCATCCTCCCGCGTGGAGCCCACAGTGGCCCTGATGCTGCTCCTCAGAGACTCCAGCGACAACTCCGAGGAGACCGACGCCTTCGCGTGCTCCACCGAGCACAACCTCCGCTGCACCTTGCCAGGAGGTCCAGTCGCCGATTGGTCCCCCCTCCACCTCCCCCTTCCTCTTTCCTCCTGCTCATCTGTCCTCCACCTCCTGCTTGGTGAGGCCCCCGGTTGTGCACAGACAGCACCCCCAGGTAGTCTTGGCTGGCGTCAACAAGTCCCCCGAGTAGTCCTGGGCGGTCTCATCAACACCCTGGCGCCGCCTCCGCGTGCGCCTCTGGGGCGCTCCGCGCCCCAAGGCTGGTGTGCATGAGCCGCCCCGGACTTCTTGGAACCTGTTGAGCCCAGCTGGGACTGACTCGGGGGGAAGCTGTCTGTTCGCAACCCGAAGCCCTGATTATCACATCCTCCTCCTCCTCCTCAATTACTTCTTTTCCTCATGAATAGCTTCTCCCTGTCGCACACCGAGGCCAGTTTCTCGGGCGGGCCGGGCGTTTCGCCTGAGACTTCCTAACCATTTATGACCCTGAAGCTTAACCATTGACAACAGCTTCACAAATGGAGGGCGGGTGGTTTTCAAAATGTGGCTCTCGCCTTATCGCCGCGCATATTCGTTTAAACAAATTGCAAAAGTTTCACGGATTGAGGGCGGTTCCTTTTCACCATGTGGCTCTCGCCTTAGCGCCGCGCACATTCGACCTGAACATTTGCACAACATTTCTCGGATTCAGGGCGGGTGGTTTTCACGTTTTGAGGGCGGGTGGTTTTCGAAATGTGGCTCTGGCCTTAGCGCCGCGAAACATCGCTTTAAACACATTGCAAGAGCTTCGTGGATTGAGGGCGGTTCCTCTTCAACACGTGGCTCTCGCCTGAGCTCGGCGTACATTCGTTTCAATCTGTTGCAAGAGTTTCACGGATTCCAATGATCAGCGTACCAGATCATGGTGTTTTGGAGTTGTAAAGAGTCAGGATTATGAGGGTGCAACAGTTAATTACGTTGATTCGCGGTGCTGAAGTCCCAGGAATGGCGTTCCGGCGCGATTCAGGATCGTCGGGACGCCAGTCAGATTGAGCCGTGGAGTTGGAGTCCTGAGAATAATGCTTTGGCATGCTTCAGGGTCTTCAAGCGGTTGTCTTCCACCGAGGCAGTTCCCTCAGTGGAAGTGGACTGTTGCATGGGCCTATGAAGAGGGAGCTTGGAGGGAGGGTTTATTCCAACATCGTTGATGACTCTTGGGTTTGCACTGCTCCTCCTCCTCCTCCTCCTCCTCCTCCGTACCTTGCCAGAGACCCAGATCTCGCATCGCGTGGCCGCCTGGACGCAACTGATGAACCTGCTCGTCATCTGGACGTCGAAGTCGTTCATCCGGTGCAGCAGGCGGGCGCACTCCTCGGGCGCCATGGAGGCGAGGAGCGACGCCAGGCGGTGCAGGCTGCCGCCCAGCGCCTCGCGGCTCGGGCCCGCGAGGGCCTGCAGCCCGAAGTCCGCGGACGGCCCGCCCCGCGCGAGCAGGAGGCAGGTGGCCGCCACGAAGCCCGTGCCGATGACGACGAGCAGCAGGGTCAGCACAAACGCCAGGCCCCCTTGCCAGCCTGGGGACTGCGCGGGGGGCATGAGCGTGGAGACGGTCACCGTCAGCATCGCGAGGATGGCCACAGACACGGCGTCGAGCACATTCAGCTCGTGCGACTTCCAGGGCCAGTAGAAGCAGGTGGCGGCCAGATACGTCAGCAAGATCGCCACCACGTAGACCGCCTGCGCCGCAGGGTCGTCCGGCGCGACAGCAGGCGCGAATGCGAGCATCAGCTGCCTGACGTTCAGGGGTGCGCCCCACCAGAACACGTCTGGCCGGAACCGGAAGAAGAGGTAGCGGAAGCAAATCAGGTGGCGCTCCTGGGCTCCCATGCTGCTGGAGCTCCCGCTGGACTCGAAGGCCTTCACCGTGGCCCAGATGTTCAACGTCACGAAAGGAAGCACCAAGACCACCAGCACCACCAGCGCCATCGCAACGAACGGCCCGTGCTCCTCGCTGCCACAGATCACGTTCGGGTAGAGCACCAGGCTCTTCTGACCGTTGGGATGGGTGTAGCACTGGAACGGGATGGCGACCATACCTACGAGGGCGATGAACAGGACCTCAGACGCCGACGGCCCCCCTGATCCAGGCCGATCCGCGGCCCGATCTTGATCCTGGTCTGGCTGGCCTGGTCCATTACAGAGCGCGGAGCACTCCTCTGATCACAGACCAGGGTGATGCCACCAGCCCTTTGGGCTAGGGTGGTCTAACGAACGAGTTTTTTTGCTTCCTCTCCCCAAGCCTTCTTCCCTTCGGGGAGGGGTACCCTCCCCCTCCCCCCCGTGAGGGTTTTTGCGACGGGCCGCGATGTGGTGGAGGGTCCTTTTTCGCCCAAGATGGCTCCAAGAGGGCCTCGGATGCTCCAAGATGGCCTCCAAGGCGGCTCCAGATAGCCGAAGATGGTTCACGATAGCTTCCGACATACCTCCGAGAGACGTGACGAGGGCCACAAGACTGATCCACGTGCTCTCGGAGCCTCCTCAGGACCACCCCAAGGGGCCCGAATCCTTCAAACACCTAAAACATATCACTGATTTGGGCCTTCTCGCCGTTTCGCTTCTGATGCGGTTTTGACGCCTCAAGACGCCCCCAAGATGGCCCAAGTGAGGCCCGAGAGGGGCCCAAGAGGTCCCCCTAAACGGCGCCAAGAGCGCCTCAGATCGGCCTGAGAGCGCCCCAAGAGGCGATTTCGTGGGCTCTTGGGGGCGGAAGTCGAGGACCACCCCCCTTCGATCGATGGCCTCCAAGATTGCCCCAAGAGGGCCCCAAGACGGCTCCCAAAAGCGCCCAAGAGCGCTCCGAGAACGTCCCACAGAGGCGGCTTGTCTCCACCTCCTCCTCGCCTCCGCGCGGGCCGTAAGCATGGCCCGACGAGGCAATACAAAGCCACCTCCTTGCTCCCACAATTCTCGCTGTTCATCCTGGTTGCCCGCTTTGTTTCACTATATGAGTCTCGTCGTACTTTTTCTCGTCAACTCTCATGGGGAACGTTTCTGATGAACGGGCTGGTAGGGATACGCGAAGCGTGAGCAATGATTCTAAGAGCAAGGCCTGGAATACGGTGCAGATGGAATTGACCGTCTTCACGGGCTCCCATACAAAGCTGCTCAAGCTGCTTCTGACCAGGACAACCAGCTTGGACAGCATGAACAGCGCCCCGAAATTGAGTAGCACGACGAAGGGAACCAAGAAACGCATCGAGTAGCGCGCCGCTGCGTCCTGGCTCAGGAGGCACTCCACCCTCAGGCTGTTCGGGTCCAGTAGGAAGACCTGCATCCCTGACATGAGCGAGCGACCTCCTCCCGACCATGGCAAACTGAGCTGCCTCAAGGTGCCGAGCAGCTGCGCACTCGTCACCAGGATGCCGCTGGAGACGCTGGCTGCCAGAGAGACGGTAGCGTTGGACTTCACCGGCGAGTTCGAGCAGTAATAGACGAAGACGGCCAGGGCACTCGTGCCCAGCAGCGCGAGCACCGGCAAAGCCCGGTTGACGTCGGAGCACGAGGTGCACTGTCCGCCCGTCAACAGCTCCCCCTCGGGACACGCGGCGCAGACGAGCCCGACCCTGCCCCCCAAGCACGCACCTGGCAGCCCGCCACCGCAGGCGTCCTCGCCATGGCACCTGAACACGCTCAGCGGCTCCGTGGGGGAGGAGTAGTACCCCGCGCTCAGCAGCGGGGTAGGACGGCCGCCGTCCGGATCGCTCGCGCCCGGCGCCGGCACCTCGAACCCCGCCTCCGAAGAGCCGAACGCGCACTGCATGCCGGCTGGGCACGGCTCGCAGGTCGCGTTGCCCTCCTGCGGCGCGTAGGTGCCCGCGGCGCAGCCGCAGTCGCTGCCGTCGACGGAGCCAGGGAACTCCGTGGTCAACATCCCTGGGCAACCGGTGCACAAGCTCGCTCCCTTGCCGGCGAACGTGCCGGCCTCGCAGCGGACGCAGTGGCTCATGCCCTCGCCAGCCTGCGCGTAACCCACCGCGCAATCGTCGCAGGACGTGGCGCCCACCTCTTCCGAGAAGCTACCCGCCAGGCAGGGCGCGGCCGCCACCGCGCCCGCCCCGGCCACGTAGGCACCCTTCGGGGCGGGCTCGCAAGCAGACGCGCCCGCGGCCGACTGGAACGAGCCCACCGTGCAGTCAAAGCACTGGGCGTCCTCCTCGGGTCCGTACCTGCCGGGGGCGCAGGGGGCGCAGCCGGCGACCGCCCCCTCGTACTCCTCGCCGCGGCCGCAGGGCTCGGGCCTATCCGCTGGCACCTGGCTGGTGCCGTCCGCGAAGAGCAGCGCAGACGTGAAGGCGATCGTGCCGCTGGCGCCATCGAACTGCCCCACGCTCCCGAGCTGCGACCCCTGCAGGTTCATGATGTCGTACGGCGCCAGCCGGTCGCCGACGGAGTCGAATGCGATGCGCCCGGAGAGCCCCTCGAACTCCGCGGCGAAGACCGCGTCCCGCAGCGCGTCCCCCGCGATGTCTGCAGCGCTCAGCCCAGTGGAGAGCAGGTCGCTGATCGCCACGAAGAATGTCGTCATCGCGTCGAAAATGAGGGAGTAGTAGATCTTCGTGTCCAGGACCTGGAAGTCCTGGAAGAAGGAGGGCTCGCAGTGGGACTCCGCGGACATGCCCGCGACCCTCAGCCGGTCGCAGGTGAGGTTGGTCCAGAAGCCGTACCACGCCGCGGACTGGTAGCGGGGCCCCTGCGACACCGGCAGCAAGCAGACCATGCCACCCATGCGCTCCGGCAGGGCGGACCAGTTATAGCCGCCCTCCACAAAGACAGACGTCTCTGGGCTGGCCGCCGCGAAGGCCAGCTGGTTGTCGGCGACCCACAGCAGGCTGTTCACCGAGCATGCGGACTCGGCGAGGAGCCACACCGTCTGGGAGCTCACCAGCCCCTGCTCGTCGAAGGCGCGCAAGATGGGCCCCATGGCCCTCTCGTTCCCGGGGCTCATGAAGATGCGGGGCTGGGGGAACATCGACGCGACCTTCTTCGCCACTGACTCGACGAGGGAGTAGTCGTAGGCCGCGGCGTCGTCCCCCGTCTGCAGCGGCTGGTCAGGCAGCGGCTCCTGGAAGATGGCCACGCTGGGGTCCCCCGCGGCCACCATGTTCTTGAAGTTGGCCGCCACCGCCTCTGCGTAGGCCGAGACGGGGTACACCACCACGACGCGCTTCCACCCGTAGTAGACCACGAGCCGCGCGAGGCCATAACCCTGACTGCTGTCTGGCGAGATGGTGCGGGCGAAATACGGGTAGTTGGACTTGACGCCCAGCTCAGGGCTCGTGGCGGCGCCCGACACCACCGTGACCGAGAAGGGGTTTGCGAAGGTGGCCGTCACCTGAGCCGTTTTTTTTTGTTTTGTTTTTCTCCCACTCCCTCTCTCTCTCTTCCATCCCTTGGTTCACAGGGGATGGGGAGGAGGAATGGGGGGGGGGAGACGGATCGTGGAGGCGGAGGAGGCGGAGGAGGAAGACGAAGCCGCCGACACCTTCGTGGAGCTGCTGCAGCCGCACCCGGAGATGCCCACCACGGGGTCCGACTCGTTCTCGGAGCTGATGCGGCCCGGGGCCGCGCCCGTTCCGAAGAGCAGCGGCGGGGCCATCTCGGCGGCCGAGGCGCCGGAGCACTGCGTGTCCACGGCCTTGATGTCGACCTGGAAGCTCCTGTTGGCCACGACGTCGTCCAGGTACCCGTCCTCCAGGGCCACCTTTCGAGTAGGGGATCGACTACAGAATTGACGCACCCCAGAAGTAATTTTCTCGCCGAATCTAAAAAACATACGTGGAGTGATCTACGAAGATTCTACGCGTTTTCGTGCATCCGACGAGAAAACCAATTTCGGGGTAAACCAATTCTGTAGTCGATCCCCTACTCCAACCTTGGCCGCGTAGTCCATCAGCTGGTACATCCGCGAGGTGGACCCGAAGTAGCCGCAGGCGCCCAGCTTGATGGTGGGCAGGGCGCCCGCGGCAGCCCGCGCCAGGCACAGCAGCGCGAGGAGGAAGGGGCAGCAACGGCGGGGCGCCATGCGGGCAGAGCGCCCGCCCCTGGGCAGCGGACGGCAAGGCCGGACCTAAACTTAGGTCGGGCATGTCCCGCTACAGGCGTATTCTGGGCGAAAAATTCGAAATACCGGCAGAAATATCCTGGGCGAAATATTCAAAAATTAACACAAATGGTCAGGAAATCGTCCCCGTGCCATTTTTCGACTATTTCTGAATACTCCGCCTTTGGAGGGGCACGCCCAACGGAAACCTAAACGCTGTTTTGCTGGGTTTCGGATGTGTTCTGTTTCTTCGTTTTGGCAGGGAAGTAATTACAGGAAAACCGGTCGGGAGCAAGACGTAACACACAACGCACACAAAACGAGGGAAAACGCTTAGGTCCAGCCCTGGTGGACGGAGGGGCCTGGGCAGCGCGCCTGTCGCGGAGTGGCGGCCAAGAGGCAAGCAAAAAAGCCTTGCACCGAAGGGCAGCGGAAGGGTCCGCGCACCGGGGGGGGGGGGCCACGGGCTCTCGAGCAGCCATCCCCGTCGCCCCGGGAGGGCATCCCCTGTGAGATTCGATGGGGTCTTCACATGACAGCGACCAGTTCTGTCTCTGTCTGGCTGTCTGGTTGTCTACCTGTCTGTCTGTCTACCTGTCTGTCGGTCGGTCGGTCGGTCGGTCTGTCTGTCTGTCTGTCTGTCTGTCTGTCTGTCTCTCGCTCTGTCTCTTTTCCTCCCCTTCTGTCTATCTGCATCTACACATGCCGTTGTAGCCACACGCATGTCATGTGTACGGATGCATGCACAAGCTAACGGTCATAGATGCATCGTTCTATGCATTTTAGAGACACAGGTCCCCGAATAGTGCTTGCACTTACGGGTCCTGATCAATTTTCTAAGGAATTGGGCTGGCGTGCCGGTTTGGGGGCTATGTAGCCGCCGTCGCCGCCTCGTCGCCGCCCGTCGAATGGGCGGGTGTACCGGTCTGGTGGCTATGTAGCCGCCCCGTCGCCGCCTCATCGCCGCCAGTCGTCTGGGCCTGTCTGCCGATCTGGCGGCTATGTAGCCGCTGTCCCCGCTCGCCGCCGACGTTAGATTTATTGCTCCACATATATTCTGTTTTCCACAAAAATAATAGGATCCACCACTTCCCGCCCCCGGGTTTACCGGTACATTTTTTAGTTTTGCACTTTACATATGATTCTGCCCCACCGTCCATTCGAAATCTGAACTCGCACCCTCCCAACCCAGCGGTATCGACCCCCCCGCCATCCTCTGCAAAACATACTATGCGCGCGTACTCGTTTACCAACAGTTATCCGTTTGCAAGAATTCCTCGCAAACAACTGGGACGAAGTGCACGCGCGTGCGTCGTCGCGCGCGCATGCCCAAATCCTTCAACAGCCGTCGGGTTTCAAAGATAAAAAAATCGAGCCTCCAACACGTGGTTTCGCAAAACGGGTTTTCAAACAAAAACGTGCGCGCGCGCTCTTGCGAACTCTTGGGCAAACCATAGGTTTTCCAACATTTTTCAGAATTTGCTACCAAACGGGCTTCGCGCGTGTGTCGAAACCGTTCGAACGCCCTTGCGCGCGTGCCGTCGCGAGAATCCTTTGCAACAAACATGACGAAGTGCACGCGCGCGCGTCGATGTTTGAATTCTGCCAAACGGGCCTCTGGCGCCGCATGCCGACATCACTCGCACGCCCTTGCGTGCGTGCTGGGGGGGGGGGGGGGGGGGGGGGGGGTGGGGGGGGGGGGGGGGGGGGGGGGGGGGGGGGGTGGGGGGGGGGGGGGGGGGGGCACGAATCCGCGGCAAGTAAAACCAAGCGGGGCAACACTCGCAGGCGCGTCGGCCGCGCGCGCGTCGAACTCTGTCCAAAACCTTCATCACCGACGCGAGGACGCCGTCATCGTCGCCGGCGTGATCAGCATCGGCGCCCGCACTGGCCGCGCCTTCGGTGCGAACATCGTCACCAGCATCGCTACTACCATCATCGTGTCTACCGTTGTCGGCGTTGCCATGGTACCGCGCCCACCCAAATCGCCGACTATGAAATGCCCGCTGGGATGCGCGCAGCGGTCAGCGCCACCGCGGCCGCGTCGGTGGCGCCAAACTAGCTGGCCGCTGCGCGCGCGTGCTAGGGTTGGCGCGCCCGCAGAGATGCACCAGACAACGTCAAGCATGCATCGCAATCGCCACCGCATGGGTTTTGCAAACCCAATTGCGGGTGGGTGGGTGGGATGTTTGCAAGAGCATGGGACGTGTCAACTCGTTTGTTCAATTCAGTTGCACCACATATATGGATCCACGTCGAGTGCGCCACATATATTGCACAACGTAGATTGCACAACCTAGGTTGCACCACGTACAGTGCACAGCATGATTGAACAACATGGGTTGCACCATCTATGAAACTGTAGATTGAACCACCGATGTTTTACCGCATATCTTGCAACACATAGGCTGCATCACGTAGTTTGCACCCCATGTATCGCGCACCATATCTTGCCCCACATAGATTTCAAGCAATATGTTACATGATGCTGGAGAAAAGCCCCATTCATAATCTTTTTAGAGCTGCAGGGCCATGGGGCCATATGGCCATAGGGCTATAAGGCTATGGGGCTAGAAGGCTATAGGGCTCTGAGGGGCTATAAGGCTATAGGGCTATTAGGGCTATAGGCTATTAGGGCATTAGGTCATCAGGGCTATAAAGATACAGGGCTATATGGCTATAGGGTTACAGGACTACGGGGCTATAAGGCTATAAGGCTGTGGGGCGATAGTGCAATTTGGGCTATCGGGCTATAGGGCTATTCGGGTTGTAGGGCTATAGGGCTATAAGGCTGTAGGGCTATGGGGCTATAGGGCCTTGCACCCAAACACCCGGGCATATGGGCACCTGGGCGTGCCGCCGAAATCGGCGCCAACCCCTCACCTAACCATATGAATCCGCGAGGAGCCCTACAGAGGCAAGCTCTGATTGGGGAAACACGTAGTTTGCACCACAAGTACTGCACAACAGATATGGCCCCACATTGAGTGCACACCGTAGAGGGCCCAACACAGTTTGTTCCACATCAATTGCACCACAGATATTGCAAAACGAAAACTGCACCACATAGATTGCACAGCATATGTTGCATTACATCTATTGCCCCACATCGGTTGCTCCATATATACTGCACAATGTGTAGTGCACTACACCAATTGCACCACATCTAATGCACCATATAGGGTGCACAACATTTGTTGTTCCACCTAGGTTGCACAGTATCTAATGCTCCACATATGTTGAGTAACATCTAAAGAATAGAAGCACGCTGTTTGGGGTGCGCGCTGGCTAATATACTACATACGAGTCTATGCATACAAGACTGCATAGGCGCTTCGCGCCATTCGTCTTGGTCCTTCAATTTCGGCCTGCGGGCGGAATGTGAGAGAGGTAAATGAGTAAGCAGAGTAGTCACACGTTCTTGCTGTGTTCGTCATCGTTGTAGCGTGTTGCCGTCTCCTTGTCTTGCCTCTTCCTCGTTCTCTCCTTCCCGTGCGAACCTTCCCGCCCTCCTCATTGAGCTTGAGGGGGATCATCCTTGCACTCTTGGAGGGCCCACGAAACCTTTTTCGGGGCTTCTTGGGGGCTTCTGGAAACTCCTGGGCGCCTTTTGGGGGTATCTGGGGGCTTTCTCGGGCCACCCTGCTACGAACCACGGCCGCGGCACGGCTCTGTGGCTATCGAAGAGGCGCGCGGCGGCACCCGCAGGACCAGCCAGTGTGGCCAGCGAGTAACCACAACCTCCTCCTCCTCCTCCTCCCTCTTCTCCTCCCCCCCCTGCGGGTTACATTGCTGGAACGCTGACGGGGCTCGCGAGGTGAAGGATGCCTATGGCAATGTGAAGCCCTGCGGTGGAGTCTGATATCCCAGCGCCGAGCTCACCTGCAGAAGTGGTCGCAGAGCTGAGGAGGAAGATCAGAAAAGGAGTGAGTGTGCGCGCACTCGTCGCCTTGCACCACTCCGTACAAAGAGCTGAGGGCTACGCCCTGCCACAGCCTGTGGGAAGAGAGTGAGGCTGCGTCTGCATCAGGGTCTGCGAAACAAGGATCGGGGCGCGCTGTAGCTACGCGTGCAACGAATTCGGGCTCAGACACCTAGGACATCCTTCGTGCCGGAGGGGTCTTGGACGCCCGACGCGAGACCGCCCTCGGTGCCTGAGGGGTCTGGGTTGACCGACTCGGGGACGTCCTTCGTGTCGGAGAGATCTTGGCCGCTCGTGAGGAGCGTGCTGAGGCCGCTGCGCGTGGAGCCTGTGGCTCCTCCTCCTTCTCCTCCTCCTCCTCCTCCTCCTCATCCTCCTCCCCTCCTCCCCTCCTCCCCTCCTCCCCTCCTCCTCTCCTCCTCCTCCTCCTCCTCCTCCTCCTCCTCCTCCTCGTTCCTCCTGGCTCCTCCTCTCCTTCTCTTCTAACCTCTTTCCTCGTCCTCGTCCTCCTCCTCCTCCTCCTCCTCCTCCTCCGCCCTCTCCTCTCCTCCTCCTCCTCCGCCTCCCTTCTCCCTTCCTCGCCTTCCTCCCTTCCCCTCCCCTTCCTCCCTTCCTCCTTCCTCCTTCCCTTCCTCCCCTCTTCCCTTCCTCCCTTCCTCCCTTCCTCCCTTCCTCCCTTCCTCCCTTCCTCCCTTCCTCCCTTCCTCCCCTCCTCCCCTCCTCCTCCTCCTCCTCCGCCAGAGATCCCAGATTTCGTCGTGTCGGGGTCGCCATCGTGGTCGTCAATCAGTTCGTTCCGTTCCTGTGCGAGCAGTCTGTTGCTGGTCCGCTTCCAGGCAAATATCAGACGGTTCCCCGTGGGGAGCTCATGGCGCTCCTGATCGCTTTGCGTTTCACTCACGAGCACCTGGTTTTCGTTTCAGACAACGAAGAGGTGGTGCGAGGGTGGTGGCAGCGTCGTTGGGAGTCACCGAAAGGAGAGTTGGCAGATTTGTGGAGAGAAGTAGGAGTTTTGCTCACGGACAGAGCTCCAGAGAAGATTGCAGTCTTGCAGATCTCGTCTCATCTTTCCCCTCTGCAGATGTGTGTAAAGAAGTATCCTAGTTGGATGGTTGAGGGGAATATTTGTGCAGACGTATTGTCAGGACACGTGGCGAAGATGTTCCGTGTGTCCGAGCAGTCTCGGTTTCGTGTTTTGCAGGTCGAGAGGAAGGCCGCTTTGGTGCGGAAGCGTCTCATGAGATCTACTCTGCAGGCCATCAATGCTGAACAGGCCGTGAGGAAGGATGAAAGTTCGAGGTCCGCTGCTGACGCCGCCGCCGCTGACCCTGTCCTTTCTCCCCCTCCCCCCCCGCCTCCTCCGCCCCCGCCTCGTCCTGCTGCCGTCGCCCTGTTTTGTTCTGGACATACGGTGGACGACGGCGGCTCCAAGTGCACGAGATGCCACAACTCGTGCACCAAGGCGGGGCGCTCTCTTTGGCTCTCCACTCCTTGTCACCCTCTTGTCTCCCTGTCTCGGGGTCTGCTACAGCCTCCCGCGGGGGTACAGATTCATCTGGCAGGGGGGTGGGTGCACGACAGTCATGCCATGTGTTTTCATGAAATTTCGAAGGTCTGGATTTGTCGAGCTTGTGGATTCTTCGGAGCTGAGCAGCTTCGTGGTCTCTCGTCCACTTGTCTCCCTTCGAAGATCACCAAGAAGCGGAGGGAATACCTCTCCAGATTCGAGAGGGGACTTCCCCCCAAGTAGTCAGTCGGTATTGCTTCGCAATCGTTCCGAATCCGAATCCGAATCCTCGTCCTCCTCCTCCTCCTCCTCTTCCTCCTCCTCCTCCCTCTCCTCCTCCTCCTCCTCCTCCTCC